>OZ022578.1:24778027-25378027 GCA_963669155.1 Arbacia lixula
TGTCTCTCTCTTTCTCTATCTCTCTCGCTCTCTCTCTCTCTTTCTCTCTCTCTCTCTATATATATTATCTCTCTCTATATATATATATCTCTCTCTCTCTCTCTCACACACACACACACACACACACACACACACACATCTCTATGCTTAGCTATTCTTTTGTGTGTAGTTTTTACTCTTCCACAGCATTTCGGCACTAACATGACTAATGCCGACTACCTATGCATGAAAGTCTGTCACACATTTCATACCATGTGCATGTAACTTTTCTTGCTTGATTTCTGATACTAACATGCATGTTCAGTCTGTACATCGTCATACCCCTCAGCTTGATTTAGTTTCCATTTTAATCAGTTTCCGTTCATGAACTATAGTCTTTATTACTGCACTTTTGAGTTGCTCATTTTGAAAATCAAGTCGTATTCCCCCTACAGTTTCATAAAGACGCTTCCATCGGTTGTGGTCTCATCTAGCATGACTGAGCGTTTAATGTAGAATATTCCTTGCAAAAATACTCAAACTTATCAAAATTCCCTTCAACTGGTAGTTCTTATTTTGGTTTCATATATTGCTAATTTGGGAAGTTTTACAAATATTCGCAATTATCCCTCTTTGCATTCATTCTTTATGATGAAAAATAAGTGGAGCCATGAAAGTTGGCATATCACGTGAAAGTTATTTTATCTTTAGGTGCCAACTGTGCCATAGTTGAGGTTGAACACTATTAATGATTTATTTAGAACTACATACGAGACTGATAGGTTACGCATTTTTAAAGTAATTTGAATTGCTAGTTTTGGATGGAATAGACATGTTTCACATATGCGAAAATTGTGTGTTGTGTATGTGTGTGTGGGTTTGTGTGTGTGTGTGTTTGTGTGTATTTGGTGAAAAGAAACGGATACTTGTAGGTTTGTGTAGATATGTAAGAGTGTGAGATAGAGAGAGAGAGAGAGATTATATAAAATAAAGAGAACGAGTGAGCATTCGTATGTGTGTGTTTGTGTATGTGTGAGTGAGAAAGCGTAAGCCTGTGTGGCTGTATGTATTATTTGAAATGGAACATAATAAAAACTATCCAAAAAAAAGTGTGTGTATGTAGGCGTGTGTATATGTTTGTGTGCGTTTTGGGGCGTGTGCATGTGGGTATTGGCAGACGTGACTTTGTGTGTAGTTGTATGTGAGCGCATGTACAGTATGTGTATGTATGTGTGCGTGTGTAAGTGGGTATGTGGGCGTGCGTGTGTGTGTGTGTGTGTGTGTGTGTGTGTGTGTCTTTTTACAAGACAAGGAATCTATCCAAGGAATCTATCAAGAGGAATCTATCAAAAGGGTACAACAGACTTTTGAAGCTTTTGAAAAGATTAGTGGTTTAAAAGTTAATCGAAGTTAAAAACGAATCTTGTGTGCTTGGGTAAAGAATCTGAAATAACTGGGGAGCAATTTTTTGGGAATTTGACAGAAGAAGTGAAAATATTAGGGGTACATTTTAAAACATCTAACATCTAAAACGGAAAGAGGATTTAAATTACAAAGAGATATTGAGCAAAATAAAACGACTGGTAGGATGGTGGAAGCAAAGGGATCTTACAATAATGGGTAAGATTCAATTGTTGAAGACTTATGTTCTGTCCAAATTCAATTATGTCTCTTCTCTCATTACTGTTCCAAAACTCATTCTGGAAGAAGTAGAACGTATTTCCTTTGATTTCATTTGGGGTGGAAAGGACAGAATAAAAAGGAAAATTTTATATCAGGATTATGGGTTTGGGGGTGTAAGAATGACAAATTATGAAACATTTATAAAAACTCAAAGGGTTATGTGGCTTAAACGGCTAATATATGGAGATAAATTGTCAGGATGGAAGATTTGTTTTGAATATTTCTGTAGATCAATAGGGGCAAGGTTCATATTTTTATGTGATTACGATATAAATAAACTGAATTTGAATAACCTGGCACCTTTCTATAGAGAAATTTTAAAGGTCTGGCAAGAATTGGATAAATGTAGACACTTTGAAGAAAATAAACGTAATCCCATTCTTTTCAATAATAGACACATTTGCATAAGAAACAAAATGATATTTGATGAGGATCTATGGAAGAAAGGGGTTATTCAAATAGATGATATAACTAATGGAAAAGAAATCAAACCATATTCTCATTTTTTTTACTTTAGGAATTGAAAGCAAAGGGTTATTTAATATTCTTGATTTGTTTAAAGCCATTCCTGAAGATTTGAAAACAGGAGAACATATGCAAGTTGATATTCATAATTTTGGCATAAGATTAAACATAGAAGGACAAATAGGTCAATTGTCTAACTTAAAATCTAGAAAATTGTACAATTACTTCATTAAATCATTTCAGGAAGAATATAATTTACAAGTGCGAGATGGATATAATCAATATAACTATAATAAGGAAGAAATCAAGGATATATTTTTAAGACCGAGAAGAGCAATAATTTGTTGTAAGCATAGAGAATTTCAATTTAAGTTATTACATGGGGCCCCATATACTAAAGATCACCTCTTTAGATTTGGATTTGTAACTGATAAATTGTGTTCCTTTTGTAAAAAGGAGGATGAGACGTATTCACACCTTTTTCTGTGCACACGTTCAAAGAATTTGGCAAGAAATTACAAATAGATTGAATTTAAAGGAATTAGACATCAATAACTGGAAATTAATTTTCATGGGGATCCAAGGAAATTCTCAAAGAATCAAAATGTGCAATTCCATTATCCTTATCATAAAATACATCATATATTTTTCGAGAACAAAAGGAATGCTTCCTTCCATGAACAAAATCTTAAGATAGGGAAGAGAAGTTAGCGAAAAGTTGTAAATTAGGGTTACACTTACAGAAATGGGAAGAATTGAACATTTAGATGACTTATAGCATTTGTATTTTCTTATTTGTTCTGGGTGGTTACCCTTCTAAATATCCATAATGCTCGCCTGACAGCATCAGTTCCATTTCCGTATTTCTTGAGCGCGTGAGGGAATGGGGGCAGTTACACCGGACATGGGGGTGGGGGGGGGGGGGTGGACTTACATGTTTTGTGTGGGGGTGGATATGTTCGGGGGGGGGAAGTGTGTGTGTGTGGATGGGTATTTGTTAAGCGTGGGTGAGTGTGTTTTCATATAACTTCCTCAAAATCATTGTGATTAAAAAGGATATGTAAATGGATTTTTTTTATATAATTTGAAATTTATATAATTCTGTCTATATTACTAGTCATATAACTGTTAAAGAAAATGTTAAAGAATTTGCATAGATGGGTTCAAGTTAATTCATTTTTTTTTCGAATTGGTTTAATTAATGTTATTTCATAATCAAGTAAAACTGTTTAGGAATGATAAAATGTAAAAAATGAATATTGAATTAACTATGTAAATGATTTCATGGGATATATTATTGTCATGTGGTATGAGGAAGAAATAAAATACGATTTAAAACCAAAAAAAAGTGTGTGTGTGTCCGTGTTTGTGTGTTTGTGTGTGTGTTGTATGTGCTTGTGTGTGTTAATGTGTGTTGTATATGTGTGTCTGTGTCTGTGTGTGTGTGTCCGCGTGTGTGTGTTTGTGCGTGCGTATGTGTATGTATGTCACAAATCCTTTTCCACAATACTCCACTGCACTGTTCTACCATTGTACTGTACTGTCACCACTCTGCTGTTCCTCCAACAGCTGGACACGATCATCCGCGAGATCCGCTTCCTCACCGAACGCTACAAGCTCAAAGACATGGAGGACGACGAGATCCACGACTGGAAGTTCGCCGCCATGGTGCTCGACCGCTTCGCCATGATCGTACTTACAATCTTCTCCCTGGTGTCGACCGTCGTCATCCTTTTCGATCACCCCTAGAGGTGACGTGCAAGGACAGATTGAGAAATGAAGAGGTGATGGGAGTTCTGGCGCGCAGCCAAGGGTAGTGTTTTTTCTAAATGTCATTTCCAACGGACTGCCGCTTTTTGGCGCGCTGATTCGCATCACAACTTGGTGCCACTTTTCATAATCGCCATATTGGTGGACGGCTGCCATGCACGTGAGAGTTGTTTGATTGATAATCACGTCACTGATTCTACACTAAAGGTACAAACCGTGTCACTTGTATCACGTGCGTCGAAGGAGACGGTATAGTGTGTTTCGTTTGTACCTGACGAATTGAACATGATGTCTGTGTGGAATGGCATTAAAGCCAGGTTGATGATGAACTACCATACGATTGCAATAATAACAAAACGGCGTTTCAGTGTTACCAAACTATGTAGACGGATGAAAGCAAAGGGAAGGTTGGAGTTAGTGTTTCACCGAGACCAGCTCTGGTCTCTTTGGCTGGCATGTTGAGCATGATAGATAATGGAATAATGCATTGGAAATTTACGCCACGAGGCTATCGTGGAATGAAGCATATAGGCATGTGCTTTAATGTCTATTCGGTTTTGTTTTCCGTGATTTTTTAAAGTGTTGCTATACTAAGACTCGCAAGCACATGTTTGAATCCAGAAACATCACGGTTTTATTTAAGTACATCATCTGTTCAAGATTATTGGAAGACTTTCTGATGGCTTTGTTTTTAAAAAAAAATCGCATGCTAGCGTCACTAGTCCAAGAAATTAATTTTCATATCATTTTTGTAAATTGATATTAGAATTAGGCTCACGATGGTTATCAAGAAAGCTGGGGCTCCTTACTTTAAACTTATAATTGCTGTACTCAGAATAGTTTAAGAGTCCAGTTGAAAACGCATTATTGTATTCTTATGTTGGGAATTTCACAAGTGTACATTGCATTCTTTTGTTTTATAAAAAAAAAAATCTTCCATACCAATTAAACATTGTAATTTTATACTTTTCATTATACAATGACATTTCTTTCGATGATAAGTGCGTAGACGTGCATTAGAGGTGTAGATGGGCATTGCAACAACTTAATGTGATTATGTATCTCTCTGAATTGTGATTTGATTGTATTCAATTAATTGAAAGCTGTAGTTGGCTTATATAGACGGAGAGAGCAACTCTTAGTGTTTCCATTATGTAGTTTATATTCTATAATCTAATCGATATGTGTTCGAATATTACTTCTTGTAGAACTAACTTAAGTCTGAAAAAAAAAATATGTAGAACAAAGCAGACATGTAAAGAGCAATGACGTTTGTATCGCAAACGATTTTGTGTGAATTTTGCAGTCATTACTATTTTACGGTTAACTGTATTTACCGGCAATCTTCATCCCTTGACCATGTTTTCTCAACTCGCCAATTCCTGTATGAGTTTTCTCCATTTTTGTGTATCATGAATACTCGTCTTTCTCTCTCTCTCTCTCTCTTTATTTCGCTCTCCCTCCCAAGCTGCCACTTCTTCTCACTTTTTCTTCTCCATTGCCTTTTTATTGTGTACGTTATACAGCGATCAAATGTGTTTAATTTGCAATGTAACATTTTCACTGATGTATGATGTAAAATATGTTTAGAAGAGTCGTTCGACAGGAGTTGATGGTCTGATTAGCTTGCACTCAGACTGTGGGAATTGTTGGTCATTTTTGCTGGTGTTTGTAACAGGCACTTTTTAATCAGTGCCCGTTTGTATCAGGTAGGAGGCTGATGGCATTTTTCTTCTACATGCTGCGATAACAACTCAATCTGGGCATACATAATAAAGAAAAGCCGTCATTTTATCCACGTCTCTGTCATATGGAAGAAGAAGTAATGCTTATAGGACCAGCACAGACGACACGATTTTGCCATGATTATATGCAGTCATAAGGGCCTGCGACTGGAAATGTGACGTCATCTTCTTGCACAAATCCTATAGCATGAACCTACAATTCAGTCAGTCGCAGAGTCATATGACTAAAACGATCGTGTCGTCTGCCGCGGACTTAGGTCTATAAGTCCAGACTATGTGTTGAGTGCAGCAAAGAGACGTACCACACTCCTCAGCCAGGTACTTTGGCCTTCGTCTGCCCAGTGGAGAGGTGAACGTATGAGGGCGCTGTGTCTGGGGTGGTATTCTGGAAAATGAAATAAGTCGCTAATTTTCCGACTTCTATTACAGTATGTCCATTACGCCAAACGTGTCGTTGGCTGATCGATGCTGACTTAGGTCAGTTTTTAGAGTACCAACTGACTTAGCGAAGACAGCTTTGAGAAGACCATCTCTTCTGTTTAAGTGTAACGGATGTTTTATCGGGAACATGATGTACTACAGGCTGTGAATAATTCACTGCAAACTACACGATGTATATAAACTTTTCTTCCGCATTATATGAATGCGAGTTTTTTATATTCTTATCCTGTACATAGAAACTTACTTAATCAATATTTAGCTGCTCTTAATTGCGTTTTAATTGAGCTTATTGTATTCAGTTTGTAAATGGAGAGTTAAAAGTATTGCTTATTAACTGAGAGGCTGTGAAAAAAAAATGTCTTATAATTGTGCTGAAAAGATATCGTCGTAAGTGGATGTTGTATAATCACAAACCTTGTATTATATAGAGAGTGTAGGCTTAACTTTAAGTAATGGAAGTTGATTTACTGCATGTTTAAATCGCATTTATAACCCAAGTGATTGGGAAACAAATTCAAGGTAGACTATTTAACCATAGACAGAGCTTCGTTATCATTCTACTCAAACATATTTGTTATTTCAATAAATAAATAGATAAATAAAGCAAGGAACGTTCCAATAACTCCATGCGTTTTCGCTGGTCGAATCAATGTTGATCGTACGCATTGTGTGTTCACGTGAAAATGTCAACTTTGTGTATCATGTACTGTACAGAGATTGACCTATTTCTGATGGAATTTGAATGACGTATTCAATCTTTGCCGAGATACATTAAAAATGATAATGAAGATACATGTATCAATTTGTGAACAAAGTCATGTTTTCAGATATAATTTGTATTTCCGAAAGTGTTAAGTCTTACGACCTAGATATTCAATTCTAGGCTTTTCTTCATCTAAACTGTCCTTAATACCCTTTACTAGAAGAGTTGATTTCTTACCAATTGCGTTACAAATCTGCATAGAAACTACAATAACACACACAAACATAATGGATATTGCGCATTTATGAGCATTATGTTTTCTGGTTGTTTGTCCGTCCGTTCCAAATCCGTTTACGCAATTTCTTGAGAACCGTTTCAATAGATTTACTTCAAACTTGGTACCTGTGTGTAATTTATAAGACTTCATGAACGATGTAAAATTGGTTTACATCATAACCGAGTTCAAAGGTCAAATTTCGATGAACTAAGCAAAAACAATGCAAAAATGTGCCTTTCTCCCAATAAATACAAATCCAATTATGCAATTCCAACCAAACATGAAACAAAGATTTGATTACTTCATAGAGGAACACTGATGATATGTTGAGTGTAATTGCTGAAAGTACAATTAATGAGTGAACGTTTGCCAAACAGGCTAAAAATTACCCCTTCAGTGAACTTTTCACAATACACATAAATACAAAATCAATAGGTTCCTTTCAGATAGTACAAACATGAAACACTTTATGCAGATAACCTGATGACATTTTGAGGAAAACTCCTTGAAAGGTCAAAGGTCATTGAACTTTACCTAGAACAGTCTAAAAAATGTCAAAATATTTCTTTATCTAAATACATGTATATGTAATGCATGTGATCATAAAATTTTAATGAAACGTAATACACAAATAATTGGGAACTCAATGATTTATTTTTAACCAAACCTACAGAACATAGAAGCTCATCAAATTTCAACCAGATGAAGCAAATACAGTAAAACCTGTCTATAATGGCCACCCAGGGATACAAAAAATTGTGGCATTTAAAGACAGGTGGCTGCTATAGGCAGGTCTCTCCGGGGGCATTATTTTAGTGGCCACTATAGACAGGTTGGCTGCTAAAAACAGGTGGCTGCTAAGACAGGTTTGACTGTATAGAGGCGGTGGCATATGCATCGAATGCGTGGCAGTCGAATATTGCTCGAGTTGCAATGTATTTTGATATCACAATGAAATTTTGCTTACGTACATGACGAAATGAAAAAGAAGACCATGGTAAGAGGCACCCAATGTTACATAACTAATTGAAGAAAATGAAATGTGACCATGGTGACAAGAAAAGAAAAAGGGCGAAGGATGATTATAAATTTTGTAAACATTTTTAGGCTAATATTGTAGTATTTAAAGCAAAAAGTCGGTTCTTTCAAAACTGACAAACTTGATGAAGTTGGATAAGTAAACGACTTAAACTTTACCAAATAAATGCAGAATATGTGAAAACATAATACCCCGCTTTATTTTAAGCGAATGACTTAAATAGATACTTGAACACTTAAAAGGTGTTGGAACAATATGTCAACCCTCACCCTATCGATCTATATTCTGGTCATGTACATTTCTTCGTAATACCTCAACACCTTCTCAGAACACCTGATGACGTCAGGTGTTAATTGATCTTCTGTGGGCAATGGAGATGGCGGGTAGAATCTGTCGCTCCTTATCGCCTTGTCAAAAAAGGACGGGTAGATGGTATGCAGATCAAATCCCGGTGCAAACGGAGTCTTCCACGACTTCGTCGCATCGATAGAACCGCTCCAGCTCAGAAGCGAATCATCATAAGGGATCCCGACCGCTCGGCAGTACTTCGGCAATACTTCGGCCGGTTTCGTCATGAGATCGTAACCGTCAATAACAATTGGTTTCGGATCCGAAGTTTCCCGAACATGCTCCCAGATGTCATACAGTTCTTTGAATGCGAGCCCGGGGGTCATCTGATAGTCGTCCAATTCTAGGTCGTAGTCGTTGGTTCCGATGTCGAGGCGGTTGTTGCTGATCAGATGCGTGATCGTCGCTCTCCGAAAGGAGCTGAAAACTTGAACGGGATGTCGGATCAAGAAGGTGTGTTGGTAGCCCCTGGGAATTAGGTGGAATTGGTCTTTGGTGAACGCCCTTCCTATGTCTTTAACAAAGATCCTTTTGCTGGGCGAGTTTTCCAGTTTCTGTTTGTTCGAGGCATACCTGGAATGGCCAAAAATGATTACAATCATGGTTAAAGAAAGATGAATTGACATACTACGCCTCAAAAATATACAGCAAAAATTATGTCAGATAACCAACATCTGTTAAGTCCCAGTCACAGACACAAGAGATATGTAGATCGACACGATTAGGAATTGAACGCCGTGACGATCTCAAACTAAAAGATTAGAACAGACATGTCAGGTGTACGTGGCTAACGATAAGTTGTAAATTCCACAAAGAGGACGGAAGCAAAGACTCGAGGACTGAATGTTTGTAACAGCATTACTATGGCGGTTCTCGCACTCACATCCCGTCGTGATTTGTAACCGCATTCGCTGTAAGCGCATTGCACTGCTCAATTCATAGCCGTTGTCTCTCCAAAAAGGATACCATTTCGCCTAAATATCGTCCTGAAAGTCCTTCCGTCATGCTTGTGAAAGCATGGAAACAAATAATTTTAGATTGCCACGTCTGTTAACTGTGATTGCAGCTGCTCTTGATACGATGCATACGTGATTGTGTCACGTCTAACTTGAATTATCTTTATTGGTATTGTTTACCCACTGTTCTACCAGGGGGATATTTACAAACAAATAACATGTACAGTTCAGTGAGAAATTTATACCATTTTGACATTTGCATTTTATCTGTGGACAATAACAGTTGAAAAAGTATTCCAAGTAGAAACACTTGTAATACTGGAAAGCACATGTACCATTTCTCCTCGACTTGTTACCAAGTATATGTGAATATGTGAGGGGATTTTGTTAACAAAATTAAAAAGTAACCTGTTTTTGCAGTAAGCAATAAAACAGTTGAAAACATATCTCACATTGCATCACCTGCAAAACTGGTAAAACTGGTAAGCACATGTCTTGTCTTATTTCATCCCGGACATTAACCAAACATATGTTTTCAACAAACAAAACATTTTATTAATTTTTGCAGTGAACAATAACACAGTTGAAGATATATATAATATGCATCACTTGGAAAAGAAATTAGCTGGTACACACAAATGTTCTCACCCGCTTTCGGCACAAATTGTAACCAAAACATAGATGTTTGGGGTTTTTTTTTCTTCAAATAAAAATAATGGTTAAAGTTTTGCAGTGAACAAAAAAAAATGAAAATGATATAAATACTTACGATAAATACTCTGGCTGGATTGGAAACGGCGTAACATCTCTAAGGAGGCGGGCAGCTTTCTGGAAAAGGTCCTTGTGATGTTCGTACTCCCCATCTGGAAGTTCAATGTCGAGATATCTCAAGGCGTCTCTCTTAAGAATGGAAGCGGAGCAGAATGGTTGGAACCATACCTCCATTTGGTCTACGGCTGTCAGACACTTTGTAAGGGCCGTGGAACCACTTCGAGGCGTGCACCAGAGAATGGTTCGATTCCTTGCCGGAGGTTCGGCCATCATTGTGTTACAACCCCACTGCTGAAATCAAAATATCCAGTGGTTGTTACTAAGATAGTTCCAGAGCTAAGTTAATTTGATCGAAAAGGTCTTCATCAGCTTTTGACCCAACTCTCAACGAATATTCACTTATTTATTTACCTGCAGTAGCTTATTAGTGGTCTTTTCCTTCTCACGTCCATCAAAAATTATGAGAAATTACAGTAACACCATACATACTTCATAACGTCATGTTGACTGTATTTTGTTCTACCAAGGAGGTACTAGGCGAGCTGGAGATATAGCTCCCGGAAATTCTTTCTACCAGCTTCGAAGCCGCCCTATACCAGCAGCTGCTCTCAATAATAATTATGATGCATACGCGATTGCGTCACGTTCACCTAGATTTTATAATAGGTCAAACGCATTCCTATACATGAATACATTTCAGCTTTCGCTGCAGAACTTTTGATTTTGTCACTTAGTGCTTGTTATGTAGTTAATAAGGACAAGCGAATACGAAATTTGATGTTTTTTTTAGATGGAAATACTAGTTTGGGTGCGGCTGGGCACGTTTTTCATGTTACCTGTCTGAAAGGGAAATATCTGAAAGTAACGTTTCATGCATTTTTTTAATGGAATGTGATGCGGGACATTGTGAAATTGAGACTTTTATATTGCAACTTGATATCACGTTTAGAGCCTTGTTGCCATATTGCAGCAACATTCCTCGATTGAATCTTTATAGATGCATCGTAAGTATTACATGTCACAACTGCGCAAGCATTTGGGGTGAGGATATTTCCCCAAAATTCTTCTGCGCATCCGATTTTGTTAATTCGTCAAATTCAGGCAAAATAATCCAGAGAATCGGGGGCATTGAACTTCGAGATCAAAGAGAAAATCTTTGTAAAGCATTATTTTGTGACTAGAAGGAGAGTACAATGAATCTGCATTAATCAAACGGCAGGTGGATATCTATGTACTTAAACATCATTGGTTCTACCCTCGGCCTCAGTGGATCAAATGGTATGCACGCTGCACACAAGCAGTCAAGCTTGATAATGTTTAATCAGGAAGGTGTTAGAACTGGAGTCGGAACGAAGAGTAATTTATTCATACACCAGTCGCGATCATTGATACCACAATAGAATATTTTACGCGTTTGGTTCTTTGATCCAGTGATGACCGCCGCCAAATATGCAAGACAAATTTTGGATGCATTTAGAGGAATATACAATCTGCATGCGCAGAAGATTTCAGAACCACTTCATGTACTGAAGTACATGTGCAGTAGTAGTACATCTTATAATGATACGAATCTGTGAATTTCAGATTATATTGTTGCGTCGTTTTTGTGATAAATCAAGAATACGGTAGAAAACATGTCAGAAAAATGCCTCAATATCGCACATTGGGCAATCATATTTTCTTACAAATATCTTGTAAATCGTTTATTGAGTGTTTCACCTTCCATGGAAACAACGTCGATTTCGTGTCCGGAGATGTCCGAAAACGTTACGGACCAAATTCTTTCTACAATTTTATCAAAATTTCCCTTCGCTCACCTCCAAACTAATTCCCAGTGTGTGTAATAAGATCAGCTATGAACTCCCAGCGAAGGCTGAACGGTTGACATATTTCTCAAAACAGATTTTCTTTTGTTATTCAGAGGAAGGCACTGCCTCATTAGAAATACAGCGTATTGTTTAAAACACCTGAATGTCTTGAATTTTTATGAGGCGGTGGTCATCATAGATCAAAGGAAGTCTATCCGAGCGCAGTCCATCCATGATAGGTCCATGGTTTAATTAATTAGCCATGCATCCCATCTTTGAATTACAGGGTTGACCCATTTTGTACACAATTGCATTGCTTCCCAATCACGCAATGCATAATTCATTCGATACTCAACACAATTAAACAACATATGAAAACAATATATTATAACTACAAACACGACAAAATGCAAAGTAAGCACACGAGTTAAGATAATCAATGTGAAAATCGAACGTGTACGACACATTAGAAAATAAAAACGGCACTTGTAATCCATGTAGGATATGGAAACTAAATATTAAGATTGCCTTAATGAATGTCGATCACGGTTTGGAATTAATATTTGATTGTTTCTAATGAAGGGTTTGACTTTACGTCGGCATGGTCGTTGGGGAGTTTGCAAGCACGAAGATTATCTTCACAACGTATACACAGGCTACTCATCCTCCAGAGAAAGATTTGAATAGTTAAAGGCCCGTGGAAAAAGCAACGTATTGTTTTATCCTGACTTTTAATAGAGAATTAATAGGGAAATGCTCGCTAAAATACGGGCAGGATAATAATTACAATTTTTTTAATTAGGGGCATGTACGACGGTACCAGTATATTTACAATTGTTGATAGTTTTTAATGTCATGAACACAACGACACAATTAACCACCATTTCCAGTTGTCATATGCATCCAATATGGCAGAATAGTTTGAGGCATAAACATGAATAACATTATCATAAATCCATGACAACAACCCTCAATTAACTCATAATCATGTATATATTCTTCATGTCAATATTTATGTTTTAACTGATTATTTTGTTATTTTAGTTTGATAATAAGAGATCAAAATCATCAAAAAAATAGAACTTTCAAGAGATTTTAACCAGTAATTGAAAATACCGGCATCTTCCGCAGAGAATGATGATATCGGCTGGTAATCAATGTCCAGTCTTAACATGCAGTTAGTCAATTAGTGGAGGAACAATTCTGCAGAGTAATTTTGCTCAAAACCTCTTCGAACAAAAGTTATGATATTTTGCTTAGGGGGAACTTCTTTTTTGTGCTTATATTAGGGCAATTCACACATACTGTAATTGACGTTTCGCCCTCGGTAAAAATCGCACTTACTTTACGTGTGAAAACGCAAAAATATCATAACCACGATTTTTGAGCCAGCGCTTTGTATGTGAACGTGAATCTGTATATTCTATCCCACAACGCACAGCACCCCCTCTGCTTCCGTTCTAAACACTGAACTCTACATTAGGAAGAGTTCAGTGGTTCTAAATCTAGGCGGCGTCACCTTTATGGCTCGGGTCACTTTTCGTTCATGCGCACTGCGAGCTAAAAGATTACAGTGCTTGATGGCTTGTGATATCTTTCGTTGTGTGTGAGTGCCCATTTTCTGACCCCTCCCAGGGTCTCAGTAAAATGATACGCATTCTAAACGGAAGCACTCGAGGTTGACCAAACGTGATAAAGTTTTGTTCTGGAGGGGAAAATTCCATACAAAGAAATTATGAGTCCGTGACAATTCGGATGGCCCTAATTTAATCGAGGTTATCATGGAGTAGGTCTATATAAACAAAAACATTAGTGAGAGTCCTGTATAGGTTTATATCAAGCAATATCTAGTGTAATATATTTGCTGGGCCACGCTTAGCTAATGAAAAGCGTGCTAGAAAAAACATCTACGCAATCATGTGCAATTCTGAAAACCATTCATTCTAAATACAACCTTATATTCACTTTGATTTTGAAATTTGAATTGCTTTAATTCATACTCTGTGTACAAGAACGTCAGCTTTTAATGTTGTAGCTAAGATCAACGTCTTCAATTGACACCTAGTTATGCATTTAACATTTTATATTAAAGTCAGTTGGATGTTTTATTTTCCTTTCCAAGTTGTTACACATGTAAATCAATCGTTCCATGTCTTGGTTGTTCCTGTACCACGTACGGTATAATTAAAAATGTGGAGTACGTTTTGGAGTTTACTTCCAATGAAAATTCCCAGTCGAGAATGTCTATATTGGCATACGAACATAGGGATATACGACTACTTTACTAAAGAACGGAAATTACAAAAGGTTATTCCCAACACACTTCTCTCTCAATTCTAAATATATAAATATGAATATGTGGATCTGATACAGATAGTAACAATGATACACAGGTAATCGGTATACTCACATTGAAGGATAGATGCAAGCCTTATGAAACTTGGTTTAAGCACTATACGTTTTTGCCACGGAGAGCCAATTGTGTTAGGCCTATCTGTAGGCCTATGTATCGTATGTTCACCATACAGCGTTCACTCGCAAATGGGCGCATACTTATTGTCCATTTATATAATTCGGATTGCATGCATGAACAATCCGACGGTTCAGTACGGAAATCACACTTAATTCATTTTTTTCCCTCCCTCCCTCGCTCTCTCACCCTATCTCGCTCACTCACCCTGCCCCCTCTCTCTCTCTCTCTCTATCTCCCTCGCTCTCTCACCCTCTCTCGCTCACTCACCCTCTCTCTCTCTCTCTCTCTCTCTCTCTCTCTCTCTCTCCCTCCCTCTTTTCTCTCTTTTTGACCCTCAAACTTTACCAATCACGTAGTACGCTATGAACCATTTTGCCACACACAATTTTAACAAAACACATACAAAGGATTAATGAGCATCAAGTTAATTTTTAATCGTTTATTTCAGCATTGCGACGGGGTTGTTAGCTTTGCCGCAAGCAATGAACATCACCAAGTTACATCCATTGCAAGTGGTATTTAAAGAAACCTGTTAGCAAAGCTCAAAATGTTACAATCCGACTTGCACAATTCCCCAAGGGGAAACTACTCCCCCCCCCCCCCCACCACCCCTAGCAACAACCCATTCCCCTCCCACCCCATCCCCTCTTAGTGGTCCCATATATGTGCATTAATAGCTTCTCTCTCCCTTTCATATGAATGGTTTAGTATCTCATCTGAAGTCTTTAATACATTAACAAGGAGAAGGACACAAAGAAGAAGATGAAAGGGGAAAAGGAAGAATAGGAAGACAAGGGCGATGAAAACAAGATAATGGAGGGAAATCTTGTGAGTGGTAGATTGACCCAAGGTCATTTGTACCATCAATAGTCTGCTCATGCGCACATTGCAACTACGAACTGGCTTCAAGGATTAAAATGATTCGATAGTCGATACAATGGTGAGGCAAATAAACCAAAGATATAGAGGGCTCGTCTCGTACATCTTTGAAGAAAAAGCACCTAAAATGCATATCGCAACATCACTGCACTAGTGGCATTGGAGATTGATTCAGGTTTACAACTTACAAATCGTGACCAGAAATTTCAGTCTCCTTTGTAGTGAAACCTATTCCTCCGGGGGAAAAAATAACTCCAGGAGTTCCTGGAAGTAACAACCGTAACAACCACTAATAATGATGACAATAATGATAAAAAAAATATACAATAGTAATACCAAGATGATAATAATAATAATAATAATAATAATAATAATAATAATAATAATTATTATTATAATTATTATAATAATAATAATAATAATAATAATAATAATAATAATAATAATAATAATAATAATAATAATAATAATAATAATAATAATAATAATAACATAGGACTAATAAAATTGTTCTAAAAAAATAAAACTCCAATATTGATCATCATCATCCTTTAAAAAAAAAATAGTTCTCAAGAAGAGTCGATAAGCACTAAGCTCCCAGTACTTACGAGAAATATTAGCATGGTCTGTTGCATTGAGACTCTTCAGACTTGCTATGCTTCATATAATCTGTTCATGTTTGTTTCTTCCTGATGATAATTGATGAAGTCTACATGTATTGTCACTTGCCAGGATTCTTACTTTTTAATGCAATGCAATCTCATGAAAAAAAATCTCACCACCTATGACTAAATAACTACAGTGATTGCACGCAAACACTTAATGAATGATCTACAAGTTAACCTGAAAGCTGGGCATCTGAATCTGAACATAAAAGCTTTTGTCTTGTGAGCTAAAACAGTCACTCAAGTGTTTTTATATTTAACCACTTAATTAGAAATACTCAGGAAAAGCCTCCAATGTCAATACCCTGGACCAAACACAGATTTATATTTTACAAAATAGTCATTACCAGGATAATGACTAATACACAAACTTTACTGTCAGGATATGTTCAATAATTTTCATTGATACCACTGAAAATCGCATTTTAACCAAAATAAAGAGTTTAAACTGCATGATGAATTTGCAGAAAGCAAATGTTACGCTGTACCTATGTATATGTATATTAACCCAGAGTACAGAGACATGGTAGCACTCTAAAGCATTATGTTGAGCCTTGGGCTGTTCCTGATAACCAGAAATCTTGTGAACCTACATGTAATTGCCTGTCATAGCAACAACTGATATCAACGTAGACTGTTACCTAAGACTTCAGGTGTTAAAAGACACCGAATACATTCAATAGCGTCAGATACTAATATTGGTTGATTTCTTTTTCTGTTTATCTGAGCACCGCTATTGCTCTTGCATATTTTTCTTCAACAAAAAAATGGCACTTAAACAAAAAGTGGTATTCAATATTTCCTAAATCACAGAAGTAAATTGAGCACAACAATACATAAGAACATTAATTAACAAGTAATAATTTTGCTCACCAGCCCCCCCCCCCCCCCCCCCCCCTCCCTACCCACCCATCGCCCTTCACAATGATCTGCATAGTTTTGGATTCCAATACATGAGGGTGAAGCGACTTGGTCTCTTCCAAAATAACAGCTCAGATGATAAAAGTCCTGTGTTGCAGACCAAAAAGAGAAATTACCATCCTTACACACTTTTACATCGATGCCTTGTCCATTGCCAAGACTGCACAATTCATGTGAAAAAAAAGCTCCTTTTGTACATTGAGATAATGCATGGCAAGAAAAGGCTAACCCTTAGTAAATGTGTCTCTGTCCTGTATTTTTTTTGTGTGTTGGGGGGCTAACACATATGTTAAGGAACATACATGTTTGATATTACAGCAATATCTATAAATTGGCTCTATATTGCTAAATGGTAGACACAACCAAGTGCATGTGACATCTCAATATATACACAACACATAAATATGTATGTCTTTGTTATACAAGATTTGGTCATGCATTACCGGTAGTTTACCGTTGGTCACTGATAAAGAAAGGTTGACTATACACCAATTTGTGATTTTTTATTTATTTCCAAACATTAAACACAACTTTTTGAGGCAGAACCCGGAGAGTGAGGTCAGTTCCATGGTTCCTTGGTAACAAATATATTTTCAGAAGTCACAAAAAGCATATTGTTATATAACTCCTTTCGTATAATTTCTATGTGACTAATGTAATTTTATATCACACACTAAATTTTTATTTCAGATTCTGCATTTACATTAGCTTTGCCAATTACCCCAATTTCTCTCCAAGGAAATATGGAAAGCAATTGGTTACCTGCATTCTCTACCTGTGAAATGTCAAATACACCGGGACGGCTAATTTTGTCATTATATAACAACATACAACTATAAAATTACAGGGAAGATGGGCATTAAATACATTAAATCTACCTGTACATGAACATGTATGTATTTAAATATCATATGCCTTTGCTTCTTTTTTTTCATGAAACATGCAGGTCAAAACGACTTTTGTATCATACCTAATTTTGATTAATAGATGGCATATTTTTAAGGCAAACTCTAATTGACTATTGGTAATCCAAGGGGAGATATGATGTTTTCATATTGACAGCATCAGACATCGAGTGTCAGGAATACAAAACTAATACTGAATGATGGAATTTCCTGCATGAACTACCAGTACAATTGATCTGAACATAGTCACAACCGTTTTACAAAACCCACCCTTACACGCCCAGAATCCCACCCTCCAAATCCCTAACCATATTCCATGCACATTTACTCCCAACCCTTCCCCCTATACCGTATTACACTACTTGTACTAAATACAAAGACAATCTGAAGTTATTTTCAGGCTTTTTCACTTTCATTTGACACCACCCCCACCCCTCATACAACCCTAGCCCCTTCCCACCCATCCTGCCCCCCAAAACCATTTATCACAGTTGCATCCTTCCATCTCACACCCACAAATACCCCCCTTCCCCCCCCCCTCCCATTCCCCCACCCCGTCCCTAATACCAACCCCTTACTTAATTTCCATGTCATCCAATCCGCCACATAACTTATCACCACAACTGAATATTTTCTTGTAGGGAAGAGTGGGAATAATCCTTACCCATCCACATCTTGCTCCTACTTTACCTTCACCCCCCACCCCCACCTGAAAAAAATATACCCACCCCTTATCCCTTCCTCCAAACCTCATTCCCCATCAATAGAAGGAAGGACAAGTCTTATGGCTTCAAGCCACATCTCCTAAGCCCCTTATCTGGAGCTACCAGGTACAAGCAAAACATCAACCACAATGGTCTCCACATACCTGTAGATACACCATTGAAATGTCTCAAGAGCATAACAGTGCTTCATTTCAATTCTAAAAATATTCCTTTTTAAAGCACCCCTAAATCTCCAGCAAATTGCTTAATCCCCACAAAAATATGTCTAGTTCCATGTTTGACATTTGCGGTTCCTGCCACCGTCCACTTGATCTAATCACTCAGAACTGCCTTCCTGTGGCGTGACCGATACAATCATCTACCATGTCCAAATATCAGTCATTCAAATTCTGCCTTCCAATCTACTGTATTCATGTTCACCATTACTTGTTTGATCCTCGAACATTAAACAATCAGTACCACCAAGCTGTAGATGCAACTTTTTTGCAATGATAGCAACTCTGCTTCAAAATCTCTATCTTATCTACAGACCATATCAACAGCACACATGTCCATACATGTATGTGGGTGTAATGCAATTCTTCAGCTAGAAACGAATGCACACCAAGTTCATAGAGCCTCCATCATTGTGTATTGCCTTGCATGGTGGTATCACTACATTTTCACAAGAAAATAGTGTTTACAAGCAATGATATGGACATAATGAACAGTTTACATTTTCTGTTTCATCTGGTAGAGCATTACTCCAAAAGCAATTCACATTAACTTGGTACATGTACACATACAAATACACTTTCAGATTATCTTTTTTCAAACGTAACCAATCTTTCACGACACATTAAAAAAAAAAGTACATTCAACGCTTCGCCCCTGTAGCAAGCACAGTATGTGGCACAGTCAGAGACAAATATGAATTGTCAATCTGTTTAAAATAGTACATTTACCATGACACTACTGATATCGACAACTCTCCAGCAACAAAAACAAAGGTCAAATTTCTTTTAAGACAATAATTTCCCTCTTTTTTCAAAAATACATGTAACAGAGCTTTCAGCAACAAAGAACAAATGAAGCACATTTCAAAATACAAGTACAAATACAACTCAGCTTTGGATTTGAAATACCACACAACACAAAAACAAAACATGTTGCTTTTCTCAAAAACAAAATTCACAATTTCAAACTGAAAAAGAGCTCCAGCTTAACAGCAACATATATATTCATATTTGTAATGTTTTCACTAGAATAAGACAAAGAATACTTTTTCCTCATTAAGTCAAGATATATAATAGGAAGATTCACAGAACATTCCCAAGACATCACTCTTATCATAAGCAAAATGCTTGCTAGTGAATCTACACATACTTATAATACTCACAATTTAATAAAAATATCCATCTTTTAAGATTTTGTTCCATCCTTTAAATCACATCGGGTAGGTGTACGATCTGGCATACATGTATTCAATACATGTTCCTCTGAATGACCACTGTACATAAAGGCGTCTTCTACACTCCACGTACATCTATAGTTTCACATGTATACATGATTGTACATGCTGCTTTCCTTCCAGTGAAGATAACACGAAGTCAATGATAAACATTTACATTTTTTTTGTAGTGAACATCTTGCATCCAGCCACATAGATGTGACAATTGCAATAACTGAAAAAAAATACAACACTGTACTGTATATTTTTGCATGGTATGATTATACAGAACAATATGGCAACACACTACAGTGTAGTAGATCAATGAGGAGTTACCTTCCCACTAAATAGAGTGAAAATCAAGTTGAACTCTTTCAATATTTTGCATAAAATTGGTAAACTTCACTGATAACAAAATAATACAGCTTGGGAAAAAAAACACCGTAAGGAGATTGATCAATATACTTTTGTACTAAAAATACAGATATTGTCATTTTAAACTAACTATGAAGGAACATAACACAAATACAGATACTATGAAAAGCAATGGGCAATCACACTGCTCTGTATACTGGTACGGCAAAAGACATATGTTGTACTGTCTCTCTTTTTTCTCTCTCTCCCCCTCTCTCTTTTGCCTCTTCCAGGCAAATGTAAAAAAAAAATAGCCCTGAAAACTATTGCAACATTAAACATTCCCTCCCCAAATCCTGACTCAGTCACTGGAGATTTCACTGAGATTAATGAAATGCCACTCTAGACAAACATTTGGTTCAACATGTTTAAAGCTTGCGAGGTAACACTAATTTGGTTCTGATTACTCACAATGAATAATAATCGAAAATGAAGCTCCAAATAAATTTTAACACACTTAATAAAAGGCCACTCACCAGTAACATGTTAAATCAAATACGTAAAATTACAGCATCAGAACATGGAGCCTTTGCATGAATCTGCTTAAAGATCCCCAAATACACAAGTGTACACTATGAATCGCTTTTCACCAGACACATAGCTACATGTAGTCAAATGTAAACTGTTACACAGCGTACTGTTAATGTAATGGCTTTCATCACAAATAGCTACAACTCCCTACTTATAGTTCTTCTATCAAATGCACCTTCATTAGGAGGAAGATTTTGTGTGGGTGTTTAAACACTGAATACATCCAAAATATTTAACCATTGAAAACAAACATATTCAAATCTGTTCTCACCGATTTCATACCCTAGATTTGGCAAAGTATTTAAACGGAAATGTGATACGCATAAGGACAAAAATTAACTTTTAGAGAAAGTACGAGTGGATATAACCACAAAATACTAGAAAAACAAAGGTAATAATGCCCTGGTAGTAACAGCAATAGGGGTGCTACATTTCATAGGTGTACAACGTGAGCACAAACAAGGAGAGACGTCAACTCTTCATGTCTCACTAGAGGGGGCGACGTCTCATTGCACGTTGACCCGTTACACCCAGCTGCTAAGAGTTGTCCAGGTGCACAAAGAGTCCTCGGCTGAACGGCGACATATACCTGATCCCCACTGCGTCAAACGCCTTCTTGGGCACCCCCGCTCCACACAGGTACAGCTCCCCCAGCTTGGTGGGGGGCTCGTAGTCCAGGGGGAGCCCCACGGCTACGCCCCACTTACTGGAGAAGGTCTGGGAGGGGGAGGGGTCTAGGGAGAGGATGGGGGCCTTGGCTGTCCCTGACAGCCACTCCAGGATGCCACGGTACCAGGCCTGGTCGGGGGTGATGGTGTCATTGGGTGTGTCTAGGGCACAAATCACCATGTCTGTCAGCTCAGTACTCTTGGGAAGGTCTGTGGACAAGCACACAAAATGAACAGTTGTTTCACTCATTGATTTATTCATATATCGTTATGACATGGGAATACAGTGAAAAACCCGGGACAAAGACACACAAAAAAATAATTTATCTAGCCAAATTGTCCTCATGGCAGACTCCTGAATATCAAGATGTTAGAACAAATCAAAATAGCCTGGTAATTACCGTAAGTCGCTCCTCATTATGCAGTAGATTTAAAACTTTTCCTCCGACTTGTTTTTCATTGACATATACAGGATGTAGAATGAAAGGATGGATTATTTATTCACTATTTATTTACACATGGTTCATCGCAATGGAATATCATTATGGCATGGAGGACACAGTGTCCTAGGAGAACTTCGAGGACAATGACACCAAACAATTATTCTTGTCTTTATAATTATTCATTCATTCATGGATTATTCATTCACTATTTTATTCATGCATGTTTCATCGCAAAGGAATATCATTAGGAAAAAGAGGGTACAGAGCTCATGGGAAGGTTTGAGGGCATGTTTATGTATTCATTATCTATTCATGCATGGTTCATTATAATTGGATATCATTGTGACTAGAACTACATGATATTTCAATCATATTATGTTTATGCAATGTTGAAACTAGAGCAATTCGACTGCCACGCAGTCGATAAATATGCCTCCGCCTCTTTGCTATTCTCAGAAAATGTGTATGTTTGGTGGGCAATGTACCATTGCTCCTATATGAAATGAAAATATCACATTGTTTTTCCAAGTTTAGCCAAGTTTGGCAATGTTCATTGACTTTTGACCTCTTACTTCTTTGACTTCCAATCTGACCAGTCTGTCTAAATCCATCCTTGTATCAAGTTTGTTTAAAATTAGCCAATTTTGGGTGAAGTCCATTGACCTTTGACCTTTCAGGAATTTTACCTATACTTCACCAGTCTACCTCCATGACCTGATACATCTCTGTACTATGTTTAATTTGAATTGACACGTTAGTATTGGTTTCAATGTGAAAAATATCTATTTGGGGGCAATTTTTAACCAATTTTGGCAAAGTTCATTGACCTTTGATCTCAGAACTTTGAGAAATTTCACCAAAAATGTGATCAGTCTACCCCCCAAAAGTGATCCATCTTTGCACCATGTTTGGTTGGTATTGCACCATTGGATCTGAATATATTTTGAAAATTATCACTTTGAGGGCAATTTTTACCTAATTTTTGGCAAAGTTCATTGACCTTTGACCTTTCAACTCTCAGGAGTTTTACCCAAACTTTCACCAGTCTACCTCCATGAAGTGATACATCTCTGTACCATGTTTGGTTAGAATTGCGCCATTGGATTTGGATTTGGCTTTATTGTGAAAAATATCAATTTTTGCAAAGTTCATTGACCTTTGACCTTCCAGCAATTTCACCAACAATGTCACCAGTCTACTTCAAGTAGTGATCCATCGTTTCACTATGTTTCGTTGGAATAGCACCATTGGATTTGGATTTATTGTGAAAAATTTAAAGTTTGGGGCAATTTCTAGCCAATTTTGGCAAAGTTCATCGACCTTTGACCTCTGAACTTTCTGGAATTTTATCAAAAATGTCACCAGTCTATCCCCATGTAGTAGTCTATCTTTGTACCATGTTAAATGAGAATTGCATCCTTGGATTTGGATTTATTGTGAAAAAGGTCAATTTTTGGCAAATTTTCACAAATTTCATTGACCTTTGACCTCTGACCTTTCAGGAATTTTACCAAAAGTGTCACCAGTCTATCCCCAATTGTGATCCATCTTTGTACCATGTTTAATGAGAATTGCATCCTTGGATTTGGATTTATTGTGAAAAAGGTCAATTTTGGACAAAGTTCATTGACCTTTGACCTTTGACCTCAATCAGATCTGACCCCAATTTTACACACTTCATTAGTTTCATGCAATACGTACATGTACCAAGTTTGAAGCAAATCTGCTTAACGGTTCTCAAGATATTGCCGAAACGGATTCGGGACGGACGGGACGGACGGACGGACTTACGGACGGACGGACGGACAACCCGAAAACATAATGCCTCCGGCCACTTCGTGGCGGAGGCATAAAAATATTGTAAGTACAATATTGAGTTCATGACCATGTCAATATATTCTGAAAGCACTGCATGACTTCAGATATCACTTATGTTCATATTTCAGTCACAATTTTGACATTGATACAGCAAAATGCAAGGGAGGGCGTTTTGAAATAAACAAGCCTAACAGCATAAACTGCACGACGGCCGAAATTCAAACACTGGCTTGGTCACAAGCTCATATAAACCTGTTTGTCTACCCATATGCACTGTAGAAGCCTTTCTCGTATCCACAGTACACAAACATGTACACGTATATGCACAAAAATGTTTGTAATGTAGCCGAACAAACCGAAACTCACTTTTACAAGGCAAAAATAAAATTCAGCTTATTTCTTTTCTTCAAAATAATTTTTTTGCACAATCGCTTACAAATTTTGCACATTCAAAAGCTACGCTAAAAAACAGAAGACATGAGTGTTCAGATGGAAAGTATGAGTTATTTGTACTAATTTTTCACCACACAATACATGTATATCAACTTATCACCAATATTTGAGTGACAATAATCACCTAATGCAAAAGGGTGACATGACATGACATGACATTTTTTGGAAATAAGTATAAAATGAAAGAATATATTGAGGTAGAAATTTGGCTCTCCATAATAAAGTGGATCCGAATGTGGGGATATAAAGCTGGGGAAGGAGTAAGTTTCATGGCTCTGACTTCTGTCCCTGTGGTCAAGTGCTGACCTATGCACATGTCCCAACCAAGTATGCTGTGACAGGACCTCCCTGTTCACTAACCTACACTGACGACCCCCAACTGCTGACATAACTCACCAACTGCTAATTTTGACTGCTTTAGTTGACATACAAGATAATAAAACTGGCTCTCAGTATTCATGGAGTGTCCATCGAGTACCCACCTTTGTAGCTTTGCAGTTTCAGCCCCTCTGTCGCATCAAAGAGATCCATCTCTTGACGGAGCTCGCCCAACATCTTGACAAAATTTGGCACAAAGAGGGTAACGGTGACCCCATGGTGGGTCAGGTGGCGGGCGCAGGCCACCCCCTGGGCACCCTGTATGTGAGGCCCACACAGCACCACCACGGATGGCACGGCTCCTGTCTTGGCGCTATGCATTCTGGGAGGGGGGGAGTGGGGAATAACACAAATTATTTTTGAAATTAAATGGACCCTTTGGAGAAAACTTCTAACAATGTACCTGCATTAAGATAACAGCATTAGTATTCATTGTATGACAGAGTGTAACTACACGTGCATGTTCCAAAGTCCAGTTTTACACTTTTCTTTGCTCCATCTATCTCTTAAGGCAACGAAAAGGCATTATAATATCACATACAAATCCCATGCAGCAGAACTTTGTGCAGTGCATAACCAGTTAAATCTGATTCAATGATACATTGGTTCAGAGCTTTGTAATGGCAAGTGATATAAAGAAATACATTTAAATAAACAATCAACTTCTTCTGTTAATCAAAAAACATGGAACTTTTCCACAGAAGTAGATATATTCAGCATAATTTTAGATCATTACATTTCCATGTATGAAAGCCATACAATCATCATGGTTGTTATTGAGCCATGATTGTCTGCAGAAATCAGAGGCCATATTCATGAAACCTAACTAAGATAAAATGTTAACATGGCCCTGAAGAGACGCATGATGCACAATGAAAATACATGGAGCATCATCTAGAGGCATGATGTATATTACATTATTTATGCATATCCACAATCAGGACGCAAATGTCCAAAATACATATGCGTTTAAAAACAGGTATGCATGTATCAACTCTCAGATAAAGGACTCATACATGTTCCAAAATGCCATTTTTTTCTGCATTTCAAAAAATGGTGAGGCTAATCACATAACAATGCACAGTTGCGTTTAAAAACTGCAAAATTAGCCTGAATCACAACAATAGATGTATGTATGTCAGATGAGTAGTGCCCCCTCTCTGTCTCACCTTCTTTGTTTGTCTATCAGCTGGAGGACGAGTTGTGAAGAGCAGAGCCCAACAGTCTCCAGTCTTCTCTCCACAGTCATGCCACAGCTGGTTGCTGAGGCCATCAGTCTTGCCTTCAGCTCAACAGTTATCCCGGGAATCTGCATATCAGTATCTGACGACAGGAACAAAAGTATTTATGACAAATATTTCATTGATAATGCTTGCATCAGCGCTCTCACTATATCGCTATGATATTTTGGAACCCCTAAAACCCTCGAAAAAACAAGCTCCACAGATATCTGTAAAATTGATGTGATGGGCCATTCTGACCATGTCCTCACAAAATTCCATCTACACTCTACTGTAGTGTGGAGAAACGTCATGATTCCCTCACCTGTATGGTACCACTTCCCAGACGTGTCTGGGCAAATGATCCTCTTGCCCTCCTCTGACTCTCGCCTCTCCAGAATGTTCTCGTCAAACCGTAGATTCCTCGGCCCCTGTCTCTTGGGACGGTTATCACCCATTGCGTCCAATTCCTCATAAAAATTCTCCTTGTCAAAGAGGGCAAAGTTTGAGTCAAAGTCAAAATCATCATTGAGGAAGCTCTCCACAGGGGCGCTGAAGCATTCAACATTGCGCGAGTTAAAGCCACCGCGATTGTGTTTGCGTCCGTTGATTTTGACTGGTGATGAACGTGTTTGGTTGCTGTCTTGGGAGCCTGTAAAATGATCATTTTCAAGTTATTAGATTACAACATTTAATAGAAATATTTGTAAGCAGTAGATACAATAGTAAGTGTACCATATAAATACATGTTTAACTTCCATATTCACTTCTGAACATTTCACTTGTTCAAATAATTGGGACCCTACAAGAGCATATTTATCACATAAATGTTGACATATTTTCAGCAAAACTCCCCTTTGTCATAACATTACATATTGTGTCACAAGAAACTTTTGACACTACACTTCCATTACACTTCAATTAATATGCATGAACATTTAACCATTCTGAATACAATTACAGGTATAAAGCTCTGTTTGCTATATTTTTGTTGTATTCTTAGATTGTGTTTAAAGGGCCTGATACAGAAAAGCTTAACTTGAATGTTACACACACAACCCCAAGCACAGTTCCACAGATTTTGAGGTATGGGTATTGACACAGTAGAAGAGAAAGGCTACTGACCTGATTGTGTTCTCTTCCTGTTCTTCTCCCCTGGCTGCCTGCTGCTGCTGCCCTCCTCCTCACCCCACCCATAGCCGCTGTCCGCCCCTCCCTGCCTGGACAGTCCATCTACACTGCTGACCCTATGAAACCCTGGCCTCCCTGCCTTCCCATTGCCACCACCATCCTCCCCCGCCCCCTTCCCATGGGGGACGGTGAACGACGCCGACCGCCTCGCTCGCTGCCCAGCCTTCCCAGATTTCCCCCCTTGGGGTGAGTCCATGGGTGCTCCGCCCATCTTCCTATTGGGCGAGTGGAATGCCGACCGCTGGCTGTGGTTCAGGTAGTTTTGGCTTTCGCTCTTCAGAGTTCCATCACCATTTGTGTCCTTGCTTGATCGGGCATCAGCCGCCATTTGGTTTTTCCTGTGAGGTGATTTGCTGTGAGCTCGCTCAGCATTGTTGGTCCTCCTAGTAGCAGTTAGATTAGACTTCGCCAGCTCGCCATTCACTCGATTGTTGGAAGCATCTGGTAAATATAAACCACAAAAGAGAGGTGCAAATCACAAAGCACCAATACAACTATAAGCTATGATTTCCTTCTCACTTTCAACCACTTCTTTTAAAGAATGTATTTTTTTTTAATATAAAAATTGCTCTAATTTTGAATTGTGTTTTCACATTTGTTTTTTAGGCCCCTTCACCCATTGCATGCTAGATTAACAGCTGAAAATATAAGAATTGACTTTATGACATCTGGAAAAATTCAAATGTTGTACACAAAGAGTTAAGAATTTAAAATATGATTTAAGTTCTAGGAGCATAAAAAGATAAGTTAGAATATGACACTAAATAAAGCTTACCGGTGCCACTTAATCAATTCCAAGGAAAAAAATACAAAAAGTATTTGCAGGAGCTACTTTTCAAAGCTGATGTACATCACCATTTATTTTGCGTTCTACATTATACCTCATGAGGAAACAATAATTTTCCAGAGTAGTTCTTTCGTTATTTGTGGGGGCTCTTTTTTGCATTTAGGGGCGATATGGCCTGGAAATTTTTTGTAAATTGCTTCCACGGATTAGTTCTTGTCAGTGGTAGTATCCAGTGAGCACACAGAGTGATACGATTGGTGTCCAAATACTTCACAGATCTTAGTACTCACCCTTGTTTGCTGTGTGGTCACCGCTGCCATTTTCCTTCTTGGCCTTATTACTGACAGCTTTGATGATCTCTCTGTTCTTCTCTGCTTCACTCTTCAGGTCTGCTTTCGTCTTCAGAATCTTCAGGTCTCTTATGTCTGAAGCTCTGCAGTAATGGAAACATATAAGAGGGGGGGGGGATATGAAAAACAGTGACGCATACTTGCAAAAATTTGTGGAAATCGCTCCATCGAACAAGGAGAGAGTCATTAGTTTCTGAAAATCTTAATCTTTTTCCATATCGTGCATTGTCAATTGTGTTGGTGTACCAGTGCTGTGCTTGATGTTGCCCAATGTATGCACTGTGCACTACGACAAGGGTGATTCCAAACATGCATCACCAAAAGGGCAATGCAGAGAGTTGCTAGTGAGTACATCTAAGGACAACTGGTATCAGTGACAAATGGTTAGACAACAATCATTGACTCGCTAAAGAATTATTTCACTTTGAATGTGTCAAAATCTGAAGATCTTAAAATTTTAATGTTTAATTTCTAAATTACATGCACAGTACCACACCAACCACAATCACATTAATAAACTTTAATTTCCCATGTTAAATTATTTTGGGGCCATGTTACATGTAACAGTATATTTTTTACTGTTGGGAGATTTTGTTGAAAATGGCCACTTCTTTCTTCTTCTTTGCGTCCTCATCTTTTCTTCCACCTCCGTATCATATATTCATTTCTTTCTTCCTCTCCCCATCCATCCCTCACTCCCTTCCTGTCTCCTTCCCTTTCTCCCACATTTCTGTCCTCCTTCCTTCTTGCTCCTTCTTCCTACCTCATAGTGACCTCAGGGACATCGTACTTGACCCCATTCCTGAAGGCATTCTTGAGGGAGATGGTCTGTCCACTCTTGCTGACCGATGACACCTCCCCCTGGAAGGTTCCTAGCACCGGCCCGCAGTTCAGCGACAGATAGTTCCCAATGAAGGTCTCCTGATCCATGATTGCTCCCCTTCTTTACTTCACTCCAACTGAAGATATGCTTGTCTATAACAAACAGTCAATATCTGCAAAATATATACAAATTGCATTCAGTAAGGTTTTCTAATCACCATTTGCTTTCTATTTCTTTTCTTCACTCTTACTGAAGATATGTTTGTACACGTAACAAACAGCCAATGCCTGGAAATATTATGACTGACAGTGAGTCAGGTTTTTCCTATCAGCATGTATAATATCATTTCTTTACAAGTTTGTTTGTACAATACTTGATTTCCATTATCATTTCACTGAAGCGACAGTACATAAGCAATGGTGTTGTTTGTTTCATGTTAAAATGAAAATAAACCAAACCTAAATCCGTCTAAGTCCGGCACTATACATCCTATGCGCTCTACAAACATACAAAATTACAATTGAATTGAAGACACTTTTATTTTTTAGTGTAGCATGAAACTAAGTGTGAATTAATTAACATTTAAAGTTGTTAATGTTTTTATATCAAATCTAATGTGCAGTAAGAATGGGCCTCCCTTCATACTCAATTTTGTATTCCCTTGTCCTCATACAAGATACTAATATGCTTTTCACACTACATTTTCTTAACCCCATACTATCCTTAACCCTGGACTATCCTTAACCCCATACTATCTTTTTTTGGTTTCACACTATATTTCTTAACCCCATACTATTTGCTTAGCCGGGTTGAGGATTTTTATTGCATTTCACACTGTACATGAATTTACCCCGGACTATCGAAAAGCTCATGAATATTGATGAATTTACCAATGTGCATGCACATGCGCCTTCCGACATGTGGATGTCGCATTAGCTTTTCACAAAGCTGACGGTAAATTATTTTCTCAGATAGAACTGATTACCTTTGTTTCACTGCATTGATTTTCATAGATTGATTGACTAGAATATGACTAATAATGGGTAATGCAATTTTTAATTTTAGTTTTAACATTTTTCATTATCTTACCAACTCATTTGTTTACGTTGTGGATTTTTAATAATCACATTCGACTCGTAAAATACTAGTCGTTAAACACGTGAAGCTCGACATGACATTCCAAGAAGACAGCAAGAACCCGATCGCGTGTTTCTCGTGAACTGTTGCGCCTCATATGCATGACTTTCCATCACGGTGTCTGTGATTGGCTAATGCTTAGCCCCGCTTTCATAGTGCTATTCGATTTTACACTGCATTTCTTAGCACCGCAATAAGCCGGCTAACCCTGCTTTTTAGCACATAGTACAGTACTATTTACCATGCTAGCCCACTTTGGTAAAACGCAGTGTGAATCCGAAGTGGGCTAAAGCTTAACCCCGGGTAATAGGTGGTGCTAAGCCCCCCCCCGCCCTTTAGCCCCACCAATTTGGTAGTGTGAAAAGCATATTAGTTGATCTAGAGAATAGACTAGAGAGGCTACACATTACAAGCACTGCATGATAAAATAATGCCTCCAGCCACTTCGTGGCGGAGGCATAAAAAAATGCCAGTTCATCAGCAAATCTAGAATCTGCCTCTTCTATTAGTACATCCAGGTGGATATGAGGCAATTGCCTATGCATCGCCATCACATTGTTAGGAGCAGCTGCCAGTTACAAATATTGCGCAGCGATAACAGACATAGAGTACACCCACCCAGCGAAGTACAGCCCTTACCAGCACCAATATCAACACCATCAGCTAAGTCTCGTTTAAGAGGGGCACATATGCAGAATTAAGCTTCAAGCCTGAACACCAAAGTAAACCAAAGTAAGTAAGTAAGTAGACATCATGTAAACTACATGTATACGCCATATATTTCACGAGTCTAATTTTTCGAGAATCAGGACTTCTCGCCAATTTCGCGAGTGGTTAATTTCGCGATCGTGAAGTACTAGTATGATGCGGGTGCCTCAAACTGGCCCCCTTATTTTCTTTTGAATTATTTCATTCCAAGATAACCAAATAAAATTCTAAAATTTCACACACAAATCAGCAAAATAATGCTCTTTAAAAAACTATTTTGGGATTGAAGATTAACGATAAAATTTCGGAGAAATTGTGCTTCGAATATCGCTCGATAAATCGTCACATTTTCACATCACTGAACCTTGAAACCGGCCCCTACCGATAATGTGCGATATCTCCGTCAATCAGACGAGTACAGTGCCGACATTTTACCAGTTTTGCGTCTCAATCATGCTCATTCCAGTGCAATGAAAAATTAAAGGGAAAGTTTTGGCGATCGGTGAGAAAATCACGGAAGTATGAACGCAAGTTGAAAAATAGAGATGTTTCGAACGAAAATGTTCAACTGTCAAATATGTGCACATTATATCTTATTTTGTTTCCGAAAATCCTGCATTTTGTTTACTAATGCATAAATACACAATAAATCGAGCATCCAACCTTCGATAACGCGCAATGAGCAAAAATACGCGGGGGCGGTTTCAAGGCCAGGGTAGCGGCCGGTTTGTGGACCACTCACTATACTACTAGCATGACTAGAAATACATGTGCTCAATTTCGCATGTTGTTTAATTGGCGAATAAGTCCAGATTTGCGAAATTCGCGAAAATAAAAAACCTTCAAAATATATGGCGCATACACTACATCATGAGAGTTAAGTTATTGCTACTAACTAGCGCAGTGCACACAGCCACAGGGATAAACACACTAGCCTACTAATTTCCATCGTTTCAACATCCTGCCTTCCTGGGTTGGCTTCATCAAGTTCATGCATGTATGCTGTATATTAATAAAGTAGCTACAAATACAAGCAACTCACGCAATGTTACTCTGTCTGACAAATTAGTAACAGTTAAGTTGGTAAGGCATAGACCTAGTGATTTGACACAATGAAACCCATGCGATTGTGCAATATTGCCTTCATGCCATGGGATACGCGCAACATGCATTCCCCCACTCCAGCTGGTGCAGCACAAATTGACTGCCAGACGAAGTATGAAAACAAAATTATCACAACGATAATATCTCACCATTCTTGTAATTTACCTCACAATCAAACAAGGCAATTGACTCACTGACTATCAAATCCAATACTTCTGTAATAAACTCACCGATTATCGTTTGATAAGAAGGCAAAATTTGTCAATTCTGTACCGATCTTTTTCACCTCGCAGCGCGTCTTCTGTCTGATTACACACTAGTCTCTAATTCTGACCCAACCTGTGCGGATGGTCTCGAGCGCTAGCGCGCCGAGCTTCATCACTGCATGCACTGTGCGGCTGGCGTATTCATGTGCATGTGTGGGCTCAATAAAAATCGAGTGTTGTTGTTTTTTTTTTAATAAACCTTACTTAAATGGGTAGGCCTAAGTAATTTATTATTGACAGCAGGCCACAAAGACGATGTGGGAAAATGGTCAAAGCACTAGGATAGAAAGAATCGCATAATCATGTCAAGAAGTGGGAAAAGAAGACGAGTAAGATGATGATGGTGATGGTGATGGTGATGATGATGATGATGAATGATGATGATGATGATGATGATGATGATGATGATGATGATGATGATGATGATGAAGATGATGATAATAATGATGATGATGATGGAGGAGAAGAAGATCATGGAGAAGAGAAGAGGCTAAAGAAGGGAAGATGAAAATGAATAAAAACATAACATTAAAATGGAGCTGAATAAGGTCTCTGGAGGAGATAGAGAATTAAAGAAAAACAAAAGGAAGAAAGAAGCGAAAGATGGACGATGCGACGTGCAAAACGTGTCGCGATGATTTATTTTATCCAGGGTAGTACATGCCGGGAAAACTTGAAGAAAGCGATTCACATTCCACATACGTGGGCTTCAATCAGGTAGCCAAGTGATGTTAGTTCTAGAGTTAACCTTCGCTCATTATTTTAGCACTTTTTTATGGCACCACAAGTCTGTGCATTATCTACTGGATCACGTTGATGTCGCATGTCCCTTGCCTCGTCCGCCCACGTACATTTTCAATGATGCATCGCGGAATAGCGAATCTTACGCTGTCAGTACAATACAGATGATAGCAGCGAAAATAAAGCCGCGTAACTTTTCAAATATTAGGTCAGATAGCGGTTAGTTCATTACCTACATGATCCCTACGAGAATAATACATGTATGAAACATAATTTTGAGCCTACTATACTGTTAGAAAAAAAAACATATCACATAGGGGCCTTTTCGCTCTGTTTGCACTCATGAGGCATCCTTTAAAATGACACCGAGAGACACAAAATACATGATAAAGTAATATTGTGCACTCGTTGTAATGTCGGGTGTTATTTTATAAGTTTACACAAAATAATAATTCTTCGGAATTAGTAATAGGCCTTAGTAATTGATAACAAAGAATTATTAATTTCTGTTACTGGCACACTCTTCACAACATCATAACAATTAAGCCTATAATCTATATCATTAAGATTTTTCACTATTTTACAATATGTTTAGATTTTTCACTCGAGTTGTCAAGACTGGAAATGTTAATTTCCATACTGATTGAAGCAAGAAAAATAATCTTAAGAAAGCAAAGATGGAAACAGTATGACGGATGTAGGTGGTTTAAGTTCTGTAAAACAATCTTTTGAAGGTTCAAAGTTTTACAAACTCGTAATACAACACTAATGTAAAATGTTCGTCCTCGAACCATTCATGATTAAATATGTTTTCACAACGCATTGTTTATATGTGCCTAAAATATTGATTGCATATTGTAATGTTGTTGTGCTGCATTGTAAAATCTTTATGATTTTGCACTGAATAAAATATCTTTATTTTATCTATCTTATCCAATGTATTAAAACTTACAAATAAGCAAAGTAAATCTAATATATCTTATTACATCAGAAAGAAGCTAATGATATGGACTAAATTCTGCAGCGAATGATTTTTCAGTCTTTAATCATTATGTCACATATAAGTACAAAATCTCGATTACACAGATGACTTACAACCATATATGTTTTTTTCCAGCTCATTGTTTGTATGTGTCTGTACTATGTATTGCATTTTCAAGTTATTTTTCTTGTGGAAAGCAAATTTCCATGATTTTGGATTGAATAAAATATGTTGTATTTTGTATCTTGTATAGCAAGAAGTTTTGCTATCAAATTCGGCATTATTTTTTAGTGTGGGTCTACGTTGGTATTTTTATGTGAGAATTCTATAATAAAGAATAATTAATACGTGGAACTTAATTGTCCCATAACCTAATTTGACCAAATTGATCTGATCCAAACGTTCAAACAATGACAAATTCTATTAGAAACATTTGATTGTGGAAGATGCTTACTAATATCTTGAACTCTATTTGTTTTATCATTTCAGGCCTAGCCTATGTGGGAATGTTTACTTGTATCATGTAATGTAGGTGTATGAATAAAATACCCCAAAATGAGATCTTAGATATATGTCTTAAAATAAAAGGCGATAGAGAATGTACGTAGAATGATAGAAAGAGTTGGTGGGAGAATTTTTAAAAAAAGTTATGAAAAGGGAGAAAGAGAGACAGAGGGATTCCCATCGGCTAAATCCATTTTTCATGACTTCATCAGGAACAATAACATTTCTTTTTTATCGGCTTCTATAGAGGAATAATTTGCTGCTGAAGGGAAATATACTTTTATTGACACGACCGGAGTGCACAATGGGTTGTTCTCGGTTCAGTCCTGAACTCCCACGGTTCGACTCAATAGCAGGCTGAACGAAGCAGGAATGTGTGAGTCAGTCCAACTGAAGTAAAGTGGAAACAAATTCTTCAGTGTCGTCACAGTTAGTAGTAAATAATTTTGTCATTATGATACATTTCAAATCTTCATATTGATATGTAAAAAGACACCTGGTGGAATTGGCCCATGCGTATTTGATTACCGATTAGGCCTATATATGTATTTCACAATAATGTCTCATGTCTTAAAATATCATATGTCTTAATGTAGCATTATATAGGCCTTGTAATCGAAATGCCAAGACAAAGTTTAACTTTCAAAGGGGGACAGAGAAATTGAGAGAATGTACGCAATCGAGAGCACTTAATGCTATGAGAAACGAAACCCGATCCACACTTTATTGCGTTTCCATGACATAATAGCTAAAATAGATGAAAGACTGAAAAGGGTTGACAAACGGGAATCATTTTGCAAAAATATCTCCCTACGCAATAACAAAAAACACGTTTCCCTGGGTTGTTGTGTTGTACGGGATCAAAGCAATGATATAGCTTGCTTCATTATCCTTGACCTAAAGCAATGTAGATACACACACCTCTTAAATCGTTTTGCGTTCCTTTCTCAAAAATAATAGTAACTGATGACGTAAACAATTCATAAAGTTGAACTTCATAATGAAAATATGTCGGTTCGTGGACCTGTATTCAGACCTCTGTTTACACACTGACATTGCGGTAGATTTCATATTTTTGTATCAATGCACCTTGATTTGCATGACAAAGGCTTCATACTATTCATCTTAATGGTCCGGTGCACACGCTACATAGCACGCCAGCCATATAGAGAGGGAGAGAAAGCGCGAGTGTGATCGAGAGATGAAAAGATAGCCATGGCTGAAAGCGAGTAAGCGGCGTGCGATGTAGCTCAAGCAACGGGCAAGTCCCCCGACGGTTGGGCGTAACGCAAGGCTTCATCAACCGTGACTAAATTGGCCTGACAATAGTGTTGAGGCTATCTATACATGTCATGAACGAGGGAAGACAAGGCCGAATACCGAAACTGCTCATCTTTTGTCACGCCTTTCAAGTAGCCGGTGTTTTGCCCGTATAGCGTTTCTATATTGGCTCACGTATATATATCCTCCCACTATTTTTTTCTGATCGTTCACCAGCTGCAAGCCGAGAAACCTGTTGGTAGTGTTGGCTCTACAAGTTTATCCGCATTATATGCATCGGAAGTGGACCTAATTTTGCTTCTGAGCATTTCAAAATATATCACCATCGCCGGCAGATTGAACATTGACGAGTATAGTCTATTCGGAGTTACGACAGCGCTTTACGACAACTGACACATGACACGACATATAATCCAGCCGAAGATAGTAAACCATCTCTCTGCATGGTGTATAGGGACATGAGGCGCCACCACTGATGCCATAGCCTAAACGCGTTTGGTGTTTTCATCGTAGAAGCGGATTGGTATTAGTAGGTGAAATAGCAAGGTAATCACACTGCACGAATGGATGTACGTGCATGTATTTGCTAATTACGCTGTGTCAATATTACATGCCGATATTTGATATGTATGTAGTACATGTAAGTTGTTGTGGTGGAATACGTGCAGCTATTATTGTCATTGTGATATTGTACACACTGATGAAAGTGAACAATAATGACTGTGTGTATGTCATGTTCAGATTGGCAAGAAAATATGGAAAATAATATGTAGAATCTTTTATATAATTGTATTGTTATTTGTATCGTCTGCTGTTCTCGATTTGTTTTCCTTTTGTTACATGTATGTAGGTCTATTTCACATTGTAGAGTCCACACTGTGTACCTTCAATATTTTCGTAATTATATATCTACGTGACTTGCTTTGGCATTCAAATATTCAGAAATTAGTTCATATTATTGTACAATAATTCAATTGATGCCAACGATCAAATAGAAAAGTATTAGAAAACTACATTAAAGTGTAATTCTGAAACATGTCTGATAGTGTTCAAATGAAGTAAAGGCACACAAATAGTAAGTATTGTATATCTATAAACCTACTCAAACAAAAGCAATGTTACTGTTGATCTTCTTCGATGATGGATTCATTTTGCACACATGAACACTTTGTATTTGGATACAGACCTTGGTAAGAAAATAATATATATAAAGTATACAAAATGTAAAGGTAAAACGCTCAGTGAAAAATGGTGAATCAGTGTGCCAATGCCCTGTTTTTATTGTATTTCATTCGCAGGCAAGATCGCAGGCAAGATCGACACACTTATCCGCCACCAACAGATAAAAGCGAGTACCGTACACCGTACCTGATGATTACAGCATTGTAGTGGAGGGTCGGTCACTTGCACTCTTGACCTCTTCCGCATTGACCTTTACATAATGGTACAACGAAGGAGTGTTGGGTGATTCCGTTGTAATAATCCATGATATTGGTCGTTGTTCTTTACAGCACAACCAGTGAAATTATTCAGCGAACATTAACAAAACAACATACACACACAACGTACAAGGATATTCACGGCAAAGGAGATTGTATTTAGTTGAAAGTTCGATCTACCTGAATTTGTATAGAATTCTGTTTTCTTAAATTCTGAGATAACAATCTGGAGAAAATCCGCTTTGAAAGAGCTCGCTGGGTTGAACTTTGAGGAGTAGCTGTATTTCTTGAATGGGGTACCGTAAAGACATTGTATACATTGTATACTTGAACTAGAGTTCAAGTGAGACTGAACTCTCTCAGTACCAAACCTAGGGAAGGCACATTGACTTAATCCGCATGTTATGCACCTGTAGTATTGAGAGGGTTTAAGGTAAACTCTAACCGGTGTTGTGGAGCGTCGTCCTGCCTGTTTGATGCGGCTTATCTCTGGGCGAGATGGCGGGTGAGGAGACGGCATCGGTATCGGACGTAGATGTGGGGGTCAAGAGAGTGTATCGGAAGAGGAGTGAGCAGAAGAGAACTTCGTCTTCATCACTGGGTGGCGGGACTACAGCAGTGGTGAGTAGTGATAGGATCGTGGGATACATACAAACTCGTTTATAAAGACCATCCTATATCTTTTTTTATTCTCAATTTTATTTTTGCTATTATGATATATTTGTCTTTACATCCATGTACTGTAACTGTTTTCATTTTGTTTCGTATGAATCATGATAACTAATAAAACATATCATTTTAAAAAAAAAACATTATGGTAAACAGAGAAGTCAGATTACCCTTTATGTGTCAGGGTAACTCCTTGGATCATATTTATGATACCTTACTAAGCCTATAATAGTTAGTTGCTAAAAGTGTATGCAGTTGCATGCATTTTTAGTTAACTTACTAGATAAGTAAGCTTTCATGAATATGCCCCCTGCTTTACATGATATTTGTGTACTACTTACACAAAGAGGCACTCGTGGCACATAAGATTTAACCGTGTAAACATGTGGCATTGTGTACAAACTGCTTCGAATAAAATGTGATATTTGTAGACAGTGATCTTTTGTGTTACGTTTAACTGTCTTTATCATTATGACAAAAACGTAACTCATAATTAGCTTCTCTGCCCCGATAATTCATTATGCTATAGATGAATGTCTCTATCTTGTATCTCTCTTCCTCTATGTATCTCTCTCTCTCTCTTTATCACTTTCTATCTCCCTTTCCGTCTATCTCCTGCTTCCCCACCCATCTCTCTCTCTCTCTATCTCCCTCTCCCATTGTCAATTTTACTTTCTCTGTTTACTCAATTCAACAGTCAGTGCAATATTTCTCAAGTTTAGTAATTATCTCATGGACAGTCCAAATTAGACATCCACTGCGTGAACTGTATATATGTCACTCCTGTATGTTAAGGCATATACACCCTTATTCATCTCCAGTGTGTTCATTCATTTTCGTGTTTTTCGCCGACGTGACCTTCTGACTTTGTTAATTATTATACCATATACAATTTAAATACTCACTTTAATGGCGATTGTGTTTACTTTAAACCTACATGAACCGTGAACATATTGAATCGTATAATTATCATTGTGTCACATTTACGACAGGTATTTTCGAGGTCATTAGTAATCATGATGATGAACATTGCATGAAAACATTGTTCTCATTCAGTGTTCATCATTAATGGCCTCTAAAAATGATCCATTTCACCTCATCTGTCGTATGTTCAATGTATTTTCATAGTGGCAGCTCATGACATACAGTCCTAGGTTCAAGTACGTTTGCGCGCTCATCATTGTGTACATGGTATTGGGTGCGGTCATATGCACCAACCACACACTCAATGTCGACCACCGTAACAAACCTTCAGAATACATGACTTGTATGAGGGAACCTGTCGATACGAATCGCCACAATCAATATTGTTTTCTTTCCCCGACCGTGTTGTTCATGACTGTACAACTGGTAAGGAGTTGAATTCTATGGGAAATTATACCGGCGTTCGTATAGCATTGAGACAGGTCTTCATTATATCCTTGATGACCTTGACGTTTGCATTGTTAGAACGATACTACCCGTGAAAGGCGAAACACGGGGCGACCTTCCCTGTTAATGAAGAGCGTATATTGATGCTGTACGCACCATTTATCTGTGACCCCGGGAATGTGGGCAAACACTAAAATGGGAGAAATACGTCATTATAAATCGTGTGTTTTATTATTTAATGTGTCTATATTACCTCCACACTGTGCTTAGCGTTGTTTTTTATTTGGTACCTTAATGACAATCAGTCATAGTTAACTATTGTTGCCACCAGCATTGCGTCTTTTATTTTCTAAAGTCGTTGTTCCCGTTCTTGTCAATATTCAAGTTATATTTTTTAGATCATTTTCTTTTAATCTGTTTTTCTTTCTTTTTGCAAACAAAAATAAAAGATACATTTCTATATTGTGAGTAAAGATTGTACTAATATCAAGCAGTTTTCTATTTCAAGCCATCAATAAGCCTATAACTTAATATTTTTCACAATTTACAACCAAACTATAGCAAATTACAAAATAGCAACAAGTGACGCTCTTGAAATACTGTATACCCAAATTGTTGCATGTTAGAATATTATGATGAATAATATTCCAATCACTGCCGATTAATGAGAATTGCAGAATCTGGGTTAGGTATAACAATGAGTGCGTCGTCCTCTCGGTTAGTTTGGGAGAGATTTCTGTATTTGTGAAAACATTACATAATTAATTTTTTAAAGTTATTTTACAACATATTCACTTCTGGTGCTATATGGCATCTTAATTAGTGTCAGATGAACAGTGGTATTCGATTGCAAGCTAATCATTTGTGTAGAGTTCAAACATATTTCGATGAATTGCTATAATGTACAATGCTCCATTTTTAATATGTCACTATAGACTGTGACATCATACTGGATAATGAAAATACAGTATAAGTGTTTCAGCTTCGCAGAAGTCATTTAAGATTACTTTTAGAAAAAAAAACTTCAAATATACTGGCCCCATGGCTTGTGCACGTGTGCTCTACGGGTGCTCTATTAGCATTCGGTACGATATGGAACACTTTCATTTCATTTAAGTATTTCGCTCCGAACAACAACAAAAAAGCAACGCCCCTTTTCCATTGTCTCCATATCGACCTTTTGACTTGCGTGTATCATAGGAGCCGAGTACATACATTATACAGGAAGATGAGTTGACACAAGCGTTTTGTTCTCTAGATATTTCGAAATATAAAATGATAATACATGTATATGGTTGGCTTTTTGATATCAACGGTTTTTCTTTAACAGTCATGATCAATGATAGCATGTACAGGAAGTTTCCCCAAAATAGAGTTCGTCTGATCAGAATGATGGATAGTGTGTTTTGGGAGAAACGGGTTACCGTACCATAGCAAAAGTGATAAAGGAAGCTTTCAACGTTCCACAGTATCAGCTTGTTTGTTTGACATCAAACTGTATAGACGGTAAAAAGGTGTTCTCCAGGTCTCGTTACAAAGGTTGAATGGCGGATTGTATGTTTGTAACATATTGGACACGTGTATACTCCTCCGGACAACCCTCGCCTATTATTGTCCACCCCGGGGGAAGGGGTGAAGAATACCGCCAACAACGTTTACAATAGACAAGTTCCCTGCTCTTCCCCGAATGGCCTTTTTGAGAATGATGATTACGTAAAGCAGCGTCACTCACAAAAGAGAGATTTGTAAAGGAGTGGGCCAGGGAACTAGTACATGTATACCTCAAAAGCTATTGAGGATTGCAATGAAAAGCTTCAAAACTAACCGGGATAACCGGGGCGGGGGCATTTTGGCTCCCCGCGAGTTTCTTGGTAATCCAAGCTCCATTTTGGCGCAGACTTATTTTGTTATAACCATTAAAGGTGTAGTTCAGAAAGACATTTTTGGGGTAAATACAAACTTATTCTTCTTCTTTCACAGCATAATTATTACAAATGGATGTACACGGGATGGATGCATAATATTTGATGAACTATACATACAATATATATATATTTTTAAGGAAAGAGTACATATTTTGAAGAAGTTCGACATGCTTCCCTCTCTCGAGAGGTTGAAAACTTATCATTCTGCATGTATATTGCTTCTTCCATTTCATACTGATATCTTAATTTCTTTTTGAAAGATACGGCAATCTTACAAAGTGTGTCATATCAAAGAAAGGAAATGTACATTCTTGTAATGTACCATTTGGGTTGTTTGCAAGGTTTGAATGGCGGATTATGCTTTTGTTTTAACCTGGAGACAAATTTCATGTCAAGCTTGCCATTATGACAAGCACTCGTCTGGGTTGTTACTTGTATTGTATACTCATGTGCAATTACGCACGACATTATAAATTTATTAATGTAAAGAAATCGACAAGGCATAACACCTGCTGATCGACTATAAGACACGATTGACATTGATAACCTTGAATATTGCCAATCGCTAATATCAATACTTTCGCAGTACAGTGTGTAAAATAAATTCGGCGAGGCATCCATTATGTCAAATTAGTATTTGGCCATGTTGGCAGTAGAGTAATTTCTCTCACTCATTTATTTCGTGTACAAATGGACGACTCGTACAAGCTACTGTTATCTCTCTCTCTCTGTCTTTGCCCTCCCCCCGCCACCCCCCCCCCCAAGTTCTTTCCCCCTATTCCCTGTATTTATCTTTCACCCCCCCCCCCCCCCCACACACACACACACACACATACCACTAACAAAATGATTCTCCCTCTCTCTCTCTCTCTCTCTCTGTCTCTCTCTCTCTCTCTCTCTCTCTCTCTCTCTCTCTCGCTGTCTCTTTCTCCTAAAGTATACTATAATAATATTCACTCAAAAAGTATTCTTATTCCACTAGGTGCAATGGAATTGTACCATGACGATCGACATGCCATACATTCCAACTGCATTATTCCAATGTATCTTTGATCTAGTTAGGAGTGTTGCACCCTTTGAACAGTCATACAAATGTTGTTCTACAAGCTTACGACCCCTCCGCACCCTTATTTCTCATGGATAGTAAATTCACACAAGTCCCAATATCGTTCAAGTAAGATTTATTCAACCCTCTGTGTGCCACGTGTGACTTGTTCACAAGTAATACTCACAAATCCCGTTTAACAGCAGTGTATCTGACACACAGAGGGTTAAGGATAATTCCTAGACACAAAACCTGCATCATGGAAAGTACACGACATTTTAAACAGTGTGTTTTGATATGCAGCTTCCGTTGGGATGGCACTGATATTGATTTATACGTAAATTGCAGGGCATGGTGTTATGAGACGTATTCACGTTTTTTTCAGGTCAAATGCTATCTAGGAAATTGCATTTTTTAAATGAAACAAAATTATATTTACATTGGAGTATCCTCTCCCAGGCACTTGGTGCAAACACGCAAACATACACACACGCACACATATAAGCACACACACTTCTATAAAGCCTCATGATTAATTCATGTACTATATAGAGATTGTGTATTTTCTTGCTTAACACGGTTGCATGTCAAGGGGGTTGTAGAAAAAAGAGAAAGTGGGCAAATAAAGCTACCTAAGGCCGAGGTCCCCTGTTTAACGGAGGACTTATTAGATAATGCCGACGTGCATCTTCAAACGACTCAAGTATGCCGAGTATTTCTCCAGCGTGGGTCAATAAGTCTCTGTACTATAAATCTTTTCATTACATTCTTTAAACGGGTGGTTTTTCAAGTTTTTCTCTCACTTTATCGCGAATTCTTCGTAGAGTGAAGGTCCCTCGTTCCTCTCCGGAATATTGCTCTATCTGACAGCATGTGTATATTCTACTGAGTTTCATTTAGTTCAGAATTTATTTTTCATAGTAATGTCTTGTGACAGGGCGTCATAAAATCATTCCAAAAACAAGGAGAACATAAATCACGGAGATCATTATCACCATAACTTCTTTGTGAGTAGCCTACATTAATCATTCATTATTCACTTCTTTTTACGGCCAATTTGTATCAATATGGCGTCATGTGTGCACTCAATTATTCATTATTCTTCCTTTTTTTTCTTTTAACGGTCGATCAGTATCAATATTGCGTGATTTCGATAAAAAAATATTTTGTGCAACTTCTTTTCCAAAATCAAATGATTATTATTATCATCATCGCAGGAATATGGTGTATTACCAAGCCATACGATTTTCGCGATATTGATGTGCATACCTTGAATAAACCAATAATCTCAATTGATATCAATATGTACTTCTGTATAGCTTTCACAATAGCAATATCAGCACTAAAAAAGCTTTATCGAGATTGATCTTTGGTGAAATGCCTAATACATGTACCAAAATATGCACAAGCTGGTGTACAGAACTTAAAGAATGTTCAGATTCTCATTGTGAAAAAACAACAAAAGAAGACAAATGTCGTGGGTCTTCACAATCGCTAGCGTTCAATCAAAATAATAGTCGGCTTTGTAAAGTGTAATATACAAATAAAGTTCTTTGCGAATTATTTCGTGATTTCGCGGTCAGTTTCTTTAAGGTTCAATGACAAAAGCAAGGAATTTCAGAATTGTTTGTGACTGTCCAATTCCCACGCGAGACCCAGCATGGGTCCAACTTTAACTCTGTGCCACTATAATTGCACGTTTGCATACCTTTTACTACACTTATCACATAGAGCAGCATTTAGTCTGATAAGGAAGGTGTTGAACATTTCATACTTCTCTTGGCTTCATCCTGACTTGCTCTCCTATCCATATAAACGTCCGAAATCTCCTTTCTCTCTTAATATTAATCAACTTTTATTTCCAATTTGTGCATACGTGGACGTCTACTGTCAACAGTGCTGGATACATGTATGACCTAAATCGTTTTGTGTGTTTGTGTGGACACGCCATCGATATCTACATGTACATCGTATTATCTTGTCGATCAAGGTGTGTTGTGTCTTGATATCTGTGCGATTCCTTCCAACAGTCAACATTGTATAACATGGCCGGATTGTTTTTAGTGAAAACGCCACTGATCATCTACATCATAAAATCTAGTGGATCAAGGTGTGATGTGTCTCCATTATTTTCTGAACGATGTGTGACTTTTCGCACTCGTAATACATACAAATCCCATGCAGCAACAATCTATCTGGCACAGAAAGGGTTAATAGAAATTCATCTTTCTTTTCTTCCATGGTTGTTCTCTACCTACAGCGCGTTCCATTGACCAAACTCAGCGACGAAGATGTGGCCAATAGGAAGATGGCAAACGCTTTCGGCGACACGACCAAGTCGGCAATGAGAGTCAACCCCCTGTTCGAAAAGGACGACGGAACGATTGAGGTAGAGGCCAGTGAGCTACGACGGCCAGTGAAAAACAGCGAGGCGACGTCGAATGGTGGTGTGAGGCGGCCTAGTGATCAAACAAACGGATCGGTGAAAACAGTGTCACAGGTATGGTTCAGCCCAACATTTCTTTATCTGTATTATTATGTATATGCTCTGCCTCTTTCTTTCTTTTTTCTCTCTCTCTCTCTCTCTCTCTCTCTCTCCCTCTCCCTCTCTTTCATTAACCTGTGAGATAAAGAAACAGTGTCATTTGCTCATTATTGTTTCAACGTGTCATAACATCCTGTAAAGTTTTAAGGTATCGTATAATGATTATCATATAATTGCGTGTTTTCGACGTCGTTATTACTTAAACAGTCAATAAGAGTAGTTTATCGGTCTCATTTAACCCATTTTCGTTAAAAATCTTCTTCCAAAAATGTGTGACATCACCTATCAAAGCCGAAGAATGTGCGTGATATCTGGGTCCTAATTTTGCAGATAGGCAACGTACATGTACAAGAGACTCTAACGAGCAGCCGCTGTCACGCACGCCCTCGTCTCTATTTTAATCCCTCATTATAGCCACGACACATCCTTGAAAACATGAGCGATTGAAAAGAAATCGAAATTAGGAGGTTGTGATCACACTTTCCTCTGTTCATTGTTAACTCGGAGGATAAATGTTATGAGCAAGCAGTCATTCAACATTCATGCCTTTCTCGGAAAGTACGTGGACCAACTGATAGTTAACCCTCCCAGGTAGTGCACATATTCCATTTTTAGACTGGCAACCATGTCCTTAGCCCCGCGCTATCGGTGAAGCATATAAATCGCAAATGTGCATCGCGATCAGCAATCCAAGTGAATGGGATCATCAGTAGGGAGTCATATTTTAATGTCTACACAGCTATAATTAAGGGCGTGCTAATAAAACGTGATCCTGCGCCGTTGAGATTAAGGGGGTAGTGCTATGTCCTTGAGGAGGCATGCCTTTCATGTCTGGCCCCCTGTCGTGTCAGCCCTTCTTCTCTGCCTCTCAACTGCTCATTAACGCATCGGAATTGGCCTATTACATTGTATTACAATCCGTTACTGATCTAATCGAGAATCTTAACGACGATAGTATGAAGTAATCCATGAAACTGGTGTAGGCGTTTTCACCTTTTCTCAGATTGTTTACGGATGGCCTCTTCTTCAAAGCAGAACAATAGTTTTGAAAACCATTACATCTGTAACCTAACGAATTAGAAACGCCACCAACAGATCCACACTGCTACCTCGCCTGGCTGGTCGAATTGTTCATTTCTCCAGTTTGCAACTGCAAGAAAGTGCCGTACACGTCTGGAATCTGCAGAAGTGTTATTCTGATAGTTGTTGGTTAAACGTGACAGTATGACTCTATACTCTTATTTGTCTTTTGATGTGAAGAACGTGCCGATGATGCATCACGAGGGTGGTGCCAGCCCCCCACCAGTGGCGTATGGGGGTAACTTCCAGCTGAAGGAAGAGCACGAACGCACCCCTCGAACTAACCCCCGGGGCGGACCCGGCCCGCCAGGAGATAGACGAGTGGTGAGTATTAACCCTATCGTTACTGTTGGTATGAGAAAGTCAATGCAGTTTTCATGTAGCGTGGGACTGAGATGGTTTATTTATTTATTTATTTATTATTTATTTATTTATTCATGTTTTCTTTAAAAATACAGAGTAGGCCGTTCAGTTGAAAAACTGCTTTACAACGGTGCCCTGTATGAGACATATAAATATATGCATGTGTTACATATAGTTAAATACGGATTAAATACATTCAGTAATAAGCATTATCGTAGATTACAACTGAAATACAAAAAAATATATAAAACTACAAATATAAACATTCATGTACGTGCATTCCTACCCCAATCACCATAACCTACATTTTAACTACGAATTATAGTTAACAGCCAGGTTGAATATAGCGGTTTAAAATGGGTAATGAATATGTACCTATAAAATGTTATTGCACATCTAAGTTTCTTTTTGTAATGGTTAAAGGCGGTGGGACGAAAGTTGTATTTGTTTGAGTGTTCATTTTCTTCATTATTGATTAAATCGAGACAGCTTTGTGAGTATACGTTACTGTGAGAGGTTGCATGAATATTGTCTACGATGTTCGTCTTTCGGGCATTTTCTCCAGACTTATACATCCGTGGTTTAATCATGACGTGAGGTTAAGATCAGAATGACATATATTTTGTTTTATGCCTGTCTGTTTATCTAAATGTACTGGGTCGTAGTGGCAGTACTAAGCTCACAATTTGGATGAAAACTTTCTATTTCATTCTACTGCCATTCTATATATACCCTTTATCTGCCAACTTGCCTAAAAATAATTTATCAATGATAAAATCACGATCATAAAGAATGATTACGGATGAAAGGCTTCAAATTTCCCTGCTTGATTTCTCCTCTCTTTTTTTTTAAAGAAACGTTATCCAATTCAAGTCTCCAATCAAGAGAATGAGCAATACTAGTCAACAAATATATCTAGGAATAATTGTGTAAAGTTGTGATATGTGATGTGACGAAATAGTTTTGACAGAAATGTGCTTTATGGGGTTCAAAGGTTTGATTTGGCAGCAGACATACAACAGAACAATAAGTACTATTCTAAATCAATCATACTCAACATTATTGTCTGCGGAGAGTTACTCGGGGGTTGACGAATACGTTGTGACAGCTCATAGTTGAGTACAGTAAACCTCTCTGACTTGTTTCGTATTTCTTCATATTTACAGGGTGACTTGGAGAGGGTCTTTCCAGCACGGATTCAAAAGGTAAATTTGGCTTTGTTATTTTTACTTTCGGCAAGACTGCCGAGTGAGTACCTTGATGAAGGCTTCACGGGACGATTACACTGAACTATGGGATAAACTCTCTCCCAGCACAAACGCATGTTTTCTTTTCTACATTGTTTCGCTTCACCAAATAATTTGTACACTTACTTTTTTTAATTGTGCGTCCACTCGACTCGACATTACAATAGTTGTTATGTCTCTTAAATCTCCTACGCCGTGTAGTGATTAATTTAGAGGAACTGTTCGAGTCAAAAATATAATGTCCCATTTGTTTAAAGGTGATATTCATAGGAAATAAAAAAAAAATAAATGTAGTTTATTTCATAATTGACTGAGTTAATAGAGCAATTTATGCAGCTAACATGCCATGAAAGTGTTCAGTTTTGTGTTTAGTGAAAGTCAAATTTTACTAAATTGACTCTCTTCCTGACCTACGAAATTGCCTCAGGGAAAGTGGCGTTGTGTGTACGTCACAGCCGGGATACGCTTCATAATGACCATTGTGTATCACACCTGTTAATCCACTAGCAACTGCTATCACAGTTCCATTAACAATGCATGATGCTTCTGGCGGAAAAGAAGCTGCGGATTGGCATGTTTGATGCACAATAACGCATCCCTTTTCTTACGTCAGACCTGAAGGCCGTTTCGGATGACAGTAGGGCAAATTTGTCCCCGAGAATACGTTGATTGTTTTCACCCTAATTTTGCTTTTTGGAAAGGGATATATTGTTTGAATGTCATCCGAGCTCATTGTATGGCTTATAAGCTTTCTGTAGATGAATATCTTCATATTTTTTTTATTTTCTATGAATATCACCTTTAAAGGTGTCTCGTTTGAAGTATGAGCATTTAATCATGGGTTTATGATGTTTATCTTGATAGAGACATCCCCCTAGCATATTTCGGTACCGTTTCATTCAGATTGCATGCATGACGGAACGACAAACAATCTTTAGACGACTAACACATTTCACTTGCGCCAAGTGGCTGGGTGACTCAATCAAATAACTATTCGCCTCTGCATTCTCTCCATCCGTCAATCCGCTCCAGAACTCCTATACTCCTCGCAGCTACGCCCCGCCCACCATCGCCCAGTCAAGCCCCTTCACCACCCCTCGCCAATCGGTGATCACCGACACGTCCATCTCGTTCACGCCTAGCCCTGCTTCTCCCGTCACAAAGTCTGAGCTCGAGCACGCCATGCGCCGGGCGCGGATACAGCGGTGGTGGCGCTGCGTTATCGGCGTCATCCTCGCCACGCTCTTCTTCGTTCTCATCCTCGTCCTCGTTATCGTCTTCACCACAAGGTGATCGACTTCGGTGACGGCGATGGATGTTTTTCAGTGATAATATGTACAGTATATATGATAGATGGACGTAGACGCTGACGATGCACATTGTAAAAAGAACTTCTGAAATATCGTATCCATCACGCGGTGTACATGGAGATGGGATGGCTGTTTTTTTTAAGATGGACAATTATTATTACAGTCGCGCAGTAGTATCGCATTAATTGTGAAGAATTGAGAAATAGTTTTCCTAATGGATTGATATGGCTGCACCATATGGGGTGTTGCGGGAAATTTGGAGATCAGACTCTATATTCAAGATGGATTTGTGCCTCCAAGCCACCACAGGGAATAGTCGTTTCAGGAATCATCCATGATGCAAAAGTTGAATATGGGCTTTGACACTTGGACGCGAATTGGAGCCTTGGCGAAGCAGCCTGCAAGGGCGGACTCGATGTGGCCCACAAACACCACAACTGAACCTGGCCTGGTCTGGCCTCGCAACTATATTGGAATCAGACGTGGACGACTGCAGAATAACACTGGACTATGACTACTGTATTGGTGGAAATACTTTCACGGTGGGACGAATTCGCACAGAGAAGAGCTGAATTCTCAAAGACATTAGACTTTTCAAACTTTCGTTTTTGTCCCCCCCCCCCCCCCTCTCTCTCTCTATATATATTTTTTCTCTCTTTCTCTCTTTCTCTCTTTCTTTTTTTCTCTCTTTCTCTTTTTCTCTCTCTATATATATATCTCACACACACACGTACCCACACACACACACACACACACACACACATACACACATATATACACACACATACACTCACATACATACACATACACACACACACTTACACACACATACACACACACATACAGAATATTCCTATGTTCGTCATATGACCACTTATCAACATACAGTAACAGTGTCTCATGTATTCTGTGGGATGTCAGGGATACACCACCTTGGATTTAAATACTTCCTTCTTCCTTCTCTTCAGTTTTCCTTCTTCACTTGCCAACAAAAGTGTTTCCCCATTCTGTTTTCTCTTTCTCTCTTGTCTTAGTTTTATTGAAAAAGTGAGCGATGCTCATTTTCAGGTTTTTGTTATGCACGATGTTATATTAAGAATTGTGATGTAAATCGTTTGTATTAAATATGTTTTCGTATTCAGCTTTCTGTATGTTACTCTATGCCGCAAGGTTATTCAATGTCAGTTTCTAAGATGAAAGAAACGGCTGTTAAAGATTATAATATCAATTATATTTATTAACAAAATATATTTCACATTTTCTTACAATGGGTGACAAAGAAAGATATCAAAATTTTAAAGTCTTTCTTTTAAAAAAACACACCTTTAAAAAAATTCAATGAGAACTTGGCATAATGAACACGACAAATTCAGCTTTCTGTATCTTACTCTATATCTCAAAGCTATTAAATGTTAGTTGCTAAGGTGAAAGAAGTAGCTTTTAGAGATTACAACATCACTTAAATTCATTAAGCAAATATTTTTTTTCACATTTTCTCACAATTGATGACAAAGAAAGATATCACAATTTTAAAGTCTTTCTTTAAAAAAAAATCTTTAAAAAACTTGGCATAATGAACATTACACGCTTAAAGAAATGACAGTGGTTTTGTAATAACAGCTATCAAATATGCCAAGTCAAATTTGGGACACATGAGCTTGCAGCACTTTTTTCCACATGTGAAAACTTCTTTATTATCTGTAGCACTTCTCTACCTGTTCAAGTTCAAAGACAGTTGAAATGTCCATATTATCACTACCTCAAACTGAATGCACAACATGAAACTGATGTCCGTTTGCCAAATGTAAAGTCAAACAATTTCCTTGTATTTATGTGAACAATGCAAGTTCCGTACACAGCTCTTCTATTGCAATTTCACTTATAACTGCCATGACAACACGCTGCTATCCTCGAGCTCATATCTCTTACCATGTTAGATATACATTCAGTTACAATTGTGCCAAGCTACATTGTAAGTAGCCCAGCTGTTGGAAATTAAGCCAAAGAGGAAAAATACGGTCTAATATCAAAATTATGTTTCCATTCTCCACTTCTTCCAGTTTGTTTTGGAAAACTGGTTGGAGAAGCATGATAAAATGATAAGTCTACCGCAGCTTGATCAATTCATTATAGAGTTTGGTTTATACAAGCTCTAACTCCAGAAAGCCACGCTCCCATATATGCAACATCGTACATAATCATGTCATTTTCTTACTTCATGATTTGTAGAAATATGAGCAATAGTATTCAATTTTCTTCCATGTGATACAGTGTGTAAGGAGAAGAACATAATTATGTTTTGGGCATAATGTACATAAATACATTTGATCAAAATCATGATGCTTGAAATCTATTATGTGTTATTTTTTTTTTCAAAACTAAATATGAATGTATCCCTCAATTTGAAGCCACAAGAAGTATGGCACTCATTTGTATCAAGAAAAATTACCTTTCCTCAAGTCAAATGATAGATGAAAACAAAATGAATACTAGAAAACATATATTTACATGCAAAATATCACTAAGGAGAAGGTGATTGGACTTAACAATTTTACTAACAGTTTTGAGATAATTGCCCCATTCTTCAGAAAGCAACAATAATTTCTACTTTCATTTCAATTGCTCGAGTTTCTTTTTTTTTCTCTAATACTAAATAGTATCAATATGTACATGTATGTATTTTCATTACAAAATATGATTGTTATATGTCATGAAATATGTAATACTTAATAAAGGATTTAATCTATGATAAGATAAATGTCTCATATTACCTTCTTAAATCTGATTCTGAGTGACACTACTATACTTTGAAAGGGAGGTGATCGGATGAAACACAAAAATCAAGAACAATAAGGATGAATTATTACTTCAATTTACAAGTAATAACCAGCTTGTAGTTCTATTTTTGGCTGTAATCTCACAAACATTTCAATGGGGAAATGTAACATGGACAGGGGTTAGAACATCATTATTTAGTTCTTTAATTTCGAAAATTTTGAGTCATAATCTGAAATCTGTTCATTACTATCAAATGTAAGAGCTGTGCAAGTATAATCGGGCCACAAGCTACCCAAGATAGGGAAAATCACCTCATTATAATCAATACTTTGGGGATCTGAAATGGTAAAATACAAAAATGGTAATTTGACACATGCAGTGCAACAGCACGACATCCACATATAAACACCACATGGCCTTGCCTTCCAATCAGACACCTCAGGGCTCACCAATGATTCTGAAGGATGGGCTCATTTTTTGTTCTTGGCTCAATCTCGCTTGTTCGCTGCTTATCAAAACGTACACCAGCGCATAGTTGGCATTACCCAGGAACGGTGACTTCTGTTATATGTAACCTTAAACCTGTGCCATACAACATACTGCTCTTTCAGATTTGTGTGCAGAAATAGATCAATGGCACATGAAGAGGTAATTGAATAATATGGCATGTGCTCACATCAGATTGCACTTTGGGATGGGTTGCATGAGCATAATTATGATTTGAATGATTACCCAGAATAATTGGGCCAAGTGCAAAGTTTAAGCCTTGCTAGGCTACAATCACACCTTGTTATTGATTCATCTGCATCTTAAGATATTTTTAAGGCGCACATAATCAACTTATGATTAGCACAGGTAGAAATATCTCCACATATAGTCGAGGTAAGGGATAGTCATGGTTAAGAGGAGACGCGTAATCAATGGAGTCTTGTTCTGCCATCATCAGGAGTCCCATTCTTGTTTCATTTCAGGACATAAATGTTGAATCATCTTCAAAAAAAATAATAGGATTTAACCTTGACATATGACATACATGTCCCCAAATCTAATAATATAATTGCCCTGCCATATATTATCATTGCACTAAGTTTAATGATATTTGGTTGAATACTTTGTTAATTATCACGTAAACGAGGTCCGGACGGACAAACAATGTAACACCACGATGCGACTTCTTGTGGATATTTGTGGATGACTAGATGACGTTGTTTGTTACTACAAATATTGGACTCCATGTCTGGGCTTCTAGTGTTTGAACTATACAGTTACATTGTATGTGACTAAATATGTATGGGTTTGTGGGTACATGGTTACATGTATGACCACTGGGATGAGTTCATGAACCTGAAAGTCGATCAGCTGTTGTTAGTCAGTCAGTCAGTCGGTAACAGCTAGTGCATGGCCCCAACTTGTGCCATTTCTTGGCTGGTTTAAGAAAACTGTCTTTGGAGATCACACAGTTCAATAACTGGCCGAGAGCATGGACACTGGCATCGACATGAGTGAGATGCAGGGAGATTTCAGTGTGACACCAAAAGTGAGACTGGAGGATTCAGTCAGCCAGGTCAGCAAGTGAAGTAGTTCCAATTTCAGTGCATGTGTGCGGGCAACGGCGAAGAATTAAGGCAGCTGTTGCAGCTCAGATGGATGTTCTCAAACAGCAACAGGAGCTTGAGTTGCAAGAGTTGTGGCTCAAACAGAAGAAGTTGGAGCTATAATTGGATGCCCGGCTGAAATCTCTGGAAGCTGAAGAGAAAGCTGACTATGAGATTGGAGTTAATGTAAATCCAGGAAGTGCTGTCCATGGACGTGCAGTTACTGCTGATGGGATAGTGCTGACCATGAATCTGGAGTTAATGCTCATCGAGGAAATGCAAGTCAAGGATCTGGAGTTAATGTTGATCAGGGTAATGCTGATCGTGGATCTGGAGTTAAGGTTAATGGGGGCATAAATGACAGTGGGACAGGAAATTCCCTATCTGAGGCAAGGAACTTATTCTCCCCAGAGGTTAAGCTACCTACTACCACTCCAGGAGTTAGACCTGATGCAGATGTTAAAGTTGATGTGGTTTTGAGTAGTAGATGGTTGAAGAAAACTGCACAGTTGCAGAATAGTGGCATCTCACCCAACATCTTTTTTGTGCATGCAGCTGACGAGATTAATGATCTTGTGTATAGCATATTGGATACAGAGAATAAGAGTCCTCGGAAGAAGCCAAAGGTTAGAGGTAGCAGGTTCTCTAACTCCAGTGAGAACATGGGTAAACGTGAGAGGTCATGCCTAATTTGTAAAGATAAACGCAGTCCTTTTAGCTGCAAGAAGTTTAAGGACATGACTCCAGAGCAACGTGTGAGCCTGGCCATGGAGAGGAAGGTGTGCTTTAATTGTTTGGTACAGGGTCACTTTGCATCTCGCTGCAGGGTGAATAGGACGTGCAAGAAGACACACCAGGTTTCTCCATGTGTTTGGCAAGAAGATGCAGGGTACTTTGGATAGTCAGAGTGGGCAAACATCAAGTAGGGATGAGAAAACACAAGATAACATCTAAAGTGAGGCAACCAACAGTAGTGCTGTAGCGGCTGGTAATTTGGAGGATTCTGAGGGCTGTGGAAATGATTCTGCGTCAAGTGTTCAGAGCCGGATGGCTGGGGCTGGTGGGTACAGGATGGCCTTAGCTATTGTTCCTCTTAAGGTTTGGGTACCAGTTGAAGACAAAGTTATTGACACTTAAGTTCTTCTTGACACAGGAATATGATATGATTTTTGTTGAAATTTGTCCAAAAAAAGCAGATCTTTAGTTGTAGGTTGCATATATCGACTGCCAGATAAAAATGTTTCACACTTTAATGAAACAATTAAGAATGTTTTGGAAAGGCTGGAATGTTATAAATAACGATTATACATTTTAGTTGATTTCATAATCAATTTATTGAAATATGGTTACTCTTTCCCCTTTCTTCTCATCCTTTCTCCTAGGGTGTTGATGTGTGTGAGTGCATGTTTTTTTTCTTCTTGTTTTGATTTGTTTTTACTGGAAATGTACTATTACCATCTATGATATTGCAAGGCCTTGATTATATCATTATTATATTATTATATTATTGTAACACAACTTTGTTTGTATTGTTTGTTGATTTCTCCTTATTTGTAAATATGTGCTGTATTTTATAATGGTTGAATAAACTGAACTGAACAGAATTGACAACATTAGTACACTGCAGGCATTAGCCACTACATGTCAATTTGGGGTTGTGATGGATGAACTCATACGTGATCAGTTGGTGGAAAAGACTAACTCTGCAAGAGTCCTGGAGGTCCGAGTTGACTTTGGACACTGCATTGCAATTGGCCAGACAAACAGAATCAGCCATGAAAGAGGCCAAGAACCTTGCAAAGGTGAACTTTCGTGCAGATGTACAAGCAGTCAACCCCAAGGTTAAATCTTCAAACAATCACCCGAGGCTCAAAACCGCACTCACATTTACAGACTGAACTGTCAAAGAGTAAGCAAAGTTTTACTCAATCTTCTCTGCTTGCTTTCATTGTGGTGACAAAAATCATAAAGCAAATGACAAATCATGCCCAGCCAAAGAATGTGTGTACACCTATTTGGGGGCACATGGAGCCCAAGTTGTTGCAGCTTCGCATTGAAGAGGATCACTGAGGATCACAAAGATAAATACAGTTTTGATACAGTCAACGCAGTTCTGCACAGTTTTTATGTCAATGACTACCTTGTATCTTGTGAGTCTGAGTCTGAATCTGAGGCAGGAAGATAAGGGAGGGTTCAAGCTTACAAAATGGATAAACAACAACCCTCAAGTCTTCAAGTCAGTTCCAGAGCAAGAAAGAACCAAGCTAGTGAAGGGTCTAGATCTGAATCACGATGCTCTACCCACAGAAAGGGCCTTGGGAGTGGAATGGAACACTGAGACAGACTGCACAACTTACAGTACTGGACCCAAGAATAAGCTCTTGACCAACAGAGGGTTGTTAAGTGAAGTAGCATCTATGTATGATACGTGTGGGTTCGCTGGTCTATTTGTAGTCAAGGCTAAGATGATCCTGCAAGATCTAGCTGCTCTGAAGCTTGGATTTGAGCAATGGTGTGAAGTCTCTCGGATGCGGCTCAACCCATTAAAATGTAAAGCCTTCCAGGTCTCTTTCACAACTCCCTCCAGCAGAGATGCAACTTGAAAATCAGACAGTGCCAACATATGAAGATGTGAAGCTTCTATGTGTCATTATCAGAAACGATCTGCAGTGGTCGAACCATGTAACTCACATAACTGCCAATGATTTGAGAAAACTGTACATGCTCCGACTGTTGAAACGATTTGGAATGCCAGTATCTGATCTAATCACAGTGTTTACATCACACATTCGACCAACTATGGAATATTCTTGTGTTGTGTGGCATTCCTCTAAGTGGATGTCAGAATTAGAAGGTGCTACAGGCCACATGAGTTTAGACAAGAGGGGAAGTATCAACTGTATCACTTTTGTGATGCTTCAGAGAAAGCCTATGGAGCAATGTCCTACATTTGGATGGAAACCACTCAGGGAGAAGGGTCCTGTAATGTTGTGATGGCTAAATCACGGTTCGCACCACTCAAGAAGGTAACACAAGACTAGCAGTGACCATGGATGAGATAATCAGACGTGAGTTAGATCATGAACTAAGCGAGTCAATGTTCTGGACAGATAGGTCCGTTATGCTGCATTACATTAGTAATAAGGAGAAGCAGTTCTGAACCTTTGTGGCGAACCGGGTGTCAGCTATTAGAGAAGGGTCTGATCCGAAGCAGTGGCGTCATGTCAGGTCTGAGTTGAACACCGCAGATGATGTCTCCTGAGGTTTGATGGCCGAGAGGTCCTTTGTCTTATATTGGGATGAGGACTTATGGCCCAGAACTTTGATGCTGGAAACCAGAGAGCTAGAGCATGATCCTGAGGTAAAGGCGGACAAGGCTACTGCTCTTAACACTGCTGGAGAGAATGAAGATGACCCAATAGAGGAGCTCATCGAAAAGCATAAGTTAATGGAATAAGCTATTTCTCACATTAAGAGTTAATTGAATAAATTGACATGTGCTCATATGAGACAGCACTTTCGGATGTGTTGCATGAGCATAATTCTATTACATAACACTCGTATAAGCCTTCAGAGGTTAGCATTTTTCAAGTGCTAAGGCAGTGAAGTCACACAATAGAGTTCCATGTAATTTAAAATTCAAAGTAGGTCACTCTTATTTGCCCCAATGTTGACCTTTTCGCGTCTAGATTTAACAATTAGCTTCCTTCCTCCTTTTGTCTCGTGGAAGCCTGATGCGCACGCTATGGCGTCCGATGCTTTTTCCCTTTGTTGGAATAATTTTAATATATTTTTCCGCCATTTTGTGTTATTTCCAGGATCCTCTACAAACTACACACAGATCAAACCGAGAGGGCGCTTCTCATCGCCCCGATTTGGAAGGCACAAGTTTGGTTCCCAACCCTTCTGAATATGTTGATCACGCCACCACTTCTTCTTCCCGAGACATGTCTTGCACCCCATCCCCACCCCCAAGCAATCTTCACTGGATTCTCTCAGCCGACGATGAGAAACAGTGGGCTTATCGCAACATGCTACAGAACTCCTCGCAGTATCTTGGCGAGACAACACCAATAAACAATACGAATGTGCTTGGAAACAATAGAATTGTTGGTGCCGTAACAATCGATTGATCCGTTTGACCCTTCTATGGAAAGTGTTAATTTTCTCGGTTATCAACATAGCTCACATAAAGCATATTCTATCCTGAATTTGTATCAGTCTGCCCTTTCTTCTATTTTACCTTAAGTCGATGGTCACGACATTGGAAAGCATCCCCTTGTGGTCAGATTAATGAAAGGAGTTTTCAATATTGATCCTCCCAAACCGAAATACAACAAGACTTGGGATGTTTCTATCGTTCTGAATTCTTGTTCAGATTTTGGCCATATGTGGGGAATGCTGGGTTCAAGCTAAGAATACCAATAACCCAGATTTTAGTGATTTTTCACTTGATTCCTTTTGTCAGAGTAGGGCAGAATGGTTCTGCCATGAAGACATCTCATAATCAATACCACTACTACCTCTTACCTTGTAAGGGAAAATAGCATACACAGTACTTTGTAGTGGAAACAGCCCAGCTATCAACATCTAAAAGCATGATCAGTTATCCTTCTGCCCATAGAGCACATAGTCCATATCAACATCATCCTCATTGGTTGGGATTTTGTCACAGATTTGCTCTCGGAAGGCAAGGGCGATAGTCACTGGTTTGGCCCCAGTCTCCTCCACACATCTCGTCTGGTAGGTGTCGTAGTAACCCTTTCCCCTGCCCAGCCGCTGGCCTGCTGCGGAGAAACCCAGCCCAGGCACGATGATCAGATCCAGCCCTCCTGCACAGGGGTCATTACCATGACAACAATGCTTAACTACTAATAAATACGAAGTAGAAAATAGTAAAATCTCTTATTATATTCTTCTAAAATATGTGGCCTACTTGTGGAATGGAAAAACAAAAGCAAATTAAAATGAGGACAGATTTTATTTGATTTTATATTACTTACACAAAACTTACTTTAACTTCAGTTTGGGGGTTTTTACCCAAAAGCAATAAGATGAAGTGGAAATGGAAGGAGAGCTTGGTGATATGGAGTTGTGAGCTAGTCATATATAAGTAATCAGGAAATGGAAGACAGGGAAAGTTATTAAACAAGTTGTTTAATAAATTATACCGGTAGTAAACAAACCATGGGTCTCGTTAAATATAAAAGAGAAGTTTTGGGCAGTGCGCTCTGACCATCATCCTAGGAATAACTTTTTCATGTTTGTTCTTCATTAGTTGACAAAATCCTTATTTGTCTTCTAGCCCCACTCTTTGGGATCAGTATTTCAGTATTTCAAATAACAACTCTTCCTCCCTTCCTCCACCCCATTTGTTTGTTTTTGTTTGTTTTTGTTTTGTTTTTGGTGTTGCTTGTTTGGGGAGTGGGGGGTGGAGGACTGGAAATATCACAGCTTTGTCACCCACCTGTTTTTAGTGCATCCTCTCTCTCATCATCATCAGCTGGCTGCTTGATGTTCCACTTGGTCAAGGGTAAAGAGCGGTAGTCCTCCATCGATGTCATCTTCAGCATACTCATCCTGGAATGAAAGCAAAAATATTTCTTTATTTCTTCAGCAATTATTTTCTCTACCGCTTTAGTTTTTATCTCTCTACTTTAAATGTTTCATATTTAACTCAAAGAAATATATTTAAGTTTAGATTAAGATGTTTCCCTAACCTGAATGAAAGTAGAAATGGTAGTACCCCGGTAGTGGAAGAAGTCATGGTTGCTGTGGCAGTACTAGTAGAAGTTGTAGCAATTATAGTAGTAGCAACAGTAGCTATAGTAGTAGTACTAATGGTAGTGGTAATAGTAGTAGACTAGTAGAAGAAATAGTAGTAGTAGTTGTAGCAGTCATCGTAGTTATAGTAGAGGTAGTAGTAGTAGTAGTAGTAGTAGTAGTAGTAGAAGTAGAAGTAGCAGAAGAAGTAGCAGAAGTAGAAGTAGTAGTAGTAGTAGTAGTAGTGGTAGAAGTAGTAGACGTAGTGAAAGTTGAAGTAGTAGTAAGTTTGATTTGGTATTAGAAATAGGAATACATAAGATTTTGTGTACCGTACTGGATTGATTAATCCTTAGCTTGTAGCCTACCTGGGTCCAATGTACTGGGGAATAAAACAGAGCTTTTTCTGGGCAAACATGTCTTCCAGGATTGCATCCGTGTCAACCTCTTGATCCTTCATGGCAAGATAGACCGAGATCCGCTGGCTTTTCTGGTAGGCCGGATGGGCAATGACCTACATATAGAAACAGAAAGGTCAATTCTTCATGAAATCAATGGTTTGTAGGAATTTTATCAAATGTAATTGAATTAAATCATTGTGTACAAAAATTCACAGCACTGTGAAGGACATGCATAATTTTACCTGTGCATTTGATACATCATTAGAAACATAAGTTTTTACACACAAATCTTTATGAAAAAATTATTCCTTCATCAAAAAACAGAAAAATAGCCATTATTATACAGCACACAACATATGGGAGAGCAACTTGCATGCGACATCACAAAATTTAATTTTTCAAAACATCATATCTTTCTTATCCTTTGACAGATTTTCATTACACCTTCACTAATATTTTTCTTTCATATCTCTGCTTTTATTGAAACCAACTTTAGATTAACATAGTATTTTCATAGCTTGTTATAGGAATTTTTGTATAAATTATGATGTGGACTGTAACTAGGATTTGAAGTACTGTTTTTTAAACTGAGAAGGGCAAAGGCTTGACTGATCACTTGTCATTGGCTTTGCTTGCTGTTGGGGGCATTCTAGCCTGAGTTGAGTAAGCGTTATCCGTTATCACACAGTCCAAAACAAAGCCCGGCAGCCAGGCCAGAGACCTGGGGGGGGGGGGGGGGGGCACTCACATACATTGGTGGTACGGGGACGTGCCGCTTTGAAGACCCCCTTTTTGAGACCTCGATATCCGTTCTTTAGATCCTCTATATCCTACGCATACGTAAGTTCCGCTCCTTAGCCTCCCCGCTGTGCCCCTCCCTCAGTTCCCCATGTCCGCGGCTTGCGTGTATGCGTGCAGCTTGCTACGCTTCAACATCAACCAGGCCGCCCGACCCTCCGGCCGAGCGAGCTGCAAGAAAGCCTTACTTAAACACAACGCGTCGCATGTGCAGCGAGGATCGTTCGTAGACCCTGTTTTTCACAATGCCGGGCAGTATATTTTTAGTTCCTAAGACCCCACATTTTACGAATGTACCCTTACCCTTTACCCTTGTAGTCAGTTCCTCTTAGACCCCCATTTCAGGGTTTTGTGAGGCACACCCCCATCAAAATATAATTTGAGTGCCCCCCCCCCCCCCCCCCCCCCCCCCGGGGCCAGAGGCCATGACTCTCCCACTACCATACAGCAGCATGCACGGTGCACAGTGACAGTACAATGCAGTACTACTAGGTGCCACCAGGCCAGCGGCGCGGCCGGGTGGTTACCCTCGGCGAGGTGATGCATGTATATCACGCTACCGTGGCTGTGCAGTGCCCGCCGAGTAGCACTGTCTGTCGTCTGCATTTTCACGCTCATTCACACAAACAGTCCCGATTTCTTTACTCATAGCTTCAATTGCATAAATACTATCCTTAATTGATGGTAAATACTCGTTTACAAACCATTTTAGTTATCTCGCTTGACTGCCTTATCTTCTCCTGAGTTGAGAGGCTTTTCAACCTTCTCTTCAGTTCTTGCCTCAGTAGATTTTTTGCTTGACGGACGGCCTCCATTTTGGAAAGGGTGTTACAAACATGTGCGTGCTCAGGAAACTGAAAATTTGGAATTACCTGGTGGTGGCGCTCACTGAACTGGCGCTGCACTGTGTTCATGTCACAGACCACTGAACTAGGTTCTTTCTAGTTCAGTGTCACAGACATACAGATGGCTCTGTTCACATGGTTCACATTCAACAACAGGATGCACACTATCAAGATTCATGAAAGAGCGAATAGACCATTTTCGTTATGTAGGCCTATGCATATTTTATTCAGGTCGTTCAAACAATACGTTTCTAGGCCTAGGCTACATGCGTTTAGTGTTGAAGCCGTCCATTCGAATAAAAAAGATAATTATTGGCTATGATTATCGAATTAAAAAAAATATTTTTAAAAATGGTAAGATTGAAAAATTCAAAACATGAGAATTATACGCCTTTGACTATTTGTCTTGGCTATAATGTGTTCACCTCATTGCACCTCCCCCATCCCTATATTTCCAACCTTACAAACACACCCTGCACATGCTACCAGTTGATCGTGCCATTTCCCCCCGTCTCACCTGCGGTCCTCGATCCCCCGGCGACCCCAATCCCCCTTCTCTACAAAAAGGAACGTAATATCAATTAACAAAGTGCTTACTTTGAAGAAGAAAAAACTGCTTAAAATTGATGTACTGTATGCTTCCTTAACTGAATATCAGTTGTGAATTTCATGGCACAGGCCAATGTTTCACAAATATGATATTTTCTTGTACTTTTCACAAACACCATTACCTTGAAGGCTAAACGTACACACAAAAAGGCTAAAGGTACATCAGACACAAAATCAAAGACACAGGGTCAGACATACAGAAAGGGGAGACACTGTAGAGAGGGGATGGGAGGGGGGTGACCGGGAGTGTATCATCCAGCCTTAAAATCTGTCTTGACATCATCAAATCTTTAAGTTAGAAATCGTTTTAGTTGATGACCCCCTCAACTGGAGAGACTTGGAAGCACGCAGTGTGAGCTTGAGACAGCGAGTGAGGGAGATAGATAGCCGGGGGAGAGAAAGGGAGAGAGAGAGGGGGGGGGAGGGAGAGAGAGAGAGATAGAGAGGGGGGAGAAAGAGCTTTACATCCATGCTATTTTGCTGATTAATTTCAAGACAAAGCCACTACAATGTTTTATTCACATAGTGTGGATATTCTCGAACTTTATAAAATACAAGTTAAAAGGGGTATTCATTCGAAGCCAAAGCTTAATGGAACGAACCCCCGAGAGCCTTTAAGATAGGCCTATGTCGAACGATTTTTTTTTTAAAGAAAATTCATAGGTATAATTAAAGGATATTCATAATAATCCGAGTACTAAAAACCTCTGTGCTACTAGAAAGAGATAGGGAGAGAATAGGATACAGAGAGGATTTGTTCCACTTTATAGGTTATGAACATTAAGATTAACTCTGCAGGAGACATTGTTTTATCGGACCAAGACATATGGGATATCAACACGAGAATTAACATTTTCTCAGGATATACTGCAGATCATAAAGAGTAGTATTAATTGAGATGAAGTTCAACCGCTTTCTTAAAAGAGTATTATTGGTTTCATAATGCTGTATTTCGGTTGTGCAAATGTCGAAGCCCGGAGTGAACTTCAATATTTCCCAATACTAGACTCTTTAAGAAGCTCAAATATTGTAAAGAAAACATAACCACGCGATATAGGCCTACCTAATATGCCAACAGGGTATCTATTCCGCGAAATATTGTTTGTATTATGATTCTGCGGGATTAAGTTCGAATGGAAATTCCTGGGGAATTCCTCGATGGTGATTCACAGTGCACCAAACAGACTGTCAGATAGTACGATTTTTAGCAATCGCCTATCAAATAAGGCTTCGATAGGCTCGCGAGAAAGGGGGTGGGGGGAAGGGGAATCAATGACAATTTTTTTCTCTTTTTTTAGTGTCATACTTATATTCAGTGAGTTAATATAATAAGACCTGCCGAAAAGCATCTCGAATGAACTTCGGTACTTCAACTACAGATCAATCAGATTATGTACTTTCAGTTTCCATGGAAAAATATTGCACCGTCCGAAATATTTATTTTTAGACACACATCATCGCAGTTTGCATCGCTGGAGTACGCTCGCGGGCGCGCGAAACGAGATTCCGTCCGCGCGTTTGCGCGCTCGCATAATCATAGTACATGTAAAGTCAAAGGTGAGGGTGGGACATCGACACACGGAAAGAATATCAGAAATATCAACAGAAGATCAAGAATCACGATTAGTACATGGCAACAATTTATGGTCTCCCCGAAATCCAGGTAAAGTGTTAAGGCTTTTCAATTTTTGTAATTTGAAACTATTTGGGTCATATATTCCCATTGGGGTGAAGTTTGTTCCACAGTGACTACCACATTATTTGTGACAGTGACAGTGTGTTGATGGGAGTCGGTCATTCTGGCCCGCGCCGCTGCCGCTGCCGGTTGGCCGTGCATTCGGTACTGCATGGTGACAGGCACGGCTCAAGCTCAAGCTCAGTCAGGTAGAAAGAAGTTTGCCATCTATCCAATGCATGCATGTATTGTGATAAGCACAAATGTGAGCGGGTACGGGTGTGAATGACTTACAATTTTGAGGTCTAATTAGCTCACTGTGGGCCTAAAACTATTTCCTGAATGAGCAGTGTGATGGGGGACCCATGATGATGATTCTCACCGCACTTCCGATTTGAGATGAAAAACACATACTCAGTCTTAGTTCTTTACAGTTACACTAAAATCACAATGAAATACTTTGATGCGATATAGATCTACTTTCAAATTGAATTAGTACTAAAACATTTTAAGCAAGCACTTCCTAAAATAAGTATTTTTCAGGGCAAAACTACCAAGATTTACCCCCCAAAATGTGTCTCCATATAATTTAACACGGCACCATTTATGTGCATTTGGCTTTTCCTGATTGAATTTGTGTTCAAATTTATGGTGGCTTGGTGATTGGGAAAAAAAATTGTAGTTTGATTATTCATGTGTTTTATGTTGGAAGTAGACTCATAATAGCATAATTCTATTTTCTTTAAGGCTACCCTAGATGTTTAATGGATCTTGGTCCGAAAAAAGGGACTGCCATGAACTTTTAAAAGAGAGTGACTTTATTTTGATTGTATTGCTCATGATGTAGTTCTGAAGTCATGAACATCGCGACCAAACTGACATCTCCATTCGGTGACCGTAGCAATCACTGAACGGATGCACAGCAAGAACTTTGAAGAAAAATGGGACCTTTTGGTCGGCATATGATTTTGACATTCGCCGAATAATGTGATTTTTTCTAGCTTAAAATTTCAAAAGACGATAATTTGATGAAACTTGCGTGTGTTTTTTTTACTTGCAATTGTGTAGCTTGACGAAATCTGTTGTGCCGATGGTGATTCTGTAGTCCCATGCTTGATACCCTTACCATTGTGTTGTAATGCACATTTTTGCCAGTGCGGCAAGTAAGGAGACCACGGTAAGAATGGGCCACTAAACATACATTGTATAGCAACTAAGATCATGATGAATAAGAAAGATATTTCAAGTCACTCACGACCATTGAAGTTTGAACATGATTCAATCAATCACTTATTAAAGCCACTGGCAACTGAGCTCATGTGGCGCAATATCGTTTATAGAGGGTGCTGGAATTGGCTGCGTTCAGCGGCAGTCCTATCAGCCCATCCCTCAAGATCTGCAAAACTTTGATAGTGGCGATCTTGCGCGCGTGTGCTAATAGCAGCAGTCTTTGACACGCTACGGTGCTTGTACACAAAATGAGTGGTATGCGCACATGTGTGTGTGGGTATTGCAGCATTGCACATAATCCTAGCTAGTTCCACAGCGCAGGGCAGCCCATCCAACAAAACATTTGTGTAGCTTAGGTCAACTTCGTGGAGTTTGATCTGTCATATGACCAGTCCGACGAGCACAAAACGCACATGAACGATGTGTACAGGTCAAGAGGCCTTTTCGCAAAGCATGTATGAAGTTGAACCTCTACTCCCCATCGATACCAATGATCCAGGGACTTTAACCCCGTTCTTCCTATGGGAAGGTTCAAACTGCACACTTATCATTCCACATTGGATTCCCAGTGCTTTATTTTGGCCGCCTCAGCTCAACAACCAACAAATTTTTATGGCGTTTTGAAATTGAAAAGATTGATCAAGGTTTATTGAGCATTGTAATACTCTGCTACAGAAAAGTATTAGATCACTGCATATTTTCATGAATATTTTTCATGAATATGAATATCTTAAAAAGACTGAATTATTTCAAAAATTTCCATTTTAAATATGGCAATAGATTTCTACAACATTTACAGCTCCGAAATGTGTGCCAATTTACTTCATGGAGCAGAAACATTGACTGATCACTAATATTTACTCGTCAGTAATAATAGGGTCCTTGGCTGTGTACCTACAATTCTCAGTACAACATATAAAAGAAAAAGTTGTCCCATGATGCACTGTGCTGCCACATCTAGATTTTCTTTGCAGTTGTGTCCGCTTCTGTACTAGTTTGTGAGGCTGGAAGCAGACACATTACAAACAAATATCTGGTTCATTGATTATCGCTGCACGGTGTATTGTGGAATGACTTTCCCCCATAAATAGAGAATTGCTTACAATAGCATCACATGTTTTAAATGTAGAACAGGTCTTATCAGATATTGGAGTATCTAGTCGCAGTTCTGCATCTGGGACATGTTGTGTGTGCCTACAAATTTAAAATTATTTCAGCATTTGATCCATTCTACAGTAACTAGGGAAAAAGTTCATTAAAAAAATTTGCGGCTTCTTTTTTAGCATATTCACCAATTTGGCTACAATCTTACATTGTGTCTACCATGGTATGGTGCATCTCCCCCCCCCCCCCCCCACCCCCCGATTCTAACTCGTAGCCTCATTGGATCATCTGCAATAGTCAAATCCCATTAGATGTTTCCACGGTTACTCACAATTGATTACAGGTAGCAACTAGTCAAAGAGCAGCCATATTCATGAGATCTTATGAGCCTAGTTAGTCATTAAAATGCATGCAGCTGAATGTATTTAGTACTAAACTAGGTTTAGTAAGGTTTCATGAATATGGCCCTAGAGCTCTGGATGTACAGCGTGGATACCAAATGTCATGGAGGCAATAATCTAAGAATATACTAAATTTTCATTACGATCAAATAGCACTGTACTTGTGAGCAAATGGAAGATATGCAATGGTGAGGAAAACAAGAAAAATTGTTTTTGCACACTCCTGCTACAGATACAAACAAAGTACTTACACTTAGTTGCATCTTATTTTGTTTCTACACATTGTATAGAGCTTTTATAGTGTGTAATTGAATTGTTTTTAGTTTTTACATTAGATTAGAGAGGAATCTTAGATACAGGGGTGGAATATTAGGATTTTCCTGTTGTGTCACTGCATGGTCGGACTTTGTTGTACAAACACCTCAATCAGTGTCCTCTATCAGGCTGCGGGAAAAAATACTCAAATAATGGCATTTGTACATGCTTTTAGAATGGGGTAAGTGACTTAGTGTGCATGACATTAATAAGTTGCAGGCAGGGATTTTGGAAACCCACTATTTGTACCCATATATCACATCAGATTTACCCTTCTGTGCTTACCCTTCTGTGCGGACAAATGAGGAAGTACTACTGAAAAAAAAATATGAATAGAAATACCCTATTTTGTGGGCATTTTGATTTTTAGGTAACGGATCCGTCTAAACAAATATATACAAGCATGACATTTATCGAAGTGGGAACAACACTTAAGCCTGATCTCTTCCCAAATTGTGTATAAAATTACCAACAATTATAATTTTGAAGAGGACATGCATGTGTGTATATTGTACTAGTAATGCACAGTATGCACTCATGTTGGCCTGTTTTGCTACGGACTGTAATGTTCATTGGTATGTTTTGACAGGGTCAAGGTGTTTTTTTTTTTAGTGTGCCTTATCCTGTTTCAGTAGAAAGGCAAACAGTAAATTTAAATGCAAGATTTATAAGTTTTTACACTTGTCCTATGCTCATATCGAAAGTGGGAATATTGCAGTGTTTTTTGAGTAACTTGTAAGATTAAATATTACACCTGTTGCCTGTTTATACTTTTTAGAAATCATTATTTTGAAGCTGGAAGGCTACTCTACTATTTGCAGTGTTTTGCTTTGAAAGTACAAGCTCAACTATGAATGGTAACTCCTATCCTACCCTACCATGCATCGATGTATAACAGCCTTGTGAAAATGGGACACTCAATGTTGGTTTGTGCTTTGCCCATGCAGAGTACGCCCCTGTGAAGATGCTTTCTGGGTTTCTGCACATCTTATTTTGATAAAGAAATACTTTCATATCCTGACATTTGAATGATAAAATAGTACATTGTAGTTGACACTTCAAACGAATGAGCTCAGCACTTGTGACCTTTAACAATGCCTCATGACATTAATCTCAATTTAGATGAGATGCCTTTTTTTTTTATTTCCCTTGCATACACTGTAGTAAGTGGTATGGTGTATTTTGGTATCCCAGCATTCCTCTACATATATGTCAGTGAACAAACAAAGAATGTCTCATACAAAGTCTAGCATGCATGCCATGGGGAGACTATGTTGTATATGCAGGAAGTTATACTTTATACATACATGTATACATCTACCCAGTGAAAACAATTTAATGGGGACTCAGATTTCATCCCCTGCATTGTACAAAAACAACTCCCATGAAAAATTATTTTTGCTCATAAGGTGTAATGCACAACAAGGATCGGGTGTATATTTCATGACATAATGCATGACTTGAGAGGTACACACTGTGCATGTAGAATCTCAACACTTTCTTGTAATACATTGGTTCATAATGTACATTTAGTATTCTGTTGACATTTAACGGCTGTGGTATGTATGTGTGTATGTGTGTGTGTGGAGGGAGAGGAGGGATGGGCAGGTCGCCGTCGTACGTGTATGTTCACTGTATGTTCAAGTACACAGTTGACATGATCAATTAGTTCAGGGGCTCAGCTATCCTGGTCATTTATTGTGTAGGCATGTCAAGGAAAGCAGAAGCAAAGGCCCCCGTCTGATCTTGTATGCAAGTGCTTGACAAATGCCTAGAGTGTAGAGCATGTCAAAACTAAGCCGGCAATGGACGTCTAAGGTTCTGCTGCATTTCTTTCCACATGGCTTTACGTCTCTGCCTTCATTCGAGTGCGTTTGCTCACATGTCATAATGTTCAGCATCAATATATCAAGGTCATTCACACACATTGTCTTGTTGATTTGCTCTGCTGTCATTATTCATGGCTGTATCACTCTTTTGTGGTGTCCTTGTGATTCGCTGCAAAAGATTGGCGAGACTGGGCCTTTGTACAGCCAAGTCCATGCTTGTGGACAAGTTTATACAAAAATACAAATATATCGACAGGACTAAAAAAGTGTATTGCTTTTTCATAGGCATAGCTTGAAAAGCACATGATGTGAAATGAACAGATAGAGGATATTACTAAGTTTCCAACATTTAGATAATCAGAGAGCTACAGTGATTGTACAGATGAACTTGAGATTAATTTACAAGTGATTGGATTAACTAAGTGCAATGTCAGCTGGGAAGTTATTTTTCAACCATTTTGACAAGCTGTAACATTCTTGCAGGGCTCCAGACAAGTTTTTTGCAAAGAGGGTTCGAATATTGTTTTCAGGGGTTTTATGTATGTAGGGCCCCTGATTAATTTCCTAGAGTTTAGGGGTTCAAAGATCTAGTTGGGCACCTGGCTGTGTGTACGAGGCACCTACTAGTGTCGAGAACTGTACTGCACACGTGTAAGGTACACGTAACAAACGTTTTTGTTTCTGTAGCTGAATCACAAAAACAAAAAAAATCTAAATTGTTGCATGACTTACCCGGACCCCAGCTGTGATGTACTTGATAAACACATTTTGTTTCGGATGCACCTAGAATGAAACGTAGGGGGCAAAGATTTTCCCCATATCCTTTTTAAATATAGGTACTGTATGACATCAGTAGTGTATGTGCACAGGGAACACAGCCACAAATACATGATTTACACTATTTTCAGTGTATAATTTCGGAACAACAAAATAGCTAACAACTTGCAGTACTAAGAATTTTAAAATGGTGCATGATATTTTAGTAAAAATAGCCTGATGTACAGTCTGAACGGCACATCTTAATGAAATGGTGTGTAGTAGACTGGTTACTTGCATTTTGAAGTTAACCTTCTGTAAAACATGTGTTCATCTGTTACACAAAATTCAAGAATGCAAAAGTGCTATATTGCATAGTACATGTCACTACATCAGACTCGCCTCAGGCACACACACACAGGAGGAGTTGCCACTGGTAACTATAGTGAAGGAAGCATGCAATGTAGAGAACATACAATTATACGTATGTGTAAGTGTCCATGTGCATGTGTTACTAAAATCTGTTTGATTAAATCTGGTTTCATGGTACTATGTTGGGTGTGTTTTGAAACTTAGCAAAGACATTTAATCGCACCTTGATGCCAGTAAGTCTGCCCAATACTCGTGCACAACCTTTGTAATTACAATAAGATCGAAGTATACCCAACATACATGTAGCATCAGCTAGTGTACAATACTGTATCTTTCTGAGGAGTGTTCTATTAAGAGTCACCACAAGACACCTCAACAGCAAATTAACTCAATAAGATCAAAGTCTATTCATTTATTTACCACCACCACTCTCATTATCCATGACTCCACATAAAAATGTAAAACCAACAACTTGACGTGGTCCTAGACATTTGTAAATCAATAATGCTTTATGATAATCCAAGTTTACTTCATTTATTGTCTTTGTTTAGGGGGAGGCCCCTGGAACCACACGCATCATCAAACTCCGGATCATAGCCGGCAAGGAACTAGCAAAGAAGGATATATTTGGAGCAAGGTATGTACAGTGTAGATGCACCAGCGAAAAAAAAAAATGCAGTCTGTGGATGACTTAATCCCTGCAATGCACAAAAGTGCCCTGTGAGGGTAAAAAAAAAATCCTTCTCGTCTGATGAAATGTAAAACAAATTTAAAACTGTTTGTTCCTTATTTTATTTATTTTTTTATTTATTTCACGTTTTATTTAGACAGGGTAGTCCTTTCAGTCTCGAGGACTGCTTTCCAAAGGAGCCCTGTGATACAAGTCACGTAAACATAACAAAATATGTAACATTCAAATACAATTAATACAAAGATCAAAGATAACAATAACAAAGACTAACATAAAAACACATTTGAAGAAGGAAAAAAAAAAGTCACACAAATGTGTAAGTGAGTGAATGACCCCCCCCCCCCCCTTGACATTAGACTTGAAAAGTATCCCTCGTAAATGATAAATTTTCGAATTCCCCCCCCCCCCCCCCCAACACCTACTGACATGTCTGAGGGAACAAAATTATAATGTGTCTGAGGGGGCTACTATTTAAGTGTGATGAAATGATAGGAATATCCTCAAACATGCTCTACGTTATTCCCTACAAGGATGTTTTGTTTCACAGGGGCACATTGATTGCTTTGAAAGCTTTTTACTGTATGCCAATGTAAAGGGGTTAATTGTGTCCATGTATTGAAAATAGACTTTGAATTTATTCACCATATTGATTGTAATATGTGCAAAAGTGTTTATAGAAAAAGTAAAAACATGTTAATGTGAGAAGCAGATTGGAGGAAATGACATTATTAACATCATTGCTTGATATTATGTGTGTACTTTTTTTTTTACACAAAGTACAGTATTATTTTTGCGTCATTGATCCCTGGTTGTACTTATGATCTGTGTTTCTCTCTAGTGATCCGTATGTGAAGATCAAGCTGTTCCGAGGGGATCGAGATGAAGGGGGCATATCTGTGGTGCAGACCAGGACCATCAAAAGGGTAAGAAGAAATGTCCCTCACACTTCACCGTCTGACATCCCATCATGCTGTTAGCTTCATTCATAAAACTACACACATGCAGTACCATATCAATCGAAACATCAGGGGCATTCACATAAAGGAATTGGTGAAATCCTGACTGTGGTTGAAGTGTCACAAATTCTTCATAATTATACCGGTTGGAAAAATCTCACTCTAGAGCCAGCAAGAACTGCATACTTTAAGTGTGCATTTTGCATGTCTTGGCTCAAAGATTGGACAGTAGCTATTCACCAAAAATCTCACTGATATTTGACCGTGGCCAAAATTTGTACCAATCAGTGAGATTCTGACAGAGGTTGAAACATTGAGATGTTTAAAACTTACTAATGTTGGTGAGTGTTAATGCCCCTATTCTAAATAAACATAGGGTATTTCACAGTGAAATTACATGCTGTACGTCATTTATCTGAAGAGCTGGATATGAAGCTGAAATAAATACATGTAGGTTTTTAATCATCCTTGCGGAGGTATTATCAAATGTAGTTTCCAATGTCCTAGTAGAGAAAGACTTGATTGATTGTTGTGTATTCATTGCAGTTACTTTCACTTCTCACATATATTTATGTGCCATGTATAATGGTGGTGGCATTGTACCAGCTTATGAACTACAAATCCAGTATATGAAAGAAATGATAAGTTACATATAATTCTTGAAAATCAGGAGCCATATTCATGAAACCTTGCCAGGCCAGCAGGCCTAGTTAGTTACTTTTATGCATGTAGCTGAATGCGCTTTAGTGGTTCACTATGCTTAGCAAGGTTTCATGAATATGGCCTCAGATAATTACTTATTATTCACATACCTTGTAGATAATTACTTATTATTCACATACATTGGAGATAATTACTTATTTTTCACATACTGTGGAGATTGTGGTGTTTCTGCTTGTCCTAGCTTTGAAACTTTTTTCACTTTTGCTTTCTTAAAGTATGTGTAATCATAACTTTGATCATAACTTCTGAAGGTATTTGTGAATATTTGTGTCAAACCCACATTGCAGTAGTGTGATATTTAAAATGTACTTTCTAACATTCATGGTACAACGAACTAATTTACTGTCATTTTGACCATTGTGTTGATTGATTCATTCAACAGTTTCAATTAATAATACAAAACATAAATGAAACAATGTAAGTCCTGAAGAATGTCTTACAAATGTGTTTTGGAAAGGCATCCTAAGTTACACTACAGCTCAATGGAATTGGCATCAGGTGAAGGGAAAGGGAAAGGGAAGGAGCTGCAGTGTTAAACCGTAGTATATTTTGTCCAGTTCAGCATCAAACACGATGCATTAGCCTAAAAAGCATTGTGTTTCATGCTGAACTGGACAAAATATAACGCGGTTCAAAAGTGTGGCTCTTTCCCTTTCTTCCCTTTCCCTTTACCAATGCCATTTCCTTTGAGCTGTACATTGGCATACACTTGACATTGGAGTTTTGCATTTTCCCTTCTCTATACATACATTTAATTTATCTATGGCACACACATGTGTAGTTGCAGGTAGTCATTGTATACTCAGTATGTAATGCCCACCTCACTATATTGTGATCCCATTAGTCTTTATTGCAAGTTTTATATTATCACTTGCTAAATTTCATTTTGTTATTTGTTACTCTCGAGTGGAACCATACTGGCAGTATGCCAGTATGATTGTACATTTGGGGGGGGGGGGATACTTTTTGACCACATTGGCCAATTTGGCTTCAATTTTACATTGTGTTTATGGGTATTTGGGGGGCTCTTTTAACATTTTCCAGGGCTCTTTTAAGCATTTCGGGAGTGAAATTGCCCCAAGCCCACATGTGTTTTTACCCTGTTGAGTTATATGTACCTCAATTATTAATATCTCTTCAGGTGAACTTACACAGATAAATAAACATATGTACATGGAGTACTTAGTTATCTGTACAAGTATAGGTAACAATATGAAGTGGTAAAGACTTCGGGACCCATAATTAATAAAGCGTTGTTCTGCCGTGCCCATGGCCAGGGATCACATTCTTGATTTCAAGATACCAGTGAGGTAGTCATATTAAAGTGATGATATAATTTAAATTTAAAAGAAAATTGGGAAACCCTGTGATAAGAGCAGAACAGCTCTGCCACCATTGTACCACAAAAATAGTTTATAAACAATGAACAATGATTTAGAAATTAGAAATACTTGAACAAGGTATCATAGTCAAATCCTGTATGATAATTGGACTTTATTTTTACTTCATCCTATTTTACTTTACTACTAACCAGAATTCAACCATTTCCATATATATGTTGGATATTAGCTTTACATACACTATGCTGTCTGTGTACTCAACATATGATGGTATTCGTGTAATAACAAAGAGTTGCAGTTAAGTTATTGAATTGTCTAATCGATTTACAGTGTCAATGGTCAGATACAGTGACTGGTATATCCCCAATGCACAGTGTAGACGTAGTAACACAATACGTGACAGTGAAATGTAGGTCATATCGTGGCGTTATATCCGATCAGTGGCTAATGTGTGTTCCTGTCTCTTCTTTATTCCTTACAGACGCTGAACCCAAAGTGGTACGAGGATTTCCTCTTCAGGGTAGGTGTTCCAACCAAAAAATACCTGTTTGAGTGTGACCTAAGGGCTGTCTTCATGAGACTAAAGTTGCTAAATAACACGTTTCTCCTGATTGGCCAGATTACAAAATAGTACGATATTTAATAGGCAAAATAAGAAGCAATATATATTATTTGGTATTTTCTAATCTGGCCTGCAAATTTTATGAACTGTGTCGCTTTTCATGGCCCGTCTTCATTTGAACAAAGTGTGAATGGCCGGGGGAGAATATGAAATATTTGTGGGGGGTAATTTTTACATACCCTGAACCATGTATATCATACCCTATGAGGGTGCCCTTTCATTATTTACGGGGGGCTCTGTTTTGCATGGCGGGGGCTTCGTCAGCCTGAGTTCGCAAATGAGTTTTCATTGCCACTGCATTAGTGACCTATTAGCTCTCATGTGGGAGGGCAAAATAGCACGATATTCATCCTGGTTTCCAGCGCATTCATACACAGTACAGTGACTTAAAACTAATTTCCTCAAGAGGTATAATCGGGTTGTTCATGCAACTGTCGTCTGGTGAAGACCCAGTCAGGGATTCATGATCATGAGAGAGATGACTAAGAGGCTATTCCAGACTCTGAAGTGGTGTAATGACTGAAGCTCTGATTGAGCAGGCCATTTTACACCTTGTTGAATGTCGAGTTGTCTGATTGGTGTGCGGTTCCACTGAACAGTGAGACAAGAGGGAGGGAGAGAGAGAGAGAGAGAGCATGTGATTGATTGATTTGTAGCTTAACACATTTATGGTATGGGTACCTTCATTCTAATTTTGTCTTGATTCATTTTTTTTTCTGTCAGTATTGTTGTTTCTGTTTCTTTTATTGTGCTTATTCAGTTATTACTTACGTAGCTATTAGATTATCATTTGTTTGTCTATTATTACCATGGTGATCATGTAGTATAGTTGCAGAAATATGTAATAGTAGTAATATCTTTATTGGTACCAGTAGAAAAAGTTATAGCATTGGAAGAAGGCATAAATTAGCGTAGTAGTTGTAAATGCTGTATATTTCACAGTGTTTAAAATCAATTCACAAACTCCATTAACATGTGTATACGTGCACAATATGGCTATACACTAGTGGCCACTTGTGAAATGCTTGCGGTAGTTGTACGTGTATGGGAAATGTACATGAAACAGTATTAAATAGCGTTGGTTCTTGTACACAGTGAAGTCACACAATATTTCAATGAGGGTATGATTGCATTGTCTCTTCTGAGGCATAAAATATACGTGTACATGTTGGTTGTGTGCTTAAAGGAACCAGTGGTTATCTTAGGATGAACATGTAGGTCGAGAAGGGGTCAGATACATCATGATCAAATCTTCATTATTACAGACAGCTAGACAGAAACCATTCCTTATATAAAGTCATATCACGTCTGCAGTGCATTAGTTCATTTCCATTGATCACTCTTGGGATGCCAATGTGACAGTGTTTATCTTTCTCTGCCATGCGTGCTGCATCATGGTTTGAACATTAGATTGCTCACTGTACGATGTACTGACTACTCAGCATACAGCACTCGGAGCATTCACTTCTGTTGATTTCATGTATGCAGGGTTTTTGTGCACCGTTTGTCTGTGAATATTAAGTACAACCATATGTGCAAGTCTACCCTTTCTGAGCTGAACATTCTTGTACATTTGCACATTTTGCAGGTGTACTGTTGCTGTAAATAGAATAGTATTGATCCAAAAAGTGCAATATGTGTAAGTTTTACCAACAAATAATAGAACACAAATGATGTATGTTGAGGTGATCTTTTATGAAAAAAAAAAATATGAAAAACTAACTTTTACAACCCATGATGATGTGAAATGTAGTTCCCAAATCAATGATTGCAAGCATGATATACATAACATGTGCGATTGAAGTTGATGAAGGTGAAATATTTAAAGAAAAAAATCTGAGAGGAAATTACACTTCAGGCTCAATACTGATTATTGACATTCTAGGTGGGCATTGTCACTGCCACCAAGCAATTTAGAAAATTGTTAGCTGCTAGTCACTAGGGGAAAAATCTTAAGGATATTATTCAAGTCTGATGTCATAGAGCAAACATCCTGAATTATGTGTTCCATGATAAGAAATCTTCACAGGGGCATATTTATTGCACTGTGGGGGCTGAATCGTCATTAAATTGTCACTTCTTGCCGCTTATTTGGATACAGTACTAAGCATGGCATTGAGAAGTTGTGCCATATAAAAGCACAAGGAATCCTTTCTATGCCAGGTGAACTTCCCCCTTGGAAAAATGTGTATGCTGATTAATGTCTCCATGAGGCACTTTGCTCGTCACACAAACTTCAAAGGGCTTCATGTACATGTAGGGTTGGATTTATGTAAATGTGAAATTTTGTTAGAAATAAATTGGTCAAGACAGCTACATGTATGATTGAATTATACCATAACAACTAGCAAATGTGGATATTTTCTGTACTTTGTTGCATTAAGTCTCCAGTCAAAATTGATTCAAATTTTGGTTACCTGCTGAACATAAAGGGCAAGGCCAGCATGCTATGTGTACAAGATAATGTTCAAGTACTAATATTTCTACGAGTGAATAGTACTGAGCAAATACTAAGAGTTTGTTGACCTCCCGGGATGGCTTCAATTTGTACATGACGTCATGTGATACAGACAAGTACATGTACTACATCATTAGACCATCAACATTTAATTTCACTTCCTGCAGTGATGAATGTTAAAGTGAACAAAGCCAGTCACTTTTAATTGTTAACAGATATGGTACATATTTCTTACATGTCATATAGTGCAGAACTTGAAGGTCAATTTTATCATGTGAAATTATTGTTGTCATGCTGTAATTACATAAGTATAAGTTATACTATAGTAATCAGTAACGTGTTGGTGTTTGTTCAAGTCGCTTGTAACCATAATCCCTCAGGGATATTAAATTTGCAGATATTAAATATGACATGAAGGAAATTTATTTCATCCCAGAAATATGACTGAAAAAGTTGTTCCATATTCGCTATGAAAAGATGATTAATGTGATATATTTGACAAGTATTATGGCAAAACTGCCACTTGGGCATGCACAAACCAATTTGAACCAACACTTCAGTGTAATGTACCTGATATTCCTCCCCCCCCCCCCTCAATTACATACATTTCTATGAATTGTGTTACACAATTGTGTTCCTTGTTATAACAAGGAATCTACAGACTCTCCCACTCTCCCATGCAACAGCCTTTCAAACATTGTGCAACATCCCTCTTACTTGCATTTTTATTTTCAATTCAATTCAATGCAATTTTATTTTCATCAAAGTAAAAACATCAAAATACAAAGTAATACATTGGAGAAAAAGCACCATTGACTGACATCTCAAACGAATAAGCCTGAGGCTTGAGTGGGCAGGAGTTTTACATAAACATAAAACCCATTTGTGTGTAGTGTGGTGATGATAGGACAATTGAACTTGATTTTGATGTATCAATTGATTTTTTTGATTGTGGTGTATATCATAGAATCCATTGCGGTTACGTACACACACACATTTGCTTAACACGCACACATGTGCCCATACATACAGTATAATGAGTATACAGTGCATTGTATGGGTAGAAGTTTTCTAAATATATTATATACATGTAGGCTTACACTTGTATTTATACAGACTCTCTGGGTAGTCTGTGCCCTTTCCACTGTAAGCATTTGTTTAGAAATGTCTCTTTCATTATTGTGTGCTCTCTGCATAGGGTACATTTCTCACTTTACATGTGTATGTAGTCAATTCCCATGCTGTATGTTTGCTCATCAGCAAGCTTAACACCCTTTTTTTTCTTCTTTCATTTTCATCTGGAGAAGGCATTTCAGGTATTTTTTTAGCGCAATATATGCAGACTCAATGGGATATAAGTTCATGTGCATTATTGGTGACAAAGAAAAATGACAAAAGTGCACCCCTGAAACACAAACGTTAACCCTTACATTCCAACGTTCTGAAAAACCCATTGGTTTAACACACAAGCTCTATCCAATGGTAATTTTCACAAATTCCTAGAGTTAGAAACAGAAACCAGAATACTGTGTACTCTACCTGGGTAGTTGTGCATTATTGATGTGATGTGTAGCTAAGCAAACGTTACCGAAGCTCCTAAGTCAATACATGTATGTATGTATGCAGACTTTAAGACCTGTTTTGTCATGTGATTTGATCGTAGATTTGATCAGTGGGAGTAGTAGAAGCGCTGTCTGTACCTGTCACAAGTGAGAAAAAAAGGAGCTTACATGTAGACTGATTTAGCCCAATAATGCATAAAAGAGCCAGCCTCCTAATAATGCAATTTATTATGATAGGGAATCAGGTATTTCTAGTTAGTTTTATATGAATGTATTATGAGCATGTCATTGCAAATATCTGTAAATGCCTTTTGCGTCATATAAGATTACAGCGATCATATAATTCAATGTACAGTAACTTCAATTTAATTTGAAATAGCAAAACACTACTCTACCTTATCACCATGGTTATGATGATAACAGCAACTGATAATGGAAATGGTCGTGGTTTTGTGATGATTGGAAGTGTATGGATCGCAACTACAGTGTAGTACGAATTACAATAATATGCTTTATTATTTTATGAATAATTTATCATATTACTATTCCACTTTATGTCTATGGTACATCCATGTTTAATTTATGTTCCTTCATTGATTTTTTATTCATTGATTAAGGGATTATTGTTTGCTATTAAAAAGAAAAAAATCATACCATGTTTTTGTTGTAATTCATTCCATCATTTACAGACTATTGAATTAATGAATTGAAAATTTAAAAAGTATCATGCTCATCATGAAGGGAATTCTTATTTCCATTCTCTTTGTGTCTGTTTCTGTCTCCTCTTCAACAGGTGAATCCTCGAGATAACAAGCTCCTTTTTGAGGTGTTTGATGAAAATAGGCTGGTGAGTATTAAAAAAAAAAATTGTCATCTGAAAATCACAGGAGTTTTTTCCTCTTAGAATTACTGACCCTTTTCATGGCAGTATTACATGTATTTCCTGTTTGTTTACAAGTAATTTCAGTCCTAAGTTGCACTTATACTGTAGGTAATTTCACACAAATGAAGTACATGTGAGACAATATTTGTAAAAGTCTCATGAAAAGTCATCTCTTGGTTCAATAGTCAAGATCTATTTACACCCCCCCCCCCCCCTCCCATCTGCCAAGTAATGTGTTATTGCATTCACCTGTATTTGTAATTCAATTAGAATGGATGGAACACACTCTGAATCTATTAGTTGTTGCTACTCCGACAAACCTCGGACAAGCTTTGGATTTACCATGAGTAACATATTGTTTGAAAAATGTTAATAAAATTTGCATGTAACAAAAATAGTCTATTGAGCACAATTGTGTGCATGTTTACTGTAAATGTAGCAGTCATCCATCTCATTATCTTACTGTACGTCTTGCACTTTTCCTTCTCCTTTTCTTGATCCTTATTTGCTGGGTTCCTTGTTCTTTTTGATGTTGTGTAGGGATTGTCTTTAAGATGGCATGTGCTTTATATTAAAAACTATTATCATACAGATTATTATATTTGCTGAGTCATTTTAAGCATTTGAATTGTTCGTCCTCTAAAATTATGAATTTGACTAATAGCATTGTGATAATTAGCTCATTTGGGAATCACTGGAAATGGCAAGTATGTAAGGTTTTATTGTATGTACATGTACAAGTACTCCACCGAATGGTAGCAGGAATTTATTAGCAGTAGGATTGTGGTAGGCTATGCAGAGGCATGCATTTATTGATTGAATGCTATCATTCTGCAGCAGTGGCAGAAATATGGCCGTGGGAGCCTAAGCACCCCTTCAGTTTGTTTAGTTGGCTTCTTTATCTGCACTAGGGCATTATGGGTAGGACTTGTCCCGATGGTTTCAAATGTGAGAGCATCAGTGTGTATAATTTGAGACACCAATTGTCATCTACTGAACCATCATGATACATGTGAGAGTGTTTATCAAATTTCACTTTTGAAAGAAGAGAGTACATGTACCTTTCAGTTTTTGTTCACTCTTCAAGAGTAATAACTCAATAATGGTTTATGCCCTGTAGAGGTATGGATATGGGATCAGAATGCACAGGTGACAGGTATTTGTACACTGTATATGATGTGTTTAAAGTAGCTACCTACAGGGCTTGCCCAGATTTTTTCTTTAGGTGGCCATCAGGGCCACTTGAGCATTAGACCCAGCTGGCCCAAACTGTCCAGACTGTGAGCAATGAGCATTTTTTTTTTGTGGCCAGCCAGGCCACCGATTCAAGGGTTCCAGGTGACCCGATGCCACTTCGTGTGGCCACTGGCCTTTGGGCCACCATTCAGGGTGAGCCCTAGTACCACCACTAGGAACCTACTGTACAATGTGAATGTAGGGGGGAATAGAAATTGACACAATGAATGTTCTGTAATTCTTCCACAGACGAGAGATGACTTCTTGGGTTTGGTTGAGATTCCTCTCCACAATCTTGGGGTAAGTGTCGACCATTTTGAGTAAAGCCCTCATGAACTGAGGAATTGAATATACACTGTAGTTATGATATGAAATTCTAGGAGATTACTGGTTTGGGAGAAAAGTTGCATGTAAATTGAATTATTGAGTTCCCGGTAGATGAAAATAGCAATTCCGTGCTTAAAATGGTAAGATCTTCAAAAGTGCATCAGTTTTGCTCCCAGTCAGTACAGCTGTACACATCAGACTTGGCATTCAGTGAAGATAACGAGGCTTGAATGAGAAATGGTCACCATCACATAATCAAGCCATTTCAGGGCCAAAGAAATCTGTCCTATGTAGTAGTGCTCTGTTTTATGAACTTTCTGATATCATTGCTCCATCGCAGATACATGTAATGCCTTCCTTTATGTCTTAGCCAGTCCTCATTCCATGATGCATTCACATGTAGTCTGACTATAGTCAGCTGTTCAGGCAAGGTGGCCAGCCCATCTCCATTTCATTTCTTTAATGTTCTGTATTATGTCTTCTCTTTGAGTTTGTATTCTGATCTACTGGAATTGAGTAGTACTTTTAATCAAGTTATATTCTAGTCTTCCCTCAGTTGGAATCAAGCATTTCAGAGCTTGTGATTGAGTTGTCACATCAAAATAACTGTCAGGATGACCATATTGATCATATTTCAAATTTGCAGCATTTTATATTCTTTAAATTGCACTTATCACTATACTGAGTCATGGAACATTATGCTGCTGATTTGGATTTGCAGCTACCAAAAGAGCAGTGTAAACATTATCAAATGTGCATCATTATTAAAAGTGTTTGTTTTTTTTTTGTAAGGTGTGGGGTTGGATGTTTAATGTCTATATTGCTCTTCTCCATGCTTTTTGATCTATGGTATCAACCTGCTTTAGACGAGCTGCATTGATATCTTGATCCAGTCCCCCCCCCCCCCCCCCCCCCATCCCTACTTCTCTGTTTTGCCAGGCTTTTCACATGATAATTATATGTTGTTTGTCCATTATACGTAGACTGTGGCAGCTGGAGATGAAATGCCGGAAAGGAGCTTCTTTCTTAGACCACGGAGGTAAGTGTTCCTTCTTTTTAAGCCATGCTTCAGTGAGTCAGAACTAAGTTTTTTTCAATGATGAATTAATTTTTGGGTTTCCATGGAATGTTTATAAGTGTAAGTCTTTCACAGATGTTTTTGAAAGTGAATTGAAAAGTGACACCTTTTCAAAAAAAAAATTCAAAATCCCCCTTTCTACACTCTGAAAGTGTCTAGGGTATTATGATTTTTCATATAATATTGAAGTACCAGTATGTTATTTATATCGTTTAATAATATTGTCCACTTTCATAACTCTAACAATGTGGTAAGGAAACCTTGGAAATCATTTACAATAATGTGTAAGATCATATTCTGTTTTCCAGGGTCGGGAAGACAATCAGAAAAACAAATCTGTACTGTGATGCTGTGAATTGATATCCAACCACAACATTATGGATGCAAATATCCTTGCCAGTACAAACAGAGTGATTAGTTGCCAATTAGCAGATCCTTCACCTAATGCACAGAAAGGAAGTCGATCATAGATTGTGGTGTATTCTTGGGAAAACTTAACCACATAGTTCAGCACAATGTTATCTTGATATTGTGGAGTGTCGTAAACACACCAAGTGTGAAGGATATATATGTTACCAGGAAATGCTTTCCATACATTGGGTGCCAAGGTGGTTCAAATGGTGACACCATTTGTCTCCTATACAAAAGGTTGTTGGTTCAAGCTTACCGGAAGCCTGATATGCCACGAAACACATTTAATCATCAAAGCCAGGGAGGTGTTTCACCATGCTGTTCTTGTGCTAAATCAGATTCTCCATGATTTTGATTCTTATCATCTTTAACTTGAAATCTGATCTTTGTCAATTAAACTTCTTGTTGTTAACAAGCATCTGAATACAAAGTTTATGATTTCTCAGATTTGTCAAATTGGGGTACTTCATTCAGCACAAGAATAGGTCACCTCTCGTGTGTACAGTCATTCTTAGCTTATGAACAGCTTGGTGAAACACCCCACAGGTGTAGTAAATAGAAGTAATTCCTCAGATTAATATTGAGCACCTGTGTGTGGAAGGTAAGGTACAGTCAAAGTACCATAATTACCGTAGTTTGAAATGCATTCTTGAGTACACATATTGTAATTGAACATTTCTATACATTCTTTTAGTTCATTTCATTGATTACATAACCACATCTCACATCTTGAAATATAGATCTGTTGAAATGAAACAAGACTGGGACCAATAATGATGGTACGGCAGCTCTGCTATGATTACTGGTCCTGTTATCTTTACCTCTAACCTTTTTACCCTTTACCTTTCACTGACCATTTTCTTTTGACCCTTCATGTACCAGTTAAAATGCTGCTCAATGGGATTTGTGTGCATTCCTGGGCCCCGCAACATAAAGGTTTGTGATCAATTGCAAATTTGAAAGACAAATTTTGATTGGTTACTGGTCAGTCATATGAACAAAAAGTGCGTGCAACAATGACGTTCATTGGCCATTGCCATTTTGTGTTTGATCATAAACCTTTATGTTACGGACCCCAACGTACACACCTTGTAGGCAAAGAGTTAAACTATGAATTGTCTCTCTTGTGTCCTGTGCTCCAGTCCTCGGTCCCGGGTGAGAGGCAGTCTGGTGATGGCGCTGGCGTTTGTGAGGGAAGACAATGTCCCAGACCTTGAAATAGAGCAGGACGAAGAGGTAAGGATGCTTTCCCCATGTTGTATCTAGCGCTAATACCAGTCCCAGACCTAACTTTGTCTATTTAAAGCAAAGCTTGTATGCTGTAATGTATGGCTGATGGTTGTTTAGACACACAAGAACAGTGTCTTTGATCTTGAAATACAGCAAGAAAATGAGGTGTGGGCGTGTTCACTTCTCCTATCTAGCTGATAGTAGGCAGTATAAAACAATGACAGTTAGTAAAATTTAAAAGTAGAAAAATAAGAGCAAAGTTCAGAAAAAAATGACATATTATAATGTAGTTATTTTGTAATCTTGGTCTGTACATTCAAGAGACAGATAGACAAGGGATGCTCTGTGTATTGTCCTCTTTATGCATGTTATGCAACACAAATTAATATCCTGTAAAGTATGTCATTGCTGACTGATGGAGGTGCCTATAAAAGTGAAAGATCAGAATTTATTTTTCTCTCCACCGTTAGCACTGGTTTAACAAACCACTTAGTTTGACTACTAATCAAACCATAGAGGTTTGAGAGCAAGTAATGTACATGTATATACGCCACATATCTGCCACACTTTTTTAACAAATGGCGTATGCATGAATAAGTCACATGCAAGAAATGATAGCTTTGAGATGGCCGGTCCCTTTTGCAAACATCTGCAAACTTCATGAAAGTTTGCACATATTTAGCACGTATCTTTGGGATACCAACTGTGAAATTTTAAGGTCAGAGGTACTATAATTCCCGTAGCATAAAAGCAAATCTAACAATGAGATTTAATTAAAATTGATTGCCAACCGTTGACTTTTTGAAATTACGACTATTTTCGTGGTACGAAAAAAGAAGGTTCGAGAAGATTTTTTCCTCAAAACCGAATATTACCCTTTGTCGATTCCAGGGAAAGGTTATATAGCCACTCTCTCTCAAATGATGACAAAGTCAGGCAACTTTCAGAATTAGGTCTGTAAAAGGTACGGGCTACCTTAAGAGTTTTGTTCTCTTGCAAGCATTTACACTCGCCAAACATTATGGTGTATAAAGCCAATTTAGAAAAGTCATGCTCCAGAGCAGATTTGGGGGTAGAAGTTTGGGGGTCTGCCTAGCAAACTTCTACCCTAAGTTTGCGATATTAAAGACATAACAAATGTCACCTGTAATTGTAAAGTGGTGAAAGTGTGTATCTGATCATGTATGAGATGTCATTCTTTCTTCTCTGGGGATGATGTAACATACATTGCGACATACAAATATGGAATGGATACATGATGTATTGACACACGAACTTACATTTATGTACATACAATTATTGCCATGCTACATCCACTTTCTTGTTTTTTCAGTAAGAGAAGGGTTCTACATACACTCTATCACATTAATTGGTGTGACATAACAAAAAGATTAAAATAAAAAAAATTGAATCAGCATGACGTGAAATACTTTGACATCAATACAAACTAAATTCAAAGTTTCAGAAAATCTTGAGAATGTGATGCATTTGTGTGTAAATTATGTGCCAACCTTTTTCTTTAGATCAGGTTACGACCCACTCCTCGCCTTGAGATGACCAGGGTTGGTTTAAGTCTTCTTTCTTCGTACGATATCTTATACTTTGCCATTACCGCTTCCTTGACGTAACATCTTCCATAGTGCTACTTTATGACATTAAAACAGGAATGCTAACTTTGATTTGCTGTTCCATTTTACAAACTTTTTGTCACTTTTTGTTTCTTTTAAAAGATGCATTATGCATGTTCATTGGCTCATATAGTCTGGAGTGGTGTCTGCATTTCCAAAGTCTTTTTATAGTTGATTTATAGACTTGGGATATAACAATGTTATCATAAAGGCTCACATAAAATGAATGATATCCTGGTATTCCATCATATTGCATGTCATCGTAGGACTAGCAGGATCTCAAGGGGTGTTCTAAGTGATTTATAAGGGTTTGAAGGAGATGCACTATAATGAGTTTTCAGCCACAGCTGTGTGGGTCACTAACCATTAATTATTATTGTGTTATCAAGGACAGTTCTAGTTTCACTTGTACATTAGTGATGTAGACTGTGGATAATTGATCAAAGAAGTGACAGTGTGTGGAAAATATGCAGCATGTACAATGAGACTAAGTGGCAATGATTTAAAGGGAAGTGCTCTGATATCATTATAAATTTACTTAGTGTCTCTTCCAAGAAAATGTATCAGCAAGAGTTCTTTCTAGTATTGTTTTTTAGCCAAAGAATACATTGACCAAAAGGACATGTGTGAGGATTTTGACATACTAATATCATGTGAATCACTTGAATTCAACGAGGTTTTCAAGGGCCTTTTTTCTCCTTAACGCTTCCCCAACTTAATGAAAAACCTGCAGAGACCTGTTAAGTTCTTGGCAATACAAACTCACATTTTTACATACACATTTAACAGGGAGATTCATGTTATGATTTTGTATACATCAACATTAAACTGAAGGACATTACCAATATATTATAACCACCTTACAACAAAACATTGTTTATGTAGAGTGAAGTTTCAGTGCGCATTGCGTTGGCGTGAAAAGAAATGTTAGTTATCGACTCCTAAAGATTAACATTCTACCTTTTCCAAACACTTAGTAACATCACTACCTGGAACTAACCCGCTTAGAAAATAATACTGTTTTGTACTGTTTATTGACTTCTCCTTTCCTTTCATGCGCTCTCAGTATCTCTTAAAAAAAAAAAAACATTGGTCCTTTTCAAGACTGCACGGTGGAACCTCATTCTATGCAACTTCACCATATATACAAGTTGTACCTTGAGGAACATCTTGCTACTTTAAAAAAAAAATCATGCGTTTCATGTCTGAATTTGCTAACTTGATTTGGGTTTCCTATTTGTTTGTTTTTATCGTGTGTGTTTTTTATGAATATTTGTACAAATCAGATTCTACCCTACATCTACATTATGTACACATACATGTACTAACACCTTTTATCAACATTTATTTTGACATTATTTGACAGCAGTAGTGATGTGATTAGCTTCCTCTCATGACAAAAAAAAAACATGACAAGGTTTATAACCTAACTCACAAATAAGAGGAAAAACAGACCCTACACCTTCCTAGTGCATGTGAATATAAAGGATATTGTAATTATTGCTGTTTATGCTTTTTTATCAGAGGAAGGCACCTTCACAGCATTTGACTTGATAAAACTTCCCCTAACAAGGAAGAGTAGGGGGGGGGGGGGCATAAGTTCAATTTGTATTAAACGCCTTGAACTCTGCACATTAGAAGGTTCTTAAAGAGAGAAGGGAATCATTTCAGCAAATATATGAACGGCAGTATTTGTTAATGCATATTTCTTTGTTGCTTATGTGGTGGTAGCTACGATACTGGAAAAGCACTATATCTTAGAGATATTTATATTGTATTATTCCCCCACCTTCTAGTGATTCTAATACCCATCTTGAAAAGATTTCGTTATTTATTGATTGTTGTTTTTAAAAAATTTCTTCTAGATCTCAACTTAATTCCTATGTAGTATATATCCCTACTGTGCCCTAAGAGTACCAACTACCAATTAATCATCATTGTACTCTCAACTTGTTAATTTCAGAGAGACTGGGAGATGGTTGACGCCAATGCGGAGAACGAAGCTACCCAGAGAGGGCGTAGTCCCAGTAGGCCCCCTCCCCCTGCCCTACCCCAAGGCTGGGAGGAGAGGGTGGATGCCAATGGGAGGGTGTACTATGTGGACCATGACAGCAGGAGGACACAGTGGGAGAGGCCTACCGCAACGTAAGTCACCCTGGCTTTCTATCCTGGTTGCATACATACATTCATGATGAAGAGCTCTGTAGAGTATACCCAAGTGTGAGCATGTGCAGGATAAATGTCCATGAGATTGGAACACATAGCTACCACTCTCGTAGCACTGGAGAACTCAGCACTATCTTCACTGCTTTCTAACTCAGCACTATCTTCAGTGCTTTCTAACTGTGGTGCACAATTGTATGAAAAGTCATAACTTCACTCAAACAAAGAGTTCAAAGGCCATATATAGCTCCACAATAAATGTAATTTACATCAAAGACTGTGTTGGGGTGGACAATTTTGTCTGAGTTGTACATAACTCTATCTGATTTTTACCTGATTGAAATGAATTACTCCTTGAATTTTCCCAGATATTTGCCTCCGTCTTGCAGGAATATAATCACAATAACTATGAGTACCTCCCAGACAAAACTCTACCAAAAATAAGGGTCATCTTTTTTGGGGGGATGGGCACTTTCTTGTAACTGATTTTTTACCTAATTGTAACTGATTTCCCCTGATTTTGCCTGGCTTACACCTGATTTTCCTCTGATATTTGCCTCTGTCTGTCCTGCAGAAATACGATCACACCCACCCGAGGAGCCTCCCAAACGGACGCAGCCAGGAGGCAGTTCTTGGCTCGTAGGGTCATCAGCGTCGAGGACACCATCGAGGGCCGGGATGACGAGGACACGGGAGCCGTGAGTGAACCCTCTGAACTCAACGTCTAGTATCATTTTTTATGCAGTGAGACCTGTAGAGATAGGCCGCTGAAGGGAGACTAGAAATTAGGTCTTTATAAGTATAGTGAAACTTCTTCAGAAGGACCGGTCAAGGGAGATAAAAGAAAATGTGTTGTAGTGAAGTAAGTAGTGAAACTTGTGTAAAAGCAGGTGGTCATTACAAACAGGTTTTATTGAGAAGCATTGTTGAAGGGAAAGCAAAAATGTGTCCTTTATGGACAGGTGGTCTTTCTATGGAGGTGGTTGCTGGAGCAGGTTTCACTGTAGATATGTGATTTCCAACATCTTTGTCTCCAAGGCCCTTGGGGGACAAAATTTATGTCCAGGTCACTTTAAAACTGGTATTACTGTACAGTGGTGTTCGTCTATTGAGTCTGATATGTTACTGACAACTTGAGATAGAGGAGAGCAGAGCTCTTATGATAATCAGAGAAGTGGAGAGATGGTATATGTCCTTTAGCAGACATTATATCCACATCAGGGAAAAATTAAGTCAACAAATTTCAGGGGCTACTTTTTGAGCACTTTGGCTGATTAGGCTCCAATTTTGCATTGTGTCTATGAGAATTTGGGGGGCTCTTTTAACATTTTTCAGGGCTCTTTTAAGCATTTTGGGGGCAAAATCACCCCAAGCTCCCGTGTATTGTTTTCCCTGATCCACGTAGCTGCTCTAAACCTAGGAGAAATATACAGACTTTGTAGGATCCATATATTGAGTGACTGGGGTAATGATAATGCATGGCATTGTTCACACTGACAAGCCTTTCCTGGATGATTATTATATTATTTTTATTTTTAAATTCTTGAAAGCTTGAGGTGATATCAAATCTAGACCTGTTTGGTTCAACTGTTTATTTACATTTGAGTGAGATGGATTGATTTGTCTACAAAGACAAACAAACAATGGAAATGATGATGTAGAGTTACGTTTAACATTCAGTTTTCCGTTCCTTTTTCTTCATCCTACAGACCACCACAGAACAACAACAACCATCACCAGTAACTGTAAGTAGTCAAGTTTCAACTGCTCCTCTCCTTGTTCCTTTTGTTTTCTTCTGGGGCTTCTCTCCGTCTTCTTAGTCCTATCCCCACTTATTCTGACATCTCCATCTCATTTCTTTGTCTCCTTCCCTTTCTTCTTCTCTCTCTTCTTCTTTTCTTGTTTGTCTCACTTCTCCTGACTTTTTTCTTTCATTTTCTCTCCTCTTGTCTCCCCCTGCTTATGTTCCTCCTTCCTTACTTCCTTATGTTGTCCATTTAAGCAAGATTCCTGTGTTTCAGTTCCCACCTCTACCCCTTATCTTAATTGACCTCATTAAGATAAATCATTATAATACAACACTTTTCTCCAGCCTACTGTATGATGAGCATTTTCAAACATGATTCTGACTAATGTTTGCAGTTCTGGATGAGATGATTGACGCTTAAATCAATATGCGGCATGAAGATATGCTTATAGATATGTTGATTCTAACTTTATAAATGCCCTGAATGAATGATGTTTGACATATAGCCCCCGTCTCCCTCCCCCATCCACCCAGGCAACAGCGCCCCAGGCAATGACCCCCGCTGCTGACGACCCCCTGGGCCCTCTTCCTCCAGGATGGCAGATGCAGCAGGCGCCCAACGGCAAGAAGTTCTTCATTGACCACAACACCAGAACCACTTCCTGGGTGAGACTCACATGATTAAGACATTTCCTGCATGTTGCCAATTTGAAGACTTAGTGATATTTCACCTTGATTTCACTTTGAACAGCCCTGTCTTGTAAATGAATTGCGATTGATGGTAACTTGTGTAACAATTGATATAAATCATAACTCTGTACAATCAAGATTGAGAATAGGACTTATGATTGATTTAAATCAATTGGCACTATTTATGACATACGCCTGTACCAGTAGGGTACTGTGCTCCATAACTCATTGACAACCAGGACCTGTTTAAAGCCGAAAAGATCATTAGTTGGCTCACAAATTGGCAACAATATTTATCAAAATTTAAACTTTTATCTTAGACACCAGGTACTTTATATTGTAAATTAGAATGTAAAAAAATAGAGAAAGGATTCTGCCAATTTGATGAGCAAATATATGATTTAGACGCTCATATTCAACTATGTTTGCTAATTATTTTGTCCGTTTTTATCTTTAGGAGGATCCCAGAAGGCAAAGGCAACAGGATGAGCTTGGGCCTCTTCCGGTGAGAAAAAACAAATTTTGATTGTTCTTCTTGATTCTATTTCTATTAAGTAGTTAGTGAACATGATGCTGTATGTTAATCGCAGTGTTAAATTACTTATCAGGTGATATTGTGTTAATGGCTCTTTTTGTGTACCACGGATATTCAGTTGACTGATAATTCTATTGTATATATTTATATTCATGATTCCTTTTGTGCCCTCCTGGAAAGGCCATTTTGGGATGTGTGATTTTGTAAAAGGAAAACCACTGACACCAAACTTGACAGACATACATGTACATAAATATTATTCACTTATACAAAGATGAATAAACATATCAACAGTGTTAAAGAGTACATGATTTATGGAGAATTGATAGTTTTTGACAAATTAAAAAAAAAGTGAGAACTTTGTATCTTGTGTGGTACTATGACACAGATATTGTAATGCATTCACCTGAACGCTAGTGCATTTTACAATCTTTGTGGTTACTCTGAACTATTATATTGTACATATATCCTACTTCTAGTCATGGTGGTAAACTGATAATATCTCTTACTGTTGATTTCTTGTAGCCTGGTTGGGAGATGAGAGTCTATACAGACGGCAGAGTCTTCTTTGTCGATCACAGTGAGTATTGAGCTTCCTCTCAAATCGTTTGTTGTTAGATGTATTGATTTTGCTTTGACAGTATGTTGTTGACGTTAAGAGAACCTTGTTATCTGTGCTAGCAGTAATTCTGGTTAGTAAATCTTCGTTGAAATTATCCCATAAAGGAAATATGTCATAGGGAGATTGTGCATGGTCTTCTGTCCCCTTGCCTTAACAAGACATTTGCAAGTGAGCGATTTGTGTACAAATTGATGACAATGTATGTTTTTGTGAGAAGTTCATAATATTTATCATTTATTGTGAATTATTTTTGTCACCTTTCCACAACATAATTTTTTTTTGGTTCCAAATGATTGATTTCCATACAGATGGAAAGTATAGCTGTTAATGTTTAAATGTGAAGATTGTAACTTTCTAACATTTATCCCCCCACCCACTCTCCCATCTCCATCACAGCTACTCATTCAACACAGTGGGAGGATCCCAGGTTACAGAACCCAGCCATCGCAGGACCAGTAAGTAGCATGATCTCAACACCTGCACCAGACAGAATGATAAAAAAAATGCAATATCTTCTTGGAGATATGTAATCTATAATCCCACAGACAACCACCATGTGATAATGAGGGGAGGGAGGAAAGAGGGGTGCATCATTGGAATATAGAGCAGGGAGGATTACAAATTTATTTGCAGGGGCTACTTTTTAAGCTGGATGTCATGAATGAAACACCATGAAATATGTTTTGTATTCTACCCTTTAAGAAAGATGATAATTCAACAGGGGCACTTTTATTACTCACAGGGGCTCTGCTTTGCATTGCAGGGGCTAAATCCTTCTAGTGTATATTGTCACTGATATAGAGTAACTCCGTGAATTGACTATACCATGCACCCAAATGTTTCTCTTTTGCTTTCAGGCAGTGCCATACTCGAGGGACTACAAGAGGAAGTACGACTTCTTAAAGATGCATCTAAAGAAACCTGTAAGAACTTCTACTTATTTATTTGGTGGGGGGGTGTTGCATTTCAGTTGCTATATCGCCCTATGCCTATAAGGTTTTTGTTTTGTTGACCATGGCTTTTTTATTGTGTCTTGCAGAGCAATAACCTTGACCGATTTTTGATCAAGAAAAGGCTAGTTAGATTATCATCATTTTATACCCTAGAGGCACCAAACTAGTTCTCACTACGTTCTTAAAAATGTTGCCGAACGGGCTCAGACTATGATTCAAACAGAGTGGACGCACATGTACTAACAACTTCTTACGGTCTTTTGGGGTAATAAGTTACGTTGTCTCCCGACCACAGTCTGTTTGACAATTTTGTGTGGACAGGATAGGATGTTTGGAGAATTACTTGTGTGTGAAAAGAATGAAAGAGTAAGTAGACAAAGAAGATGATATTTCAAAGTTTCTCTTTGGTTGTTATTTATTGCCATATTTAAATATGTTTTGTTTGGTGGTTGCCATACAGAGCAATATCCCCAACCGGTTTGAGCTAAAGGTGCACAGGAACAACCTGCTGGAGGACTCCTACCGAGGAATCAGTGGCATCAGAAACCCAGACCTCCTCAAGGCTAGGCTCTGGATTGAGTTCACAGGAGAGACTGGACTGGACTATGGTGGTGTCGCCAGGTTGGAATACTCTCTAGCAAAGCCTATTTGTACACACTAGCACATTAGATATGCTTGGTTAATATTTTGCTCATGTTCAACCACCATGTTTGGTTTCTTCAGTGTGAGTGCACAATATAGACTGGTATATATTGTGGTAATAATAATAATAATGATAATAATGGTTATTTATCTGCGCTATACACAAAAAGTATCACAGCGCTTACAATCAGATATAAAATATAAATATATACATTAAATTGCATCAACCATTGGAGTTCTCAACTGTGCCAGATGAGGCCTGGTGGCCTCTTGCTTGCTGCTTCGTTCACCAACAATTTAAGGGACAAGCCCGGTCAGCACATTATTCACAGAAGCTCTAGTATAGTGGTGGTGGTGTCGCCAAGCGGGAATACCCTCTAGCAAAATCTATTTGACAGACGAGCATTTAGATATGTTGTATTTCAGTCTTTTGTTTATATTCAGCCACCATGTCAACTGTCATGAGTGAATATTTATGAGTGACAATATCACAATCTTGTATTGAATTGAATGAACAGGGAAGGCAGGGCTGGATTGTGGTGGCGTTGCCAGGTGGGAGCAAGCTCTAACAAGGCCCTATTCTAAGCCCTGTTCTGGGCAGCTTGGTGGAATCTGATGAGTTCAGCATCTTGTACAGGATTGAATTCACAGGAGAAACCCGGCTAGATTATGGTGATGTCATTCAGATAGGAGCAACTTTTAACAAAGCTTTAGTTACATTTTTCAACAGAGAATTTTTGTAGAACTTTCTGAGCTGAACAAGGTCTTTTGCAAACGTTTTAATTTCTTTGTTAACTTGATAGTATCTTAACATATCAACATGTGTTGTCTTGTCTTTTTCACACAGGGAATGGTTCTTTCTCCTATCAAAAGAGATGTTCAACCCCTACTATGGGCTCTTTGAATATTCAGCCATGTAAGTATGCATGTTTCCTTTTTCAAGTGTGGAGAGAACCTCCATGAAAGTCTGAACCTAACATAAATACAACTTCTTTTCTGCTCATTATAGGAAAAATACTTTTGTAAATCCATGGTGAGCACTGTTCTCATTTGATTTACGATATTGTCAGTACTGTGTGATTGTATTTAAGGGTCCTGTATATAACCACATTTCATCAGTCCTCACTGTTCACTGTTATCATAGTATACATGGTGCGTCTTCATCCAGTTTTGCTATAAATCTTTGTTTATTTGGTAACTTTCTTTCATTGATTTTGTTCATTATCCTCTTATCTTCATTCTTAATCAGTGATATCAGTAATTTCTTGCTAACTTTCTTTTATTGATTTATTCTATTAACTCTAAATTCTTTCTTGTTTTGTATTCTCTCAGGGACAACTACACATTACAGATTAACCCAGACTCAGGCATTTGCAATGAGGATCACATATCGTACTTCAAGTTCATTGGCCGGGTGGCTGGCATGGCCGTATTCCACGGAAAACTACTAGATGGTACGTATGAAAGAAGACTTTCCATCACCGTCAATCACATGACCATACGATTGGTTGGGATTTTCATGTGTAACGTTTCAAATTTCCACCATACAACACATCACAACAAAGTGTTCAGATTAGGAGAATAATTAGGAGAGCCAGTTCCATAAAAAAAAAAAAAAAAGATGTTGATATGAAACATCGTGATATAATGATGGAAGAGAGAGAACAAAAACAAGTAGAAGAAATGTAAGGAGAAAAAAGCAAATAAAGGAAATAAAGGAGAAGAATGACAAAGGAAACAAAAGGGAAAAGTGAATGAGGAGCAGAATAGAAAAGTGTAACAAACAAAGAGTTAGAAAAAGATTAGAAAGGTAAATACAAAATCACCAGTACATCAGTACCTGTTCCAAAACGCTGACCCGTCATTTTGCTGTATCTCACTGTGATGTTTAATACCAAGAACAAAGTGAATGATCACCCCATGTTATTGACAGCATACTCAAGTGCACATTACATTAAGGCATGCTATTTCCTGTGGTGGGTAAATTGCATGTAAGTAACCAGCTGCTAAAGGCTTCCTGGCATTGTTCCACATTCTTTAGCCTACTTCATGCAGGTAGCTGTCACTCATCCTGCAGGCTTAGGAGTAGATTTCTCTGCCTGCTTCCTGTCTCTAAATTCTTGCTTTTGTTTTCCATGTTTCTTTCCAAAACTTGTTTACAGATTATGATGTGTCTTATATGTTACCTGTTTTAAAAGTAGGTTATGATTTATTTTCAGTTCATGTGTAGTTCCTGCATGATTTAGGAGCATTGTATCAAATTGAGGCAATAAGTTATGGATAGCGCTTTCTGTTCTTTGAGAATTATGTTTTTCAGTACTATTGCATGTTTGGATGTTATCACCAAAATCAAAGTTGTCAGGGGGGTGTTTCACCAAGCTGTTTGTAAGCTATGAACGACTTTACAAACGACTGGTGATTCCTTCTTGTGCTAAATCAGAGTTTCAAATGAACAAAGTGTGCTATCGCCTTTACCACAAGAAGGGATCACCAGTCGTTCGTAAAGTTGTTCGTAACTTATGAACAGTTTCGTGAAACACCCCCATGTTATGATAGTTTGTAATGGATAAAATATATCTAATTATCATTTTTATACATAAAAGCATGTTAAAGTCATTTCCATAGTTCTGCATTGTTCAACGGGAACTTAGGTTGAAATACATTTTAGAGTTTAGTACAGGAGGTATATCTGCCATATGTTTTATACATGGAGTACTCATTTATGGTGAGTAATTCTACAAGACAATATCCATTGAAAGAAATGTACCTATCATGCTCTCTGTCTGCTGAAGATAGAGGTCACCAGTTTACTGTGTTTAAAGGAAAAATATTGAGTACAGAATCTTGGGCAGACTTCAGACCCCCTCAGTAATAAAGATATATATTAAGTCTTAATTCTTGAGCGATTGCCTTCCAAACCCCTTACTTACTCATGCACATGTTACTAGAAATATTCAGATGGATGCTATTTTTATCTTGTATTTTGTTGACTACAGCTTTCTTCATCCGACCCTTCTACAAGATGATGGCCTGCAAACCAATCACACTACAAGACATGGAGTCTGTGGTAAGTAGACTCACCACTAGCATCTTGTGGCCCTTCTTATTATTAACCCTTCCCGTGCCAGATACGCCAATGTTCTATGGGATTTGTGTACATTACCGGTGATGAAATTCACATTTTGTATATATCAAGTGAATAATAAGAATGAGAATGTTTTGGGTCAGATGTGTCCTAAGCTGAAGGTAAGTCTCCAAAAATGTCAATGTTTCTGATTTATAAATTGGAATATTTGAGTTTAGGTGAACCTTGGTTCTAATGTAAAATGCGACATTGGATTTTTGACAAATAGACAATTTAGACAAATGTCAAGCCAGAATTCAAATTTTCCAGGCATCAGATGAAGTCATTTTATTAAGAAGAATTGTTGCAAGATTTTTGTTTGCTCTGGGTGCTGCATCATGTTTCTCAAGAAAAAGATTTATTTAATAGATTAAGATATATCCAATATGTCAGCTAAGTTGTTGATTGCGATTGGGTCTAAATCACCCTGAGCCTTTGTTTAATTTTTTCACTGAATGAGACATGTAATTTATTTGATTTTGACTCTTTTCTCTTACAGGACTCTGAGTACCACAGCTCTCTAGAGTGGATCAGAGACAACGACCCAGCCGACCTTGACCTGACCTTCGCAGTCGATGAGGAGAGTTTAGGACAGGTAAAATCTTTGATTCATTTTTTCAAACCAGTCACCATAGAGATTGTGATGTGTTGAGATTGTGATTGTGATGTGATGTGATTCCAAGTTAAGTCAGTAAATTACATTCCCTACAAAATGATTGCAGATAATTTGTTAATAACACCCTTCTGAATATAAAATAAAGATATTAGTTGAGATATTGAATATGCAATTGTCAAGAGTATGTATTTTGTTTATAGTTTTCATTCTGTTTCAAATAGTATGATATGGGGAATATATATATTCCTGTATAACTGGTACATAAACAACATGTCTTCCTTATCATTTTATACTCCTTGTACAGACAAAGACAACAGATCTGAAACCGAACGGAGGCGAAATCCCTCTGACAAATGAGAACAAGAGAGAATACATTCAGTAAGTTTCCTCGTCATCTTCTCTGAAAACTCTCATTAACATTGGCATGACAATGTATAGAAAGGCAATGGGGATCTGAAAGCTTGGTGTTGTGAGAATTAAATCTTTATGCAGCACATATGGAGATGTGCATACTGGGGGGCAGCGTTCATGTTGATGCAAATTTGCACAGATACACATGAGTCTATTTAGCATTAGTAAGCAGTGCACTAATATGAATGAAATATTGTATTTTGTGTGTATCTACAGCAGTTAACGTTGAATATTTGGGTGTAAATCAAACATTTAAAAAAGAAATCAGATGTATATCTACATAGAAATTGTGAAAACTTCAGTTAATTTCATCATGTTATTTCCCACACTGTTTTATAAAAAAGAACTACATACAAGTCATGGATATAACAGGTCATACAGCATTTAACAATTTCAGAACTTCTGTGATATCAATCCTGAAGCTTAAATGGCCCAACACATGCACCATTGTGATAATCCCTGAGAGTTCTTTCCTCTCATGGAACTCTCCTAACCTGTGGGGTGTTTCACCAAGCTGTTCGTAAGTTACGAACGACTTTACGAACGACTGGTGATACCTTCTTGTGCTAAAGCAGATTCTGAATGAACAAAGTGTGGTATCGCATTTAGCACAAGAAGGGATCACCAGTCGCTCGTAAAGTCGTTCGTAACTTACGAACAGCTTGGTGAAACACCCTCCTGGAATGTTTGTACCTTGCTTGTTGTTTGTTGCCAGGCTTGTGATTGAGTGGCGCTTCGTCAACAGGGTACGAAAGCAGATGGATGCCTTCCTGGAGGTAAGCGAACACAACGTAGCTTTGAACTTTGAACTTTATACAATGAAGAAATATTCCATGACAAAATACATATATGAATGATATAATTAATTACAAGAAAATTACATTGATTATATTCATCAGGATTTAATCCCTTCCAGAGACTGAGTCAGTGAGGTACTTTCCATCTTGTGTGAGTCACTACACTTTACATACCAGTATCTCCTGTCTGTATAAACATGAATTGAAGGGAAAGTAAAAATGTATTTTGGGGGGTTACTCTTCAAGTTAGATGTCTTGAAAGGAACTCCAACATGATATGAACTGTGAGGAATGAGGATTTTTTTTTACAGGGGTCTATCTGTTGTTCATATATGTTTTGCATGACGGGCTATATCTCGTGAAATGAACACCGTGAAACATGTTTTGTATTATACCCTATGGCCCATACGCATAACAGTGGTTTACTTTACACTGCATACCAAATGTAGACTTATTTTATGAGGTGGAAGAGGAATCGTCGACTGCACAAAACGATTCATTTCATAACAGAATCACGACAGTGGGTGATTACAATTATACGCCCTAATTCTTATGTGGAAAAATTCAATGTACCATAGTGATTCTGAAGACAAAATCGATTATATTGAATCAGTAATGATATTTCATGTTGTTATATTTGGCGTCTCATAAAGTTAGTCCAGGTTTAGTACCAGTATTAAGTTAAACAATGTTGTGATTAGGGGCCTGAGAGAAGAAATCATTGTTCACAGGAGCTCTTTGATGGAGGATAGGGACTAAGTCACCCAGAGCCCCAGTGTCATTTTTGTACTGATATGAATCATGTTGAGATTAATAATAATAATAATCAGCTTTTATATAGCGCTTCGTAGGACAAAGTACTGCCCAAAGTGCTTGATTATTACTGTGGCTTTAGCCAAGCAGCCGTGTTCAGTGCTAGAAGCTGGTTGATTTAATTCTGTGGCTTTAGTTCATAAAACACCAAGAGGGTATGCACTGGACAGGGCTCGAACCTAGGATCTCTCTGCAAGAGTCAAGAGCTCTCACCACTATACCACAGTGCCCTCATTGTTATATCTTCCTTCTGTTTCTTGCAGGGTTTCACCAGCCTGGTGCCCAGAGAGCTGCTGCAGCTGTTTGATGAGAATGAGATCGAGGTAAGTCTGTCACGCTCCTTAACCCATCTAGTGCCAGGTGTGGATTATTTCACCATTAGTACACCAAATCCCATAGAGCATAAGTTTTCCTGCCACACAAAGGGTTAACACCAGAATGAAACCCTGACAATTATTTGAAATGAAAAAAAAGCAACAGAAAAACAGAATGGTGAAAAATTGAGAAAAATCAGATAAAGGAAGTTGTGAATATTGATGACTAGCACTGATTCCTGATCACTAACCTTCGTGGGCAACTCCATTGGTTCAAAGTTACGTACCGTCTGGAATTGTCATTGTTCTTGATTACCATGCGAAAACAAGACAATAATTAGAGCATCACTTGCCTACATTCAATTTAGAAAGCAAAGATGAAGCCTTCTAAACACAAATAAATACCTTGTTCCAGCATTAATTTTATTGGGTTACTTTGATTGTGATTTCAAAATTAATTTGATCAGTGCAAGGGTCTGGTACAAGGCTATGATAAGAGACATCGAAGTATATATAATTAAATGTGAAATCTAATGGCCAATTTAATTCTACCTCAGTGAGTTTTCAGTTCTTCGTTAAAGAGTAAAGAACTTTTTTTTTTTTACCATTTAGTAGGTTTGTCAGCATGTATATTTCCGTCTCACAACAAACCTGACTGCTTGCGTGAGATGTTTACTTCACAATCATTGGCATCTACATACAGTCATGTGCATGTAATTAATGGCTCATTGATATTTTTACATGTCTGGATGCGTTCATTACATTACGGAACAGAAACTCCATACCTTTACCTTTCTACTTTTTTTCTGCCAATCCTAGCTTCTCTTGAGTGGTCTTGGAGATATCAACGCAAACGACTGGAGAACAAATACAGCGTACCGGGGTGGTTACCATGCCAACCACATTGTCATTCAGTGGTTCTGGAAGGTAAGTGTTGTGGTTATTTCATTCACTGGTTACAGTTTAAATCTTAAAATTTTGGATCAGATAAAGGAGAAGAACGAAGGTTAAAATTGTGTTCTGCACAAGACTAAATGCAGTGTATATAAATTTATATTGTCATATGTATACGTTGTATGTCTACAAAGAGAAAAAGTCAAGTATGAATTGGGCTGAGCTTAACGTTGTCCTATTATCATGACAATGTGAAGTTCAGTCCAATTCATTCTTGACTTTTTCTCTTTGTAGACATAAAATGTATACATACGACAATATAAATTTATATACACTGCATGTAGTCTTGTGCAGAACACAATTTTAACCTTTGTTCTTCTCTACATAAACTAAATTGTGATAAATCACTGGCTTCCCTCCTTCCCTAGGCTGTTCACAGAGAAATCTGGTTCAAAGAAAGTGTATATGTTTCTTTTTGCCTACTTGCCTAGGCTGTGCACAGGGAAATATACAAAGCCTTGTTAAAAGAAATATATGTTTGTTTCCCGCCTTGCTTAGGCTGTGCACAGGGGAATAAACAAAGCCTTGTTTTAAAAAAAAAAAAAAGAAAGAAGATATTTATGTTTTCCTTCCATCCATTTCCTTCCACAGGGAAATATACACCACCTTCTCCAAGAAATAAATTATTACTTTTTTTGCCTCCTTTGCCTAGGCTGTGCTGGCAATGGGCGCTGAGATGCGGGCCCGTCTGCTGCAGTTTGTGACGGGGACCTCCCGGGTGCCCATGAACGGGTTTGCCCACCTCTACGGGAGCAACGGGCCCCAGCTCTTCACGATAGAGAAGTGGGGAAGCCCCAATGCTCTCCCCAGGGCACACACATGGTAAGAGTCTGCTGGGATTGGACCTCTAAGATGGGCCCCGTCTTCTAAAGAGTTACGATTGATCTGAATTTGTTGCAAGTCCCATCCCTGATCTCTAATCTGCAGAGTTACAATTTATATCAAATCACAACTCTTGATAAGATAGAGCTTGGATATTAATTGTCTAGTTTGGTTTGTATTTTTAAAGATTGTATCAGCAGTTGAAGAGGACAAAACTCCTTCAAACTTGGTTTTAGTGAAATGGTTTTCTGAGGTAATATCAATTTGAAAAGAAATTTAGATAAAACACCCAGAAGTAGGGATAGCATGCTCCATCCTGTAAAAGAATGAAAAATGAGTCAGAAAAAAGGTCCTTAAGACTCATGTTGTTAGAATGTCAGGTATAACTTACTCTACAACCTTGAACGTGACATATTTTTCTTGAAGATTGTTGAAGTTTTTAAGATTGAAATGTCATGGGACGACAAGAAATTGATCATTTTCATGTAGAAAATTGGAACTGCGGAGTTAATCAATTTTCATGGGCATCACTGATGAAGTACTGTTTCTGTGTGTGTAGGATTTTTTTTTCTTTCAAGCGGAATAGTGTTGAAAAATAATATCATTTGGGGGGGGGGCTTATAAATTATACAAATCGTATGCATAAAAGTTATCTTTTAGTTTACCTTTTTTTGCATCTATGAACCAATTTCAAGTGATCATACATGTTTTCAGAAGTTCTCTTTCTGTTTGACCTCTGTGTATCTATGATGCAGTATCTATTGGTTGGACCTGTTTTCACAAATTCTGTATGTGTTTTTCTTTTGTGTGTGCAAACCAGTTTCAACCGGTTAGACCTGCCAGTCTACGAATCCTACCACACACTGAGGCAGAAGCTGCGGACAGCAGTGGAAAACACACAAGGCTTCGAGGGGGTGGATTAATGCCACGCCTACTACGCACCCGTCACCACCCCTACTACACCTGTCTATAGCTCCCTTCTCTCTCTCCTCTAAAGCATCTAGCATGTGCTGTATTGTGTCGTCTTTATGCTCTCTGTGAGTGATGAATGTATGTATGTATGTTTGTATGTGGTCCAAGTGTGTATTGCAAGCATCAAAGTAAAGAATGCCAGTCGCTTTCAACGTTTTCATGTTGGAAAGAGGGTCAAATCTAATCTCATCATATTCTTTAAAATTTATTCAATATCTACAGTGTGTCTTTCATTTCGAACAAAACACGCTGTCAAGTGTGAGGTCACTTGTAGCTTATGTTCTCTCTGCAATTTACCTCTTATACAAATCTTATTTTTGTTTGATTACAATCAATCTTGTAAGAAGTTTTGAGGGTAGTTTCAGCCATTTGCACAGCGTACAGAGGTGTGTATGAGGTTGTTTTGTTTGAGAGAAATTTGTTTGATAGGTCTGTGAAAAACTATCATTTCTGTTATGGTGACCAGCTATCACCCACTTGATCTCCTGCAAAGAGCACATACGTACATATTCAATACACGCCATGTATTTCATAAACATGAATGTTCATCAAACAGGCCTACCTACGCCAGCAATATAGCATGGCGTTTATATCACGGTCTTATATATCCATGTCTGTATATTGAGTAGTATGCAATAGTGATATATTTTCACATTTTAATCGTCACTAGTGATAACACTACTATCTATTACCTTTAAACTATAAGATATAATGACTGTTGCCGGAGCTGAAACCTCTCTGGACATGATGTTCATATTGTTATACCCAGCCTCACAGTAGTGAACTGTGATTAGTCAAGACCTATTTGTGTGATTAGTTATGGCTTTGTTACGTTGAAAACGCAATAATTTATGTCTTGAAATATTATTTTATATTCACAATAGAGCCTCAGCTCTATAATGCAGACTGCCAAAATATAACACACCTGTGTGGTATCTTCTTTGACACATTGTTATAATGTGGTCTTCTGAGGTGATTATATTTTGTACATAATTTGTAAAGCATATGTTTGACCAGATCTATACAGTACATGACCGTTCAAGAATGTATTTCTTTTTAATGTGACATGCAACCAAGCAAGGTAACCATTAAAATGAAGAGGCTATGCATTGCATTGAGAGAATTCGCAACTAGTTGGATACATATACTAGTTGATTCATTCTATTTAGTTTACTTTGTAATTTGTGTAGAAGAAAAACAAAATCATAGACAGCCTACTGTAAAAAGAACCCATCCTTGGTCGCAGAGCGCCTGATCTTTTGTCAAATTTGGAGTCGGGCCCCAAAACATCAACGTTGAGTCATATTTCATTTTGCATGTAAGCCAGTAAATATTCAATGAGTGAATTACATGATTATCAAGCCAGGGAAGGAAACAATAATTTGTGGGGGCCAGGCTAATGCCATTTAACAAGCAACCTGAAGTATGATTTGCGGTATGTCAGAGGAAAACTAATGTTCCTTTGGAGCTTTTTTTTATTTTGCATGGGCTAACCGTGGCTAAGGATAAAACTCTCCTTTCTTTCTACTTTGTTGGTATATACCATCATACAATCTGTCTGATTCAACTCCACAATCTGTACTAATCTCCCATGCAGGAATGAAAGGCACTTTATGTATCCACATATTTAGATTTAAATGAGCATCTATCAACATTCAGTACCTGTGTTTTTAATGTATTTACAGGATGGAGCACATTGTCCTTACTACTGAGTGTAGGCCTATGCCTAAAATTTCTTTTTAAATTATAATTAACCCAGAAAACCCCGTCACTTAACACCTGTGGATGCTCACCAATAATCTATAAAGACAGTGAAGCTTTTTCTTGAACTGTGATGTACAAACTCTTTTTTTTTTATTGCTGCATTTCTTTTTGTGATCATTCTCTGAGTTTCCTTCAATTGCATTTTCTATCTACATCAATTTTTATGATGACAGCCTGTCCTTTGCTGTCCTAAAACAGTTGTATGTAATGGAAATGTGAATTTAGAGTGAAGCATATCCATGTGAAGTGATCACCTGTCTTTATATATACTGGCATATCTGCTCCTAGATGTTGTTCACAGTTGTTGAATCATGCAAATTTGTCATCTTAAAATATGAATGTTAAAGCTATATGAAATGGTAAGTCATTATGCATTGGCAATGTACATTAATTGCACATTTTTTGCATTTTAATATAATACAGATTATTTCATTTGAATGTGAATATAAATATCCATTGTGATGGAGAAGGTTCAAGGCATTGTGGATGTGACAACTTATATTCAAGCTAAGTCTCATATGCTTTTTATATTTTGGTTTTAGTTTTGCAAATGCATAAGGTGAAAGGCAGTACCAGTACACAGACTTGAATCTGTCTTGTAAACAGTTGTTAATTGGATTGCATAGCTCTCTAACAAAAGCTTGTCTTGTCAAGCAGAAAGTGTGTCTGACCTCTTGCCTGACTTTTCAGCAACGAGTGTATGCATACCAATAGCAGACAACAGATGAGCAAGTAGAAGACATTGGCTATCTGGCGGTGGTTATGGTAGAAACATCGAATTAGGCTATACATTTCTGGCTCCATATCTGACTTAAAACAATGATTATGCTTTGTGGTAAATATAATCAATTAAAAAATGTTTTTGAAGGAAAGATTTTTTGTAATAGGTATTCTTTTTATATATATATATATATATATGGCAATAATTTGATTTGCAAAAGTATGTTGGATATTACCTGCAAGTATGCATACACTCCAAAACCATGGAGACATTAATTTACTTGTACTTTCTGCCATAATCACGATCGGCACAACACGTCATCAATTATGTCTTGAATGACCTTAAAGGGGGAAAAAAAGAAAGTTATCTTCTGATGCAATGTTGCAATTGTTTTGTCTTTGTGGCTGTATGTGTGTGTGTCATTTTCATAATTGGCATATTTCTTCCCTCCCCCCCCCCCCCCTGTTTTCCTTTGTTTTTCTTGGTGGGCAGCTTCATACAAAATGATTTAAGTCGCAGCTTGGTTACTAGATGTAAGGGATTACATAACCTTGTGGCAATTCAGTATTGAGGCTATGAAAGACTGAACTCAAATTATTTTTAGCTTACTTGATTTCAATTCATCATGTGATGCATGAAAGTTAGTTTGTGTTCACATGACTTATTGCAAGCTCATTGTTATGATAAAAGCATGAATTGAATTGGATTTTTAAAAGGTTTTGTTTTCAGTGAAGTTTTTGCAAAAAAATTGGGGCATTTTCTTTTACAAATCCTGTGGTCTACACTGAAACCAGGGAACTTCCCATTTAGATATTAACTAAACTTGGATCTTCTTTCATTATCTTTCATTAATTCTCCATTTTGAATGAAGAAATATTATGTATTTATCTTCTTTCCATGAAATCAGTGTTGGCCCCATCCTTCCTTCTGCTAAGGTACGTCTGTTAAAAATGCAAAGGGAAACCTTACCCAAAGAAAGAAATATGCCAATTCTGAAACATCTTCATTGAGCAAATTGACCATTTCTTTGTATATAATGAGCAAGTAACTTACATGCAACTTATCCATGTGTGGAAGAACTATGTACAATGAATGTGTTATCTTCGCCTTAGGTGCGTGGTGTTGTAGAAGGTAATAGATGTCTATGTTATGCAGTGGTAGCTAATGTAGTGCCTATGCTATATCCAAAAACATGCTTATATGTGTAGCTCTCTTATGAATTTTCATTTCAATTAGAACCAAATTGAAATTAGCTTTTGCCTTTTCTTATGTACATTCAAGGGATGATGTCAGATAAACATGTAATATCTGTCACAATTGTGTTTCTTTTTCTTGGGGCAGGAGGGAGGGGGTGGATAGAAACTAGGCAATTTTCTCTTCTCTTCATTTTCCCCATTTTTTGTCTAATATCAGAGATCGCTCTGGTATCCAGAGCAGACAAAATGGAACTATAATGTATTTTTAATCATGTTACAGGCTTTCTTTCATGCTAGAGATTCATTTGTATGCATTATGTTAATATTTAAGGTATAGTAATCAGGAAATAGTTTCTGTAAAATATTCTTTTTGCGTACGCAGGTTTTAAGATTCATTTTACCCTGTTTTCATCTTGATGAACTTCTGATGGGAATCTCTCCCTTTCCCTCTTTTTCTACCTCTTACCACCTTTGTCCACCTTTGTCCTTCTCTCTCCCTTTCCCTCTCCTCCCTCCCCACCTCTCTCTCTCTCTCTCTCTCTCTCTCTCTCTCTCTCTCTTTCTTACTCTCTCCTTCTGTCTCTCCCCCACCCCTCTGTCTGTACCTCTTTATATATCATTTCATCTCTATGACTTAACTATTCCATGTCACATCTACCTACTGGTAGTAGGAAAGCACAGAAATAATACGCAGTAGAAATTTAAAAGAAAACCAGTTCAGAATGTAGGGTTTTATAGTCAAATGATGTACATGTATGTCTTCTCGCACATGTAAATATGATATTTCTATGCTAAATTTTATTACAGGAATATATGGCAGTTGTGTTCAATGAACAAAGAAAACAAATGAAGCTATGTTGATTGGAAAAAATGGTAAAAAAAATGATAAATTATGTTAAAAGATATATGACATTAATTCACTAAATGACTGTCTATCGTGTGTCATACTAAATCTTGTTTATGTATCATTATGAATAAACAAGATTGGATTTCATAAATGTTCTTTCGTGGTTCACTGTTTGCTTCTGTTTTTTAAATAGCGATCTGTAATTGTTTGAGTGTGTGTGTGTGTGTGTGTATCTTACAGTCAAACTCGTCTACAAAGACTGCCCCATGGGAAATAGAAGAAGCACTCTTAATAGACAGGTGCAGTGACAATGATAACTCTTCTAAAGGGGTTGAAATTGAGTGGTCTTTACAGACATGACGTCACTACTGGCAATGGTCTTTATAAAAAGGGTTTATCCTACTACCCTACATACAGAGCTGCCAAGTCTCCCTGATTTTACAGGAGACTCCCTGAAAGTAGACCAATAATACTGCTTTGTATTTCATCACATCACTCAATCTCCCTGATTATTGATAAATTATTGTCATTAGGTTGTATGCATTTGATAGACATCTCCCTGATTTCTGATGAAATTTCCCCAAATCTTCTTGATTGTTGAATTTCAATGTTGGTAGCTCATTCCATATACACACTGGATGCTGATGAAAAATGTACATTAGATTGTGAACAATCTGGTGCATTCATTTGTTGGAATTGCAGGGAAGTTTTCATGACAGAGAGAGAGAGAGAGAGAGAGAGAAAGAAAGAGAGAGAGAGAGAGAGAGAGAGAGAGAGAGAGAGAGAGAGAGAGATTAGGGGGAAAGTAAGAGCATAGGGGATGAAGGGGAATACTACCTGTCCCTACCATAATTACAGGTCCCAGGGGGTGTTTCACCAAGCTGTTGGTAAGCTACAAACAACTTAACGCACGACAGGTGACCTGTTCTTGTGCTAAATCAGATTCTTCATGATTTCAACTCCCATTGATTCCCATTCCATTTGGATTTCCATTAGGTGAAATCTGATCTTTGTAAATTTTCATTATTGTTGCTTACAAGAGTCTGAATACAACTTTTATGATTTGTCAAATTTGATTAGGATTGTTAGAAATTTACTCCCACTCTCCCAACACCGGAATGAATTGGGGTATTTGATTTAGCACAAGAACGTACAAGTCGTGCATTAAGTTGTTCGTATCTTACGAAGAGCTTTGCAAAACACCCCTCGTAATCTTTACTGCTACTACCAACACTACCCTTCGTGAGCCAGATAAAGTATTGCTCTATGGGATTTGTGTGTATTATTGGTGCAAAAAAGTCACCAATGGCACATAAAGGGTTTAAGGTAGTGTAGCCCTTTCTCTTGTTAAAAACATTTTTAAAAATTGTAAATACCACTGAAAATGGAAGAATTTTCCATTCAATAGTAAACATACTCTATCTTAAATCCTCTCTGTCAATCAAAATTACTGTACGCTATACATAATTTCAGGGCATTATTCGATGTGGTTTTACAAATGTACACCTAAGTGAAGACAATGGACCCTGTGTCACTGTGATTATGTCACCCTTCTCCAGGATTGCAAGCAACAGGGAAATGGTATGACCGCCGCTTGAGCGTCAATACATTTTGTCTAGATTTTTGAACAGCGCCATCTAGTGGTCATGTACAAAACCTTTTTTTTTCTTTCGGGTATGTAGAAACATCGTTTTTTATTCCGGTCTCTACATTATTTAACAAGAAGTCGTTTATAAGTGGTTCTCTGAGCATCAAGCAATCTTTTTACAAAGTTATGACCTGCTGTTTTCTGCTTAAGTGTGCATTATGTGGTCATTTCTCGCACCAATACACGACTGTACCTGCGACATTTCTAATTAAAAACAAAATTTGTCCTTCAAGCTAACACTTAGCCATCTTTTGCAATGACACACAACACCACACATGTACAGACTATCACGCACAAACACACATGCAATCTTATTTTGCAAGTTTGGAAGGAATTTGTTCCACACGATAAATCAATTTTTCTGTCAAATGGTATATAAGTTCATCTCAAGATTATACACTATCTTTAATTGATGATTGTTCTTTATACTACATGAGGAACACAGATGAGGAACACTTAATGAGTGCCCTACTTAGACAATTCCTGAAGGGTTTTCTTTTTTCTTTTTGTCACATTTTGCCAGAAGTGTAAGTTTTTCAAAGATAAAATAATTGAAATAGGCAAATTCTGGAAAGATCCATATGAGAAAATAAAGGAAATAACATGAAAGTCTGATTATCATTTAACAGTAGACCATTTTTTTTCTTTGAGATCTTTGATCTTATTTGACCCATTCTGTAAAATTGCTAATGACAAAGACATTATGGAGGCTGCATATCACATCTTGAATTAAATTACAGACCTGACAGGAAAATGAAGACAAAGTCACAAGATCATTCTCATTGTTTCTCCTTTATTAATTATCAAGACGTGAGTGGCATCAAAATCCTGCTACATTGAAAAGAAACTCATTACACTCAACAACAAAAAACACTTTTCCTCTTTTTACAGAATCATCCTTTTGTTTCCCCGATAATGAAAAAATAATAATTTAAGCCAGGTCCGTGATAATACTAAACAGCTAGAACAAAAGAAAAGAAAAGCATGTACGAAAGAAAGAAAAGCAATCCTCTGATTGGATAAAATGATCACAAATATTTTCATCTATTCTCAGTAAAGATCATCCATCATGGTTAATCAACGCCTTTAGGCTGCTATCATGGCAGTGCCATTCATAGAGTCCATGAATATAAATTTCTGAAATGATTACACTAACACCTAGTGGACATACAATCCTCACAATCATCATATACAAGACATAATAAATCAACAAACCACGGGAGAGTGGGCCATATACATGTACAAGCAACCACAAGTCACAAAGTGACTGGTAGATATCATTACAAAAAGAAAGAAAAATACATCTTATACACATTTTTTTTTCAAGATTTCGAAGCTTTCTCGCCCCATATACTCTCACAATCTCCCAATTTGGGTCTTACAATCAATCACAACCATTTCAGAAGAACATACTGCCCTCTCCTAAGATGCTTAATTGTTACTATGCACTTCCTGGTCCGGCAACTCTTACTAGTGCAATGATAAATAGCATTCTTAACAACAAAAAAAGTAGCATTGTGTACATAACTTACTTTAAATATCAAAGTACAATGGGTTTTTTGGCTTTCAAGATATATACAAAGAAATGAGAAGCCAACCAAAAATAGTTTATTCATGAACCTTCTTTGCATGAACTTTAGTAATTTCTCTGAATTTCATTTTTATATCATGGTATAGAAAATGACAAATACTAATACATCATGCCTTGCATAAACTCAATCATCAAAAAACTAGGGAGTAGGGGGTGTGAACACATGTACTTAATTCTAGGATAATCACTGGGACTAATGGAATGGGGAAGGGGGGGTGGGCAGTTCCCATAGATTCAAAGCAAGTCCAACATATTCATGTTGCTAATGGTGAGGATGACATCACAGATATCAGCCCCCTCAGGATATCTTTGAACGATTCAAGCGAGCAGAGGTGTTAATACTTCATGACTGTATTAGATTATGTTAGAGAACCACATGCATCATCTACAAGGAAGTGTTATCATATATCTTGCCTATGCACAATGCAAAGAGAGTCTAAACACGTATGCTTTCACCATAACAAGGAATACTACCTATGACCCTGCTGACATGGTATTACCACACAAATGTAACAGATATATATTTACAGAGTCATATGATCTGCTTTTAAAGCAATAAATTATGATCGTTATGAAGTAGCACAAATATCATTTGCAATAACCTGACCAAGTGACAGCTCTTTGTAACCAAAGAGCATACTCCTTATATCACATGTGCATAACATGTTCATGCATGTTGTTATATTTAATACATTATAGGAGATGGATTTAAGGAATGAGACATTTTACAGCTTAGTTCACTGCAGAGGTGGTCTTCTTGTTTAATACATGTACTCCTCCAAAATACAAGTTGTCCCTAAAACAGAACAGTAGGAGATAAACTCTCAATGACTGTTCTTGAGCTCATATTGCAGACGACATCAAACAGAAAGACTTAAACATCAAATCTTAATTCATTGCCTGCCTGCTACTAAAATGTCTCCAAACATAAAGATTATTCCCTTAAGCTCCTCTTAAAAATACCATCCATCATGCAGATCCCAATGCAAACTCTACATGTTCACCCATGATAATGTACAACCTGTAATGGCAAAGTACTTCACAAATCCAAGACCAAACTACCCATACCAGACAAAGAAAGCTCTTGATATTAACACTGTCTCCAAAGAGCATGGATTTCCCATTTTACAACAAATTGTACAAAAGAACGTATTACAAGTCATTCTGGTTAGCTGTGGCCTATTATACTGTATAGAGGATATTCCTTGATGGTATGCACTTCTTTTCTCAGATATACTCCATATATCAAGAAAGGTTTATTTAACAACAAATCATAATTTGAGCCTGCAGGTAAGACACCTTTCACCCAGGTTAGAAAACATAACTTGTACTGACTTCTGAATATGCTGGCCCATTTTCCACAGACATAGATAAGACCAACATTGTAATCAGGACCAGTTAACTTCATTGATAATCTTCTTATTTGGTAAAACCTAACATGAAGTTTAAGCAGACTCTAACTTCAGACTTCTAAGCTTGGTCGAAACTATGGTGACATCACACACTCTTTGTCGGAGGCAGCCATCGCAACAGCTTGTGCAGGATAATTGTCTGTGGAATTTGTGTGTATATTGTAAGAAAAATTGCATATTCTCCATTTTGTGCTAGGCTTCTCGCATGATGTCACACCAAACTGGCAAATATCTTGCATGAGAAAGCCAACAATGGCTGTCCCAGCTACGCATGTGCAATGGAAGTAGACATCATTTTTAAAAAGTTTTTATGTAAGGTTTTTTTTACTGAAACTTTCATCCAAACATCCACAGGGTGGGTTAAATTAAATTCTGCATTGAGTTCCAGCACGGTCTAAGTTGATGATATTGGTAGAATACAGGCAACGAACTTTTATGAATCTGAGATATCACCACTGAATCATACCAAACAAGAGACAAGAAACCATGAACTGGCACTACTAAAAACTTTGTAGTAGGTCGAACTTGGCACTGAAGTTCAAGTTTAAGTCCATTTATTTTCATACATGTAAAAAATAATAGCACATCTGCCAATTTCAGTAAAGAGAACCTCATCCTTGCGTGCTACAAAACAAGACTAAATATTTTCTATTCTGAAGAGAACTAATTTTATCATTGTAACTTAACTTACACATTTCTATATTGCCCCATTCTATAAACCTATATCAAAATGTATAAAACTGAGGTCCCAAGCTAATGGCTGACACCGCATTCAAGAATCCGATGAATGAAACATTCAATGACTGCTGATGAACAAGCCACGAGCACACAAACCATGAAGGTGGAACATGGAACATTGAGCTACTGTAGTCAGGTCAAGACAAATTCCTCTTGTATCTGAAGAGATTCTGGTAAGTAGTGAGTAATACCAGACCTTGTCTGAAGGAAGAGGTTTAGGGGCCATTTACTGGGATGTAGCACAGCTACATAACCGACACACACACACACACATATAAACTTCAACACACAATCACACACTAACGCCTGTACGCTTAGCAGAATAAGCCTAGAAGCAAGGTATATGCTCTTCATTCTGAGCTCGTGACTCCTCAAATTGCAATCACCACATCACTTTGTGGAGTTGACAGTACACCTAATGTTCATACCAGATAATACATAGGACATACACAAGTTCTTGTCACATGGGAGTTATCTTAAAGTGACTCACTTTACCATACTGCTTAATACTAAGGACAATGCATTCCTTCTCTATAAATTCATACAAAATCTTACCAATTTAAGAGCAGAGTAGTAAGGACTTGAGTACCAGTATGGAGGAGTGGGTAGGTGGTGGTGGTGGGGAGGGGGAGGGGGGGGGGGGGGGAGGCTGGGGAGATATGGAAAGATATGGGGGTGGAATGAAAGGGATGGGATGTGATGAATGAAGAATGTAAAATCACTTTTGTACCACAGAGGACAGTGTGCATCCTAGTCTTGAAGTAGAGAATTAGGAGCTGTCATTTGAGGTGTACAACATCATTATCTGTAAACATATTGTCATTCTGAAACTGGGTGATGGGAGAAAAATGCCTATCACTTTCTATTTTGTTTTCTTGTAACATTTTTATTACTTTCAACAGGAGGGGGGTACTTAATGAGACCACAGCTCATCGCTTCCAAATGACAGGGCTCTGATTCTGCAGAGGGTCCAGGCCCTAGGTTGGGGAGGGGTCCAGATGACGGGGTTCTGAGGGTTGCCCAGGCCCTTGTATTGGAGGAGGAGGGAGAGGGGGGCATGACGGAGGGGGATCCTCTATATGAGCAGGTCTCATCGTTTCCAGATGACGGGGTTCTGAGGGTGGCCCAGGCCCTTGTATTGAAGGAGGGAGAGGGGGGCATGACGGAGGGGGATCCTCTATATGAGCAGGTCTCATCGTTTCCAGATGACAGGGTTCTGAGGGTGGCCTAGGCCCTTGGAGGGGATCATGTCCAGCAGGTACTCCCTCTGCCGCTCTGCTGAGGAGCGGTGGGCGGCAACCATCATGTGCTGCTTCGGGATGATCTGGATCTGAGGCTGAAGGGGACAAGATCGAAACCGAAAGAACAAAATCACTACAAGCTCACAATGTAGTCATACATAGAGTACCGCAGTGTGACGTCATTTGGGCATTATTGTCGAGAAAACTGGTTCTAAACAATGCGTGTAGTGCAGGCAGCGATGATCACAACGGGGACTGTGATTGAGAAAGCCAGACACTAGCCCGATAGACAATATTGGACCGCTAAACCTCTCACTGGAGTGAGTTTGCTTAGAGCCAATCGTCTTGACAACATGCTCATATGACGACACCACTTCGGTACTCTATGAACTGGGCTTCAATCATGTATGCCACAATAAAATATTGAGAAGTTGGCACATGCGCAAGTTGTTGCACAGTAGCTACCTATGTATGAATTGCACATCCAAAGAGGCATAGGCTAGGCAGCATGGGAGCCCAGACAAGACTGAAGTATTTGTGTTGAGGTTAGAGTTGGGATCATTTTCAAAACCCACCTCACACTGCATATAGTCCTCTCTGTCAAGACAATTATCTTTATGCCATTTCAAGCATAGTGTTCAAACATGATAATCACTACTTCTCAAGAAGAGTTAATATACAATTTCCACTATGACATATGATGTCAGCTAAAAAGAAGAGGTATAAAAATGCCTGCATTTCAGTTTCATAAGTAACACATATATTCATAAGGAGAATGGTACTCCCAAGCAAAAACGTAGTTCTAACATATATCTAAATATATATGTAGGGATATGCATGAAGGACATTTCCTCAAGTATTATTAGACATGATGCATTGCACTGTTGATAAGACATTTATCAGCGCCCTTACTATGACCTTCACATGCCTCCATCAAGCTGCATTGAGCGCATTCCTGACATATTTCCCTGCAATGAATCCCCTGATGCATAAACTCACAAGACAGTACATTATTACCTCACAGTTCATTGACTTTGTGAGTGACTTAGTGAGGAAATCTGGTCTTGCTTCGTCTTGATATGCATGTATGAACCTCCAACAGTTATTGTATGTCAGCATTTGTTACATTTTTAAACAAATACTACTAAGCACTGAAAAGAAAAGATTTGTTCTACTGACAGCTTACTATTAAAATAACTTTAATTTGTACTTGCAAATCATTTAGTTTTTTTAATTAACTTTAATTAACTTTTAATGAAGCTCACGGGATATTTCATTCTTAGTTGGGTTTGTAACAGAGAAATTTCCCACTTTCCTGTGTTTCATGTATTAACAACAAACATGCAATATTTAATAAAGTTGATACCACTGATTTAGGGGATTAGGATGGGAGGATCTTTGCCTGCATGTGAAAGAGGAGAGAATGGGAACTTACAGCGGAGACGGGAAGGTTGGGTATATAGGCGTAGCGGATAGGCGGTACGACCCGTTGGCTGGGTGCGGGGTTCATGACCCGCTGCTTATGATGTTGGCTGGATGAGGAGTGATGCATGGACCCTGCGTGGCTGCGATGGACGATGGTTGGAGGTTGCTACAAACAAACACATCAAGTATACAGTATTCACTTATGGAGTTAAATACATGTCCCATAAAAAAAATGCTTTCAATCAGATATTCGCTTGAATCACCATGCTGGGCCCTATCATATAATTATTTTTGACTGATTCAATCGTAACTCTGTAATTCAAGATAGGAGGTGGACTTGCAATAGTTTCAGATAAATCACAATATTGACGCAGCTTTTTAAAATACAATGTACATTCTTATCCCTACAAAACCTGGATGAAAATTATCACGCTTCAGTATACTTCAAATGTGTTTGAAACGACATTGCGCCATTTCACGTTCAGCTGTAGCATGTCCAGTACACACAAAAACAAAGGACCTCAACCCACTTCTAATGTCCTCACTGACCTGGGCCCGTCTTACAAAGAGTTACGATTGATATCAGAAGTCAAGTTGCAATCAATCGCTATCTCTTTACTAGACGGGGCCCAGGGCCTAAATAGAGTGAAGGTACTGCATCTCACCCTGTGTCTCTGCATGCTGCCGCTAACCCTGGAGACGGACGGCTGTTGAGAGGAGCTCTGGCTCTGCTGAATGCGCTGCTCAATCTCCTGCTCCTGCTGTAGGGCCTTCACAAAGGCCGTCTTCAGCCGGTTGGTGTGCTCTGCCTTCAGGGCCTTCTTCTGGTTGGACACGATGCAAGACTCACACATGATGCCCTGCTTCGGGTCCTGGTAAACAAAGGAAGTTACATATCAGAATATTAGTGAGTGTGAAAAGCGTACAATCAAATTAAAAGACACATATTATTATAAACAAGAGGGCAGCTTCTCCCTATTAAACATGAAATGATATTCCACGACATCTGAAAAGTGTGAAGCATACAATCAGATCAAAATACACATTATCATGAATGCCAGATTGGCTTCTTATAGTTTGCAAGACTGGGATACCTCAGAAATAACATACTAAGAAATCAAATCAAAAGATGTACCATGTATGAGGATTATGAATGCCAGTATGGCTTCTTGAGGTTTGACACATTTGAACATTTGTACATGATGCCGAACTTCAGGTCCTAACAAACAAAGAACAAAAATCAGATATCAGACATCATTTCAAAGACATCATTATAAGCACTAATAAGCTCCTTTTGGTTTGACATGATGCAAGATTCACACATGATACCCTGCTCTGGCTAGGTCTTAGCAAACTAAGAAAATGACACACCAAAACATCACAACAAGTGAGAAGGACTATCTTCATATACACAAATATGGCTTCTCTTGGTTTGCCACGAAAGAGTCACATAATATGATGCTCTGCTTAAGGTCCTATTTCATTGGTAGAGATGTCACAGACTTCACACAGACTCTGTCTCCAACAGGTCACCAACTGGTACTGGTATACATTCCAGTGACACACCTACTATAGGTAGGTGATATGGGCAGGGTGGTCCCCAGTGTAGAAAACATGCGGTGCAAACACCACGCGTCGGGTCCAGAAAGTGATTGTGAGCCACGTGTAAATTCACTGCACCATGCGTAAAATCAGCATCAGTCTTATTATTCTTTTTGTTTTTGTTTTCTTTGAGCCACGCGTTCCATAGTTGTGTACCACGCGTCCAGCACAGATATCTGACAAAAAGTGACATTCTGCTTTTTTGAGCCATGCGTAAAAGATTTTCTGGTGACCACCCTGGATATGGGTACTTGTACCAAACTGTCAAAATTTGTGAAAAGCATACCAGCAAATAACAGTTTGCGCAAACAAAATACTGTATACTGGTATCCATGAAAAGCAAATACCATAAAGTCAGAATGGCTTCTTTTGGTCCCACACACACAGCAGACTTGCACTTTATCTCTTGCTTCAGTTTGTGATATGAAGGCACAAGGTAGCATACCAAGACATCAGAAAAATATCCTACATGAACAACAGTGAAATCAATCTTGAGTCTATAATCAAAGACATCATATCTTGCCAGAATGGCTTCTTATACATTGGCTTTGACACTTTACACATCTCACACTTTATGCTCTGCATTGGTTTCTGAGAATCTAATGAATAATATACAGACATCAGAAAAATTCCATCGGAAAAGACAATGAAAACCATCAAATAAGCCTGGAATTTAAAGACAGTAAGGCTACTTCCTTAATCCTCATGAGGCCGGGGTATTTGGAGTCTGCCTATTATTTTGTCTGTATGCAATGATTTCTTATTTCCCCGTACAATCTTCTCTGGTTTGCCGCTTCTTTATGATTTGTTTGGTAGGTTTGTAACACACGACAATTGCAAAAACCACGATTTCCCCTTTGTTTTGTAAATTTGACATGTATTTCTTTGGTGTGTCTTTTATTGACTTTTTTTTTTTTTTAATTGGGACTCATGAAAAGACCGAACTCAATTAATTGAAATTATTGGAATGAATTTGTTTGTGTGTGTGTGAATCATATGAAAGACACTTTCCATTGGGTTTGTACACAAAATCACAAAAATTTGCCGAATTTGGGATGACATCGTCTGGTGAAAATGATGCGACTCCGCAATGATATACCTGGTTGTCACAATTTTGGTCTGAAGAGCTACGCAAGACTACAAAGAAAGTAGTCATGAGATCTTGCAGCGTCATCTTTTCTCGTTTCAGATTAAATTGCACAAAATGTGCCCCCCTGGCCTGATTAGGGTGAAGGGCTTTGACACCACGCATGACTCACATACTGTATACGCCATATATTTCGCGAGTGTAATTTTTTGCGAATCAGGACTTCTCAACAATTTCGCGAGTGGTTAAATTCACGATCGTGGAGTACTAGTACTATTAGAACATGACTTTTGTGCTCATGCATGTCCTATTCATGTTTCCGTGTAATGTTAAATTCCTGAACAGCACACGACTTGCGAAAATAAAAAGCCGCGAAATATATGGCGTATACAGTATTTGTTGGTTCACAGTATTCATTTCTCACGAGATGCAACACATTTATCTATTGTACTCATCTTTGTCTACTGTATACGCCATATATTTCGCAGGATCTTTATTTTCGCGAATTTTGCGAGTCGGGTACTATCCGCAAATTTAACATCACGCGAAAACATGAATTTAACATGCACAAGCACATGTACTAATAGTACTAGTACTCCATGATCGCGAATATAAGGACTCGCGGAATTGTGGAGAAGTCGATTCACACACAAAAAAAAAAGACTCGCGAAATATATGCCATATACAGTAATCTAAGACACATTACACTGTACAACACTGACATGCAAAAAATGGAAAGGGGTTATTACCATCTTTACCTGCTTCCAGATAGTGGTGAAGTCAGTGTTGCACTGTGCACACTTGAAGGGCTGTACAAATCCCTTGGACTGGCCTTTGTCCTTTTTGTCCAGGTCAAGGATGGTGTTGACCACCTCCTCCAGTCCCACCAGGATGATGAACTCATTGTTAGCCGCACTGGGCAGGAAGTGGAGCTCTGGTGGGGGAGGCTTTGGTGGGGGGATCTGCAGGAGAGTCTTCTCAAGCTGCTTGCGGAGAGCCAGTTTGGCTGCAGCCTGCCTGCTGGCTGCCGACTGCCCATCGTTAGCCAGCTGGCTCTGCCTGCTGCTGGACTGCTGGTGCGACTGCTGCTGCTGCTGCTGCTGCATCTGGCGGGAGATGCTGTGAGTTGAGGTGGACGGGGCAGATGCCGCGGTGGAGATGCGGACGACTGGCGCACGCACCATCTGGCCAGACTGGGAGGAGGAGGAGGAGGATGCTCTGCTGGTCTGCTGTGCCATGATGAGAGGCGGGGGCCCAGAGTGGCCCTTCTGGTAGTTTTGCAGCTGCCGCTGTATATGCGACCCCCGCATCAGCTGGGGCATGTCTGGGCGATGGGACGAGGAGTTGGCTTGAGGCTGAATACTAGCGTGAGGCTTGGATCCCTGCATGGCGGTATGAGGCAGAGTGGGAGCCAGCCCCGCTCTATGTCCGTGAGTGTTAACAGGGGGCGCTGTTCCGTTGGCGGCGGCTGCGGCTGCTGCAGCTGCTGCCGCGGCCGCACCCTCCGTCTTGGTTGGTACTGATACGGGCTGCTGCTGGTTCAGTCTCAGCTTCTTTAGAAGCAGCAATTTTGTTTCTTCATTGCGGAGTTCCTCCTGCAACTTTTTAATGATTAGTGTACGGGCTTCCGCCTGCTCTGATGACAATAGGTGAAGACAATCAACATACACGGATTCATAGTTCTCCTTGTTATCCTCACCATTTTCCTTGGTATCACTAGTAGAATCCACCAATGAACTCCTACAAAACAGAGATAAAACATGCTCAATAGTAAAATGAATTAAGAGCTTTCTGCTATCCTGCACAAACCAGACATTGATTAAACCATTGGCTCAATTATTTCACTTGTTTTACAAACTGTTGCTCTGTCCTACTTGTTTTCAAACTTCTGCACTGATTCTGTAAATCATAAAGATTTGATTGTCAAAAATATTACCTTCTTTAAATAAAAAAATACATTTATACAACTTGTTACAATAATCAAAAACATAAGTGCAACATGGCCCTGATTGCAATTCCATGAGTGAACTATGTTAGTAAAATCAGATAAGATTAGCAACTCAAATTGCTCAACCTCTTCTGTTGGATACTAAATTTTAATACTTACTTATCGGTAGAATCTGTTTCTTCAGTCTGTTTTCCTTTCAACAGTGTACTCTCCGCCTTTATTTTGTCACCACCAGAATCAGTCACTTTCACTTTGTCTTTACTATCAGTGTTCTTGTCTGAAGGTGCCTCACTGGTATCCATTTCCTCTACTGTTTCATCATCAGCTTTACCATTGTCTACTGGTTCATTTGTTTTATCATTGTCTGACGGTTTGTCCGTTTTACTAACGTCTCCTTGGTCATCAGCGTTACCACTGTCTATTGTTTCTTTTACAGCACCTGAGCTATCCTTTGGCACACTGGTGTCACTTATACTGCTGGGTTCTGAGGTACTACCTTCCGCAACAGACTTAGCCTTCTCACTTGTCCCCACTGTGTCATTCTCCACATCGACGTCCATGGATTCGTCGTCCGTGTCTGCACCATTGAGCTTGCTTGTTTCCTGGTTATCCCCGGTACTGTCCTCAGCATCCTTGCTGCTGCTGTCCTGGTGATCCCTGGTACTATCCTCTGCACCCTTATCACTGTCCTGCGCAGGCTGGGAATCGCTCTCAATTCTCGACTGTTTGCTTTCCCCTCCTCCATTACAACTCTCAGAGTTCTCTGTTCTATCTGGCTTTATACTATGCGCACTATCTGCACTTTCCGACTCCTCTTTGTCGCGGTCTGATAGATCGTCTGCTTTATCACATGTCAAATCCTTCTCAGACTCCTCACAACTCTCCTTGTCCTTCACCATGTCCTTTGTGTCAGATGAGTTGCAAGGAGCTTCATCAGAGTTCGTCTTTACATCAGGCACGATGCTCTGGTCCTCGCCGTTTGTCTTCAACTTTGCTTCAACATCTGCCTCTGCAACATACTTTGGCTGTGGGTCTGACAGCTCCTCCTTGTTGGCGCCATCCTGCGTCTTCTGGTTAGACGTTGGCTCATGGTTCTCCTCACCATTGCCTGCAGGAGACGCATCAGGGATTGGGGAGTCCAGTCCTCCATTGCTGATTGCACTATGGGGTTTGGGGGAGCTCTCTATACTGCTCTCATCGTTCATCCTCATCCTGAATTTTAAAAAGTCAAAGAAAAACACTTTCAATTGTGTACTCGGGTATAAATCGCTAAATATGGCAGCTTCTGACATACACAGTAAAGCTAAATAGAATTATTTAATTCGTCAAAAGAGATGTTCATTCCATATCCATCCTTGCCCTCTCCTTGTCATTGTTTTTAATGTCAATTATTACTATCTCCTGTTTGTGCCACTTGGCTGATTTGCATTTTGAGCCGGAAACATTTGAAAGAAAACATGTTATAAAATTTACCATACAATATAGCTAAAAATAGAGAGAGAATAATGTCAACAATTATCAATTGTAGCTTGTTGTTGTAATGCAATGAGTAAAACATCCGTGTTTATACTCTTTATAAACATTTTTGGATATCTAATATCCGTCTTTTAAGTTCGGTTTTGTGCTAAGGTACACTACTCATGTATATGTAGCGTCATGACCTTTTGCTTCAATTATGTACAAGAGTGAGTGTCAACAAATTAAAGATGCATTTGTTCGGATACATCTGTAATCCATTACCATGCAAATCTGGAATGATTATAATATCATAATAGGTTTTCCCTTTCAAATTTAGATCTAGTTGTCATTGAATCGTGAAGCTCAATACAGATTGCTCGTCACTTCATTACACCAGTACCAGCAATATTTTCAGGGTGAAACATTTTAAAAGGTTCTTGTCTAGAAAGCACAAACCAGTGAAATTTACTTTCAACTTTTTTAGCAGTACCTATCTGCAGGTCTAATTGGTCAGTTTGAGTGGTATTCTCAATCCATGATGGCTCTCCACTGTCTTTCATGGCAACTACGATGCTGTTATTGTCCAGTCCTGTGTCTCATCTTAATATCTAGGTACTGTAGATCAGGGCAGGTCTATCGGGTCTCCTTTTTTCATAGAAATTCATTTGGCATTTAATCAGCAACATAAATTGTGGGGGAGAGCGAACCTTTTTGGGGTGAGGGCTGAGTCATCAAGGTCGCTGTTAAGATCTGCAGTCGCATCTAGAGGCCGTTTACCAGGTGCAGACCCTGCAGCCAAGTCACACGCCTCCTCAGACATACTGATGGTAGGACCTGCACAGAACGACAAAGAAAGGAGCACAGTGTTACATACAGCACCACTCACTAAACATACACTATGTACTTCAGCCATGACTTTCTGTACTGCTGCATATCAGTATGTTTTGACGGTTGTTTTTGTTTGAGGAAATGATTTTTGGTATCTGGCAGAAAAACAACTGACACAAAATGATCACAAGATTCACGCTCTCTCCACATGCACACAGATTTTCACAACTTACTGTTAACAATAAACATCCTTTCTGAAATCCTCAGGCAGTTCCAGAAATCCATAGCCTCTACATGTGCATATACCTATACTGTCATATCACATCCCAAACCGTTATTACAAGCTAAAAGTCGTATTTACTGTTCATGTAGTACTGACATTTAGAAACTTTGTGTATCCAACAAATCACCATCTATTTCATGTGCGAGATCTTGAGATAATATACATGTAGATAATGTAAATAAAAATATGTGGGATATATAGCATTCATAGCAATTGTGCCAATTTCAAGAGTGAAACTATGATTTAAACATTTCCGGTATGTTACCAATTTGAAGATTAAGCTTTGAAAGAAGATTTCTAATGATATTACTTAATGACACATAAATATATTTCATCTAATTATGCAGAAATTTACGCGCACTTTGTTTCATTAATTCCAGTAAGTTCAATAAATTCATATCAAAAGTTTTATGGCCGAAATCACATACGTATGTATTTGTAGTGCTTGGTACTAAGTAATTGGGTTGAAATGACTGGGTACCATTCAAGTGTGGACCATTCACTGCATCCCTGCAGGTTCAGTCACCCATATGTTTGATCAAACTCCAACATTTCGCTGTCATTAAGGGGATAAGGGCAGTCGAGGACTGAAGTGTATACGCAGAAAGCGTTTCTCATCCCTCTTACCTAGGATGTGATCTGGAATCGGTAGTGTGGTACAAGCAGTGCTACCACCACAAGCCTCACAATTCATGCTTTTGCTTTGAACCACTACAACAAATTCTACTGTAATTGTATACTGTACACCAGCACAAGTGGTCAAAAGCAGTCTATGAACAGTACTTCAAGAGTGCTCAAGAGACAGAATTAATCAACAGCATACTGTAGATTTTAATCTACAACAATCCGGCCTACACATAACTTTCTGTCATTGTTTCATTTGGGCATTTTCTGCATATTCTACAATTACAGCATAACTTGTCCAACAACTTTCAGGGGTGTTTTTTAAGGCACAATGTGAAATCCAAATAAAGATAAGATATATTAGGAATATGCCATTAGAAGCTTTCAATGTTCAGACAGTATAAGAACCTAACATGTTTCTGTATAATTTGAGGAGGTCGTATAATTTTTTTAAAACAAGTTGTGTAAGTAGCCTGGTGCATAGAAGAAAGTATTGTCTCCAAACATTCTTCAAAACGTGAAAAATTAAAAGTGGCATGTAGTGGCTCTACATGTATGTCTTAATTTTCAAATGGACTGTAGCCAAAAGCCACAATAACAAACACAGGAAAATGGCACTGGACTCATGCATGTTCATGTACATTGTTCGAGAACAAGCATTACATTTTCATATGCACAAAAAATAAGCTTGTTAGAATGGTAAAACAAACGAATCACTTCCTGTACAGAGAGAATATCCAAAAGAAAAATACACCAACATTCTGTATCATCTGTTAAATGCATACATACGTGTACGGTGGACAAGTATGTATTTCCCACTAAGCTCTGTATGGGCATTGAGGCCAAAAGTTTACATACACCCATGGAATTCGGTGAAATTTTTTCGCTTGCCAAACATCGTAAAATTTACTATATCTCCAGAAATATAAATACTAACATGACGAATTTGGTATCAAATGAAAGAGTGTATTAAGCTCTTTCACATGATTGAAATGCCGTTGGGATTAGATTATATTTCAGGTGGAATTTGCTTTGCACAAAAAAAAGAAATATTTGAGCAAAATGTATTCTTTTGTTTATTATATTTTCAAACATTGTTTTATAGAAACATATCAATGTCAAATCTATGAAAAATATTGCTTTTTCTATCATATGTCACCATTGAACAAAAAGTGTAATCTGAAATGTTTGTGTTGAAAAGTAACTAGCACAAATATGAAATGTTTTTGTCCAGTTTTTATTTTTAATTTGTCTAGAATATGAAGATTTTTTGGGGAAAAATAACAGCTAAATATTTTTCAGCTCCTGATGACGAAGCAATGTGATGAAGGAGCATGACATACTCATTTGTTTGATATCAAATTCGTCATGATGGCACAAATATTTTATAAGATACAGTAAATGTCATGTTTGGCAAGAGTCAATTTTTCTTTGAATTTCCTGGGTGTATGTAAAGTTCTGGCCTCAACTGTACAACAATGTACGGTACATTGTATAGTGCATGGAATACACATACATTACATTATCCATCCAGGGTCAGCTTACACACAAGATTATAATGAGCAAGAATACCTGCCCTGTAAGTGTATCAGACACGCAGCTGTGTTATTCATGAAGCACACTGGAATGTACCTCACTACATGTACATGGACATGGTAAAATCTTGGGTACTCAGTCCTCCTACACAATGTGTGGGGAGAAGTGACCGTGCACTGAACAAGCACAAAGCGGGAGGACAAAGGAGAGACCCTTCCTATGAATAGGGGCTACATGAGGGCTTCAAACATCACACAAGCACCCTGTACCCCTGCTGACTTGTGTACTGGTAGTTGGGCTATACGCTCCATTGTGCTGGCCTACAATTTACATCAAATGAAAGAGCCAGCGAGGCTTAGGCCTGGATAACAGACAAAAGCACGGCACAGGACAGGCAGAAATGATTAATGGGATTAACACACATACTGTGAATCAATGTACACTGTACATGTAACTGCTAAGTCCTGTTCTGCCTGCAATTGCAATTGTATGCGGTAACTTTCCATGGATTCTGGTTTAAAGGACAGAAACACTGCATTGTCTCCACTATGTTCCTAGTTACCATCCATCACTTAAGTGTGTCTGACCATGGACCTATCATGGATGGACTGTGCTCGGATAGACTTCCTTTGATCTATGATGACCACCGCCTCATAAAAATTCAGAACATTCAGGTGTTTTAAACAATACGCTGTATTTCTAATTAGGCAGTACCTTCCTCTGAATAACAAAAGAAATCTGGTCAGAGAAATATATCAGCCGTTCAGGCTTCGCTGGGAGCTCGTATCTGGTCTTTTTACACACACTGTGAATTAGTTTTGGGGTGAGCGAATGGAAATTTTGGGAAAATTGGAGAAAGAATTTGGTCCGTAACTTTTTCGGACACCTCCGGACACGAAATTGAGGTTGTTTCCATGGAAGGTGAAACACTCAATGAACGATTTACAAGAAATTTTCAAGGAAATATGATTGCCCAATGTGCGATATGGAGGCATTTCTCTGGCATGTTTTCTACAGCATTCTCCTTTTATCACAAAAACGAAGCACCAATATAATCTGAAATACACATAATCGTATCATTATAAGATGTAATACTACTGCACATGCACTTCAGTTCATGAAGTGGTTCTGAAATCTTCTGCGCATGCAGAATACATATCCCTCTAAATGCATCCAAAATTCGTTTTGCATATTTGGCGGTGGTCGTCACTGGATCAAAGAACCAAATGCGTCAAATATTCTATTGTGCTATCAATGAACGCGACTGGTGTAGGAATAAATGATTCTTCGTGCTGACTCCAGTTGTAACACCTTCCTGGTCTGACTAAATGTACAGCAGTACACAATTCTCCATATTCTGGATGTATGATGGCTCTTCCCAGCAAATATTTGCATTATCTCTAGAAATGTTTAATTAGTTAATGCCTAAATGCTGCATTTAGGATAGGGTCAGCCTGTGGATGAGTTACGTTGCACAAATCCATTTCAATTAAGTCTATCTATTCTCATCTTATGTACACACACACACACATGCATGTAAGCAAATTGCCTTTTGGTATGGAACATAGGTACAGTTCATGCACATGCCCATCAGCACAATATTTGTACACAGTTTGCAGTGTGTTGTCTTGTTCCCTGATGTGGATGTGCTAGGGAGGAATGTTGCTTTAAGCAGTGACGTCAGTAAACCAGGTCACCTTGGGAACGCAGTCAGGTCAATAATTGATCACGCACACAGAGCATGATCAGTCATGGTTCAATGGGCCCTCAAGTATGATTTTCACCTACTTACAAGGTGTAGCAACAAGACTACATCACACACGTACACGCCTCAATAGGAATGTCTATTTTAATGTCAATAAATAACTTCTTTTTTCGATGTACTATCCAGCACTCAAAAGACAGTGGTACATGACTGTACATGTAGGACATTACCAGTAAATGAAACCTTTACTGCAGGACCTTTCTCTAGATATCATCTAGGATTTTGCGAAGCTATAATTAGAAAATATACCTGTTAAGGGTATAGGAAGGAAACAACATTAGAATTTCATAAATTCTGCAGAATACTTTCGAAACTGCAATCCATGGGTCATGTGTGCATTTCAAATTTGCATTCAGGTAGCCTCCATATTTTTTTAGGTAGTTTATATTCTATGTATGTATCATGTACATTGTACATGTGTGTTACTTGGTCAGAGCGAAATCCACATCAAACCATCTTGATGGCAGAGTTGAGGACAGGCATCTAATCTGTTAAATCTCAATATCCAACTTCCTGGAGTTATTTTTATAACCAGCCTTCATGAACGTCATATGATAATTAATGTCTAGCCTAATCTGCATGTAAATGTACATGTGCAGTATGTTGTACATGTCCTGGGGATAAAACCGTCTTACATTCCATACAACATTTTGCCATGTTCACGGTCTATAATCAGGCTTTTACGAAATGGAAGCCATTTTTTGTATTGATTTTCAAGTACAATATGGAACAGAATGCGACTGGGCTCCAGTATTGTACAAGTGGGGTAGGAGAGTGATTCCCATTACCAGACACCTTACAAGCAAAAAGCTCAATTCCACATCCTTTTTTTTTCCAAATCATTACACTATACAAAGTTATTTATTCCGAACATGCCAATGAATAAACTTCTATTTTTGTGTCACATAGAGGTACAGTATTACGACAGTGGCGATGGGAATGGAGCCTTATAAATGTGATTGCACAAACGCAGGGTAAAATATTATAAGAGTTATAACTGGATGCTTTATTCTTGTGGGGAAAAAGCGTCAAGAGCACACACAAGAACTGCCCCATTTCATTCTCGGCACTTTACAAGGAATGTATCGATTGAAAGACATGCATGAAATTTGCATGCACATTGAAAATGGTCAATGGCAAGAATGTGCTTTCTTTTGAATATGCTCAGCTTACAGATTTTGTCCCCACTTCCTGTCTTCATGCTGAGCTTCCATGTCACGACTGCATAGACATTCAGGTACATGTATTTGTAACGTAGGGGATTTCAATAGGAAGTCAGGAGAAATGCTTCTTTTCCTTCTCGGTCAATTTCCACTTCTCAATCTTTCAGGACGCAACAAGTTTTGAAATGCCTGCTCTTAAATATCTTTACATGATCTGCCATTGCTGCAAGCTTGTCCCTTTTTGTGCAATATTTGAAACAACATATGAAAGATTTGCATTACATCAGGGGGAAAATTATACAAGCATTCACAGGGGTTACTTTTCAAGCTCGAAGTTGTGAAATAGACACCAAGGGCCACTGTACCTGTACTAGCGATAAATGCTTTTACCCTACTGAGGAAGAAAACTCATTTTTCACAGCTCTTCTTAAGAAAATGGGGGCGAAATCAGCCTGAGCCCCAGCTAAATTTGTCACTGCCTCAAACGGCTCACATGTATCCACAGATGTACAGTATGGATTATGAATGTAAGATAATTCACTGGCAATGTTGTACTTGCTGTACAGGTACAAGGTAACTGTAGTACATAATGTAAACATATATGAAACATAGGCCCCTGTTACACATACAGTAGTATCCATGACAGCAAGGTGATATTTGAATAGCCATCTCATCAAATAATTGTCTGAAAACTTGCCTGAAAAGTCTTCAGGAGTGATCTGCAGCCTGAAGTGATCAGTATTTTAACTGTTCACATATTTCTGCTGAGCTTTGTCTTCTAAATCATCTCATACACTGAACATCATTTTTAAAAAAAATTGATCCCTATACGCATCAAAAGGCCCCCATAAATAATTATTTGCAGGACATTAGTTGCATGACATATGTAATTGAAAAAAGAAAGAGACTCGAAACTGAAAATAATACACATGTAGAGGCTTGGAACTAATCTAGGTGTGTCATGCTTCGAGATCTCACTAATCCAAGGTGTTAATCATGAGGAAACTAACTTATTAGTTTGGAAGGTGATTTAAAAAGGCTTCACCCATTGTGGATTGCCATAGGGGTACCCAGCAGCAAATCTTTGACATGCTTCTTTCAGAGGTTGCCATAGGAGTGTAGCTCACTCCAATACTATAGTAAAGTCCCCAATCAGACCCAGCAAGTGTTGGGCATAATGAAAAAATCAAAAGATATCCAAATGACCACTAAGTTTCTCAGTCGTGGGGGTGTCTTAAATATGCGCCCAAATGAAAAAAGGTGTGACAGCTCAATTGAAATAGCTAAAAAAAAAAAATAGGACTTGAGTCAAGCCAAGATTTACATAATCAAACTGAAAGATAGCACATTTAAAATCTTTTGGGTTTACATTGCAAAATTACAGCAATTAATATTAATGGCATGCAATCCTAATTACATGTAGATTATTACTTGTGTGTCAACAGATCAAATCTTCAGACTTCCAAACTTACATTTCAGTCATAACAAGTGAGATATTATAGTTTTTATTGAAGGGCATCTGGGAGGCACTCCTTACCACTTAGCATCTAGTTAGTGGTTAGTTGGGTATTTTTGGAGTATGCCAAACATTTTACACCGGGCCAGCCAGAGCTTACATGTCGGCTAAACCCCTGTTCATTTTCATTAGGAACCCAGAGTTGTATTTGGGCGCCTGTGTACTGAGAGCCTGTTACAAGTAGTACTCAAGCCCTGGCTTCAATACTACATTCCTTAGTACACAATGGTTTATTGCACGGAGCTGGGCGGAAATTCTGAAACTATAAATATTTAACTGCAAGGGCTACATTATATATTTCGGACTGAGCTGTGCAGTGCAGTGTGCATTACACCCTACATGCCCATTAACAAATATCACACAAGCTCTTTCATTGTTTACCTTGGCTCTATTTTGCATTTTCATTCCCACAGATATATTTCCCCAATAGAACAGAGTGAATTGAAGATTGGACCTACATTTATAAAGTTTGTTCACAGCATATCAAGATGTCAGATGTCAGCATTGAGGACACAGGAGCCTTCTAGGAAGTCAAAAAAGTAAACATTTGGTAAAAATCCATGGAAAATGGACTAACTTGCTTATAACATACATACACTGTAATATAATATATTTGGAAACTGACTTTATGTGGATCATTACAGTGATATTAACATCTTAGAGAAGGTTTTAGAGGGATCGTCCAAAACCTCCACAGCTCCTACACACTGTATAGCCTAAAAACTGAGACTGCAATCAGCACGCATCACAGTTCCCGTTTTAAGCTGCCCGTGGACCACACTGCTGGCTGATGCAATATAATAGATGGATGTAGACTAAAGTTGCCGCATTTTAAACGGAGGATAATTTTTAACTTTTCCGGCAAATGTTTGAGAATTTTTGTATGTGAGATTTCATGTTATTGTTAAGGTATACGTGGTATACTGCTAATCCATGCCAAATTTCATGACTTTTGTATAAAAAAACAAAAATAAAAATGGCTACCCTGTCTTTAAATATAAATTATAATTTTGATTATCCCCCATTCCCCCTCTCCTCCCACAGATTTTGATAAAAATAGAAAAATTTGTAAATATGAAAAAAATTGAAGAAAATGCTGTATATGAACTATGCTAGCTTTCTTCCCAATATTACTGAACTGCAGACAGTGTGGAATGGAGAACCAAAATGTGGTATCAAGAAACCGCAGGGTGTTGGATTGACCCATCCATAATCTTAAAAAAATAATCTTACGCATTACCCAACCACGGCACTTCGAGATTTTTTTTTTTTTTTTTTTTTTTTGGGGGGGTGGGCTATTAAACTGCCCTGAGCCCCCATTTTTATTTGCAGGATGTTTAAACACATCCCTCCCCTTGTATGCTTTGGCCTTTCTCGTTGATTCTGCATTCTGGGTGGACACATTGGCTAAGCCTTGCTCGTTTACCGGGCGTATTCAAAATCAGAGCATGCTTATGTACGGCAGGTCCCCAACAAAGGTGTGATGCATACCAACTGGACTCTAAATAACATACTAAATATACTCCAAAATAAGGATAAAAGCTACGTGTAGCCTAGATCAACAGTCTAGTTTGATCTACTAAATCATGCAAACTTCATCTTGGAGTTTGTTTTTCAACAGCAGCGGGACTTCTTTTTCCCCTCGAAAAGTTTTCTCGAGTCGAAACACCTTTTACGTACAAGTTTACATCTACAATTTTGAGAGTTCTTCCTTACACTACAGTTACAGTAAAAATTAACATATTTATTTCACAGAGACTGAGTTAGAAAAACTTTTTCCAGAACATCAAATTAATATCCCTAAAATACCTTCCCAACATACATGTAACAGCTACCCAGGTAGAAATTATTACATGATCCCCATGCCACACACAGTCTACCCGGCGTTCTTCTCAGCTCAACATCACAGCCACACGCGCCTTGTTCACACGCTGCATGCATCCACAAAAAAATCCCCCATCACACGCACTCTGAACACACTGACATGTATTATCCCAATAGCCAGAATTGCCCCAACAGTTACACACAAAAACGTGGCGCGCAATGTCTTACACACAAAAACATACACACAATAAGACGTCGAACGTGAAATCATTCATTCACTAAAATTATGAATTCTCCGAAAATACACCAAATACACATGTCATATTCCCTAAGCATGTAGATCATTCGTGGTAACTGCCAAATTATTGGATATTTTTACATGAATAACGTGTATATGAGGTAAAATTATGTTTTTCTACAAAGTTATCGCTACTTTCATTCAAACTCGGTGATCATTTACGAAGGGGGTTACGGCGCGGCATCGCCACTTCCATGGAGAGCTGGAGGGGAAACACGTCATGAATTTCAGATTACGTCGAATGTTTATGAGGGAAAATTGTAATTCACAGCTGGTATGGGGTGCTTTTTAAATTTCCCCTAAATACGATATCTATGAAAAGTTTTAAACTTATTCCAGCAGTTGTTACCTGTTCAAAACATGAAAACGCGCAGGGGTTACAAATGACCTCGGAGTCCCCGTGATATTCAAATCTCCGGCCAATAGTGGAGGATCCCGTGTACGAGGGGTCGTCAAAATGGAAAGTTGACAGTATCACGATTCAAGCGCAACAAGATCGGCAAAAAATAAGATATCCCGTTATAATTCCAAAGACCTCATCATGCAACGGTACAGCAATTGAAGACCAAAGTACACCCGAGCACACCGAGCAACTTTCTCATTACTCGCATTGTCCACATCGACCTCAATTTCCGTAAAAAATGGCGAAGGTTCAGATTGTTGTTTACCGTAGGGGTCGCCCGCACTGGCGCTCAGGGCTAACCAAAACAAATTGTTTACAAGTAAACAATCTTCCTAGTACACATCCGCCCGGCTTGTCACGTGACTGTCCACCTGGCCAATTGAGACTATATTGCTTACAAACATTCCTCAAGTTCCCATGTCAAAGCGGGGATTTGCCTAATTTGACCAAAACTTTAACTTTATCGAATTTTAATGAAAAACAACAAATTGTTTATTTCGATGACATAAGATTCCCAGATGTGAAGTGATGACAAGTTCATCGCTTCATCAGCGCCTGAAACGGTAGACTACTACACTTCAGCGGCAATGTGACCCATATCAAATTCAAGCCATTTAGCTAGCAACATAGGCCTATGAGCTTTATCTGGATATGGTATCTTCATGATATGTTTCTCCCTGGGTGTGGATAATATGTTACATCCATTTGTTTGTTCATGAGGCCTGCAGAGCGGATTATTATCTCGCATGCGCATCTTTCAATTAATAGTGCTAACGTCATCGATTGTGATAATACTGACTGACACTTGTTAAACTATGTTGACTGAGGATACCAAGGCAGATTTTAAAAGTTTTTGCGATGGAGAAGTATATGGTTATATATATTCCGACACTGGACGATGGTACTCCGTAGACTGCTAGGCTTTATAATGATTGGCCCACTGCGTGTAATCCTGGTTCGTTATCTTTGTAACATTTCTTTTAGTTTCAAAACTTTTTTTTTTTTGCATCATCCCTCGCAGTCTTGGTTATCACATATCCGGTTATTTGTTTTTCTATCTGAATAAAATTGACCTATACCGTCATCACTAAATATGAACAATCTGTGCAACAACGATACACACAGAAAAGGAAAATTACAGAAGTTTTCATCTATATGCCTGGTGGTATTCTGCCTATATCATGAGGTAAACAGTAAAATGGTCCTTAAAGAGGGGTCATCGCAATAAAGAATGTCGACAAAATTTAACATTTACCGAGAGGAGTTTATATTATGTCGGCATAATATGTGATATTGCGTTATTTTGAAACATAATACAAAATACGGCCTACACACACACATATATAGAGCAATACGTTTTCCCTGGCACACAAACGGTTAGAAGACACACCGATATGATTGACTTAAAAAGTGTCCTCCACTGCTCAATACGAAAGGTGCGTTTGTGTGACATAACATCGTCTAAATCCCACTGCCTCCCTTGTTCATACACAGTGATTCTTGCAAACAAAGTATATGGATTTGAGTTAATTTTTGTCATGTTCTATCCATACAGGCATACCCTATGAGGTACTTTAATGAGAAGAACTTTCGTATATAAAATTGTATGTAATCAAACTCCCTATACGCCTATTGATGATTATCATTTACAACATAAAAGACATGGGCCATGTAAATATATCAGTTGTTTCCATGGTAAATACCTTTTTGCGCCACCTGTCGATTTTTTACCCGTATGAAATAAGGCACATATACCAGAACATCGTTTTATCTGGCAAAGGAGAGTTAATTCTTTTTGATGGTTGGGTGAAGGGTGAAAGTTATTTAATAGTTGCCAATATTAAGTTGGTTAGTTAGCTAGCTAGTTGATTAGCGTTAGAAATTGAAATCATATATGATCATTTTCATTTTAAATCGATCATATTCATATTAGTTTTAAAACAATAGTCAGAATGCTGTTTATGTTTAATGGTCTATATAGATGCCCAGCACTATCGTCCATGTCGCTCATGCAACTCACTGCATACTTCATAGGCATTATACACAATTATGAAGCTTTTCTGAAGAATATTCGTACGAAGCTGATCAAGTTTCTTGTCTTTCGTAACATGTTTTCCATCGATATTAAGGTGGGAATTACGTTGGGTCGCAAACCTTTTCAATATGATTATTTATAGGTATGAAATTGGTCTGACTATGGGCCTAGGCCTACTGACTTTAACTTAGGCAGTTTTTTTGTGTTTTTGTGGGGGTTTTGCTCGAACACTGCCTTAAAAAAGTTTCTGACATTGGATAAAATTAACATTAGAAGGCTTTACATCTGAAGAGCAATTAAGAAAATGCCGGTTGCAAGGAAACGGTTGAATATAGAATTATTACGATTTACGAAATGCCATTTAACCTGCCCCATGAGATACAACAAAAAATTACGTTTTAAAAATGTTAATTTGTGTAATATAGGCCTATAGCGAATAATCATTTTCCCATTATGCACACTGATAAAATACAGAAGAAGCACATTGAATTGTACGCGCATGATATAGAGGTACATGAAATTTAATATATAGTTTTGCCTCCGTTGCGCGCATATCAGTATTGTCTTCAGTAACACCGTGATTATTATCAATAATACTCGAAAATTCCCATTCAATCAAGTGGGCAATAGTATAATAGATTGACATCTTGCATTCAGTCGTGGAATTTGAATGATCCTCAAAACGAGAGACTGATCTCCAATATTTGGACGAATTTCTAAGCTGTATATCTTAGGCCTAATGTGCACGTAGCAGTATAGGAAGAGACAAAATATCCATGATTGTGTGCTAGTGAATTTAGATTTATGCTTTATGACGTGGCTACAAAACAAGCTTTTTATTTTTATGTAAATATCTAGGCCTTAACTATATACAGGCGATTTTAATTTCTCATATTAATTACAGCGCTTAATCAAAATAATTACTTATTGTTTCCATAGGTTTTTGCATATCTAGCGCTTTATAATATTCTGAAATATCAAAATATACATGAAATTAAGACAGATAGAAGTTATAATCACCGAAATGACATACTTAGCTGCTTCTGATACTCAAACATGGAGGATGGCGTACTGATCAGGCAAGATAAACGAGAAACATTTTGAAGTTAACTTTAAAGGACTCTCCAAACGCAATCAAAATCTATTTAACATTTAGCATACGGAAATAAATGCATGTCACAGTGATGTATACGTACAGTGGTATATACAGGCTTATTTGGTCACAAAGCCGTTGATAAGTATCTTCATAGAGATTTTATTGGTGGCATTTTTGCGTCATGCGACAGAAAAAACAATATCATCGAAAAAAAAAACACGAAATGGAACAAAAACAGCATTTGCAATAGGCATTTTATGCCCTTTAAAGAGCTTACACTTGTACTTTCAGAGGTCATTGACCTTCATAATTATCTTCATAAACATCGGATGAGACATTCTACATAAGTAGTAAGCATGTTGTAAGATGTCAAAGACACATTCGGACTTGACAGGGTAGTTTCTGTAATAATGGTTGTTTTCACGTGTTTATTTAGGTCATCCCATAAAAGGTCAATGACCTTTGGTGATATTTATCTTCATAAAAATCCTTTGTCATGCATCTTCATTTTCAGCAAGCACAATATTGATATTTGCTATTTTCAAGTTCGCAACATTGATGGAGTATGATGTATACCGTTACAACTGTGACGTTAAAGGGCTCTATCTGGACCTTTCATAATTATCTTCATAACTTATCCGACTGAATATAATGGAATAAAGGCACGATGACTGGGGTGTGGTTTAAAGGTGTGAAATGTTATATAACATGTCTAATATGTTAACCAAAGATGTCAGATGACCATTATGGGCTCCCCGGTGAGTTGATACTGGTGAGAAGATCCAACTGAACTTGAAATCATGTAGTTCCCCGGCGTAGCAACATTGTTTTGGCTCGGTGCCAAGTGCCTCTTCACTCACACAACTCGGGGTTAAGAAGACACATGATAATTGGCTGAGTCAGCAAGAAAACAACTAAACAATCATGAATTATGCATGAAGTTATTTTCGTAAATGAGGACGATTGTCGGGGTGTTCGCAACAATGAGCACCAACACCGCACAGCTTTTGTTGTTGCTATCATCGTAGGCTTGGGCACACCCTATATTTATGCAAATAAGTCATGTGACCGTGTAATTGGGGGCTTCTGGTCAGACTACTAGTAGCTGAATTGAAGAGACTACGAATCGCGGAGCGGCCGGAGTATGGTGTCGGCGTTTTTTCTGATGCTTTTTCTCGCGCTCCTGTGCACAAGCACTGCTCTATAGATATTGGTGAACCTGTGGCATTTCATTTTTCAGAGGAAATCGAAGTAATCAGTGATTATGAAGACCACTATTATTATATTAGGTCTATTCGTCTAATAGTCACCATATTTCTTAATGTAATCTTTAAAGGCAAGTTGTATTTGGGTAAATTAAGCAAAAGCAATGAAGACCCCCCCCCCCCCCCCACATCTTCCTACACACACACTTACACGTACACACACGCACATTCACGCGCGCACGCGCGCACACACACCATAGAGTTATATACACCCGAACTCTATGACACACACACACACACACACACACACACACACACACACATGTGAATGCCGTCTATGAAATGGTGGTCTTTGTAGACAGGTGTATTTACATGTAAGTTGCTTGGACGAGATTCAAGTTTGGCGATGATCACAGACAGGCTTAACTAGGTAGGCATATATTACTGTTCCCGATTTTGTTGCGAAGTAGTCGCCATGAAAAGTACATCATTCATACGGTTTCTATAAATATTTTTTTTTCCGAAACGGATAACAGTATTATCCTGCTTGAAGATGTAATAACCTTTACATTTATTTCAATTTTTCTACCGACACAATCTCCCATGGGCTTTATCATGAATACAGCTTAGAAAGGGCAAAACTACATAGAAATCAATTCCGCTTTTTTCGATCTTCTTTGTGTACTAATACAGATTTCCAGAAGTTGGGAAAATGTACTCCAGTTACGCTATATAGAGAATTGTAAATCTCGACCTCTGTAAGCCAGCGTATTAACTCTGTGCCATGGGCGTATTTTTTCACCAGAAATGCAGACATATTACATTAAGAAACATTTTATCTGACAAGGAAATTAGTTAAGTTTGGCTGCGGTTTCTGAACCTTAGCCTAAAAACGAGTAAAACACAGACCATTCTACTGCAGTAAGTAAAACACAAACGAGCCAGTTTTCTTTTATCATGTTTGTCGTCATCCCTTTTATTTTTACATACAAGTTGTACTGTACACAAACAAACTAACGTTAGGTAAATAAATAGTTCTGAATGACTCGCGGCAGTGCCTTCGAGATAAAGACAATGCGCACACCACTCACTTTTATTTCTGATATACATACACTCCCATAGTAACAAAACAAAACAAAAAGTAATTACTCCACATGTTATTGAACAGATAATGGAAAGGACAAGGAGCAAGCAGCAATTTTAGGTGTGGGATTACAAAATGAAAGTACATATATTCAGAGAAGTAGACATATTTTTTAAACGTGACATATTTTGTAGAATTATTGAACGACAATCAGCAGTTTTTCCCGTTTTGTATTCGTTCAGAAAATTGTCAAATCGTACAGAAGTCATTATATTTCCTGATCAGTGAATATGCAAGGCAAGCTGAATATCTACCTGAAAGTGAAGTTCTACAACTTGCGCTGACATATATCCAGAACGAGAAGATGAACAGCAAGAGAAAATGTATATACTTTGTGTCAGAATCAACTTTTTTTTGCCATTTCTTCCATACATTTTCACCTTTCCTTTTTCATTCAATCTAATAGTTCATTTAAGTGTTGATTCAACATAAGAATTAGATGTCCTACATGTATATATATAGTCACCAAACCCATTCAACAAGCTGACAGAGAAAAACAGGTTGACAGTTCAAGTTTGAAACATAGTTTTTGGTATACTTTTTTTCAAATTGATCATGCTTGTGAGATGGCTAAATATGTAACTTCAATGGATTAATAATAATTTCATGCACATTTCAGAACAATCATTATTCATTACATTTTTCCGTCATAGGCCTACAACTTTGAATCATACCAGATTCATTAAGAGTTCATCATGAATCACCTTTCAGTTCAAAAGATATTTATTGAGCAAGTCATCATTTAAATGAAAAAGGATAGTGACAGGATAACAACAAAAGGAGGAACACATAATACAGTAAAAAAAGAAAAGAAAAGGGAATTATTATCATATTTCATAATGCCATGCTATTTTTCATTACATTTTGACTCAGTTTGCTTCGTATTTTCTTCTATCACCACATCATTTTAAAGACATTCAAAATTTGCTCCTCGTCAAATATTCCAAAACATTTTAAACCAATCGCAATTGCATGTATTTTGAACCATTCTAAAAAAGAGAAGTCATTCTCTGAAGTAAAGTCCCAGACTATTACAATTGAGTTACATGAATAATAGTTTCTGTGCAACTGAAGTTGGCAAATATTATAGTATTATAAAGCGTTGCAATCCCCCATCTCTCATGTATACAGTTATGATTGATATCAAGCCTAAGTCAGTTGCAAACAATCACAATTCTTTATAAGATAGGATCAACAGTTACATGTCTTGTTATTTTATGCTTTAATCTTTTTTTATAATTTGATTATGACAAAAAAGGGTAGTGGTAATGATCCAAGTCGTAGGGATAGAACTATTACAAATGATATTAATCACAAAATAGACGGGTGAAAATCCTTTGTCAATTCTAGAAACAGTTTGAAATCGAGGTCCAGGCTCCAACATAAAGTTCAACATAAAGTTTAGGGCATAAAGGTTAGGGGTAGTAGCAGTCAACATTATAGACCATGGTTAGGTAGAGGAGTTCTGCTGCTTAAGCCAGGTCTAGATTTTACTTAATTACAATGAAAACAACAATCTTACCATTTTGAGATGATTCCTTCCTGGGCCCCGTAACATAAAGGTTTGTAATCAATCGCACAATGGCAACGGCCAATCAAAACCACCGTTACATGCGCTTTTGGTTCAAGAGAGTGACCACTAACCAATCAGAATTCGTCTTTCAAATGTTCAATTGATCACAAATCTTTATGTTACAGATCTCTGGTGTCCTAAAATGAATGGGATCCATGGTCTTGGCAGAATGGTACTTCATTTATTACGGGCCCTGGGGGGTGTTTCACCAAGCTGTCTGTAAGCTACAAACGACTTTAAGAATGTTTGGTGACCCCTTCTTGTGCTAAATCACATTCTATATGCAATATAGACTTACAGATTTAGCACAAGAAGGGATCACCAGTCGTTAATAAAGTTGGTCATTAGCTTACGATCAGCATGGTTAAACACCCCCTGTAGTCTTTACCATTACTATCTATTACCTTAAAAAGCAGTAAGAACTGGCTACACTTGAAAATGAAACTGTTTTACTTCTCTGCCCAACCGCACAATCCAAACCTCAAATTAAAAACATTACAACAGAGCTGCCATACATTGTACAATTACTCCACCACTGTAAGACCTATATCACTGAATGGATCTGGGCCCGAGAGAAAAGTTGAAAATGAAATATTTCTATTTCCATCTTCTAAGACTCGGTGACTCTCAAGTGGAAATGTGTGGCATTTACTGCAGCAAGTACAGAGAATCACAACTCAAATTTAGGGAAAGCAGAGAAAAATCACAACACAAGCTTTTTAAACCAGAGGCTACCATATTGATATTACTTATCACTATAATCTGGATAGGAACTGAACATATTGATTAGCAGAAATTGAGATAACACTGACTCTATGGGATACTACTAATATACATCCACAGACTTTGCCCAAGGTTGCAAACTGACCTAGCAAAAGAAGAACAGATATTTTGTGTATCACATGCTAGAACACAATAAAAACACACACAAACAAAGATTTCAAACATTTCATATCTCTCAAAGCCAGGGGGAGAAAAACAAGAAAAAAATATTCACCAAACATATATAGACTTGACAAAAAGAGTGAAACGGACACTAATAAGATACCAAACAAGGAATGATTTTTCTTCTTCTCTCTTAAATTGAAATCTATACACTTTACAATACAAAACAGTTGTAAAATAACCCCTTTCTTTAAATATCACTTTCATCAAAAGAAAAAGAACAAAAAGGGATCATTTCTGTAAATTCTGTACAAGATTTACATATATTTACACAATATATACAGAATACATTTCTCAATGCCTATAAGACTTGATATCATTGCAAAGATATAGAATCCCAGAGGCATTTTATCTGAGGATATAATAGTTATCCCACAATATACAAAATGGTACAAAAATGAGACATATTTCAAAAACATACTTTCTATTCATAATTAAAAACTTTATGAAAACTAAATCATTTGACAAACATTTCATGCTCAATTAAAACTACAGAGTGAAAGCCTCATATCATTTTATGCTACTTCTTCAAACACATAGCCAACAATGCAGTTTAATTTCGAAATTGTGAGCACAGCTTAGAGCTGGATATTATTACATTTCTATACAGCTGAAAATTGTATTTGTGTTTGTTTGGTTCAAAAGTCATGTATTATAACACTGGATGTGTTCAGAGTGCACACAAATTGTTGAATTTCACCTATTTTATTTTTACGGACAGATTAGCCAATGACCAGCATGCAGCACGGTGCTTCTGTGGCAGGGCAGAATTCCACACAACACTTCAGCAAGTCATCCACTTATCATCAGCATTAGATTTTTCCACTTCCAAGCTGTGGTCATTGAACGCAGGAATTGACCCTGCCAAAATCTCCACATTTACATTATTCCATATCGTCTTAGCAGCTTATAATTACCAGAAAGATCATATCAGGAACATGGCAATGACATTTAACATGATTTGTTAACACTCATCACCTGCTTTTAACTTCACCTCACACTTCTGATGGAGAGACGTCAAAGAGTGGATCATCTACTACCAAGAACACCCAAGCTTTTGTATAACAATATCTGTCACAACCTTTAACCTTCTACGTGCTAGACAAATTTTTGCCTACACATATTGTGTGTATTACTCTCAAAAGTGCATAAATGGCTCATAAAGAGTTAACATGTGTCGTCCCAGTTCCTTCCCGTGCTAAAGAAAATGTGGGCCTCTTTAACGCAAAAATGTATGCATATGGAGTTCCATAATCAAGAACCCCTTCATGGATATCACAGGGGTTTTTTTTAATTAATTGTTTTACCCTTCTAATTACTACAATGAGCAATAATTCTTGGTATTATCTTTGAATCAAACAAATGAAAAGTGTTGAAACAGGACTGCCACTAATTTGTTCTAAATGGTGGGGAAAATAGTGAAATTATTCTTATAAAAAATGTCATAGGTTCATTGTGATATCTGATGCCTGTTAAGCCTCTGTGTGCCACATGTGTCTTTTGTCACATGTAATACACACTCATGCCATAGAGCAGCAGGGTATCTGGCACTCAAATGGTTCAGCAGAGAGTCAGGTTATTGTTTCAATATATTTCAACTTTGGTATCGCAACATGGTGACTACTGGAATCAGATTCTAATTTAATGAGCTAAATTTCTGTAAGATTTTCTAATTATTGGGGGCTGGGCACCAAGCAGATAAAAAAAAAGGTTAATCATCAAAAGGCATTCGGTAACATAAAATAACTGCAAAAAATGCAATTATTTGTCTTATTCCTAAGATGTGTTTAGCTTTAATTTGACTTCATTTGAGACACTTGAAGTGAATTGTTATTTTTTAAAAGAGGAAAACAGGGTTTATACCTAGAAATAAATACATTATGTAATTCATGATTTTTAAATGACTACATGCATCAATAAATTTCATCCCAAAATTCATTGTGCATTCATTATGCACATAATGTGCTCTCAAATATCACACCTAATTATGTTAGCACTCAAAAATGCATACTGGCTTGTAAGACAAACAAAGGTTGTCTGCTGCCCTCTATTATCCCCTGCAGTCCAATTGCTACCCTTTTACTTGCTCATCACTTGGTAATTGTTAAGTTGCTGCACACAGCAAGAAACTGGCACAAGATGAACTTGGTAAATGATGCACACATTTGTTGACGACAATTGGTTCTTAGATCTCTCAATTGTAATTCTCACACAGGTACCTGTCCCTTACTGCTGATAATATCAGATTGTCCTTGAGATTTTCCGTGTACATCAACAATGCACGACCCACCACATCGACTAGTATTCAATTTGAATGGCATCTGTGAATGGGAGAACTAGTCAATATGTATTAACATTAAGCCAAACAGTTGCGATGTTTAGCTATGCTTAATTCTCTTGAAACCAGGCCATAACAAAACCATTCACTTCGTACCCATATGTGTTGCAAAGGTACTAACAGGGTTATCTGCTGGTTATGTTAGGCGTGCAGTCGGTACAGCATGGACTGTCTGTATTGCATCATCACAATCCCATGTCACCTTGCAACCCCACACAAAGCCACTCCAGCAGTGACGGAGGAGAAGGGGGAGGGGCATTATGGGTCCCATCAAGGGCTCCCTCTACTGTTCATGCCTCTATCCACGACTCCCACTCACAGAGTCTACTCTTTCCGACACAAATCCGCGCTGGCTGGTACTAGGAATGACACCTTGTGAACAGCGCTATCATCCACTGCGCATCACCTTCTACTGGCCACCATGTGGATCTCACCCCCTCGTCGGGGCAGAGAGGAGCCCGCTCGCTGGTGAGACAGCCTCGATCTCTCCGAGCACGCATGGTTGTTCGACCCTCCTGCCTAGCAGCCTGCCTGCTGGAACAAGTTCACCTCTATTGTTGTGATACGGCTTGCAGCAGCACAGACAGAGTCCTTGTTCCCATCTCACAAGCAAGGAGCGACTTATGCCTCCTGCAGGTCACCACCCACTTTGTTTTAAGTCTGCTGCCCTCTAGTGGGGAGATGCTACAAGATGCTGGTGCTGGCTCCGTCCATTTGAAGGAGGTGAGGCGGGATGGGTCCCTCCGTCCACTGGAAAGCAACATGAGAAGTACAAGACCAAATAAACATATTTGTTCTTTCTTTCCATGAAAAAAGTACAAGTAAATTGCAGAAAAACGCAATTAGCTTAAAGGTGATATTCATAGGAAATAAAATCAAATAAATATAGTTTATTTCACAATTGAATGAGTCATTAAAGCAATTTATGCAGCTAACATGCCATGAAGGTGTTCAGTTATGTGTTTAATGAAAGTCAAATTTCACTAAATTGACTCTCTTCCTGACCTACGAAATCGCCTAAGGGAAAGTGGCGTTGTGTGTACGTCACAGCCGGGATATGCTTCACAATGACCATTGTGTATCACACCTGTTAATCCACTAGCAACTGCCATCACAGTTTCATTAACAATGCCTGATGCTTCTGGCGGAAAAGAAGCTGCGGATTGGCATGTGTGATGCACAATAAGGCCTCCCTTTTCTTACGTCAGACCTCAAGGCCGTTTCGGATGATAGTAGGTCAAATTTGTCCCCGAGAATACGGTGATTGTTTTCACCCTAATTTCGCTTTTTGGAAAGTGATATATTGTTTGAATGTCATCCGAGCTCATTGTATGGCTTATAAGCTTTCTGTAGATGAATATCTTGATATTTTTGGATTTTCTATGAATATCACCTTTAATATTAGAATGATATACATAACGTGAATAGCATACAATTCTAAATCTATTTAACAACACTGCCATATATGTACACATACATAACCACTATAAAACCTGTTTCCTGATTACTAGCACTGAGTTCTGATCGCTAGCCTTCATGGATAACTCCACTTATATGTAGTGACATTATGACGTCTTCATGGTTCTTGTGTTCCACGGGTAAATAAGACAATACCCAGAGTGTCACTAGCCTTGGGTTTACAAAGCAAGATTCCAGTGCTAGTGATTACAATTTTAAATACAAATAATTCCCTTACAATAGTATTATTTTTTCTCAACCTTTCACCAATCTATGTCTCACATTTTTCTGCTTTCATTGAATGCAACTTGTTATTAGGGTTTCATGTCTGCTCTCAATTCAGTTCATTATAATGCTACTATTCATTGGTGAAGTTTATTTGATTTATGTTCTACAACTTTTATTCAAAATCCTGAGTTGTGGAAAGAAATAAACTTGAAACTTTCTGTGAAAAATGGGAATTTGGGGTGTGTACTTACATGAATGAGATTGTGTTCTGGTTGTTGTGAAGACTGGAAGTGGTCTGAAAGGAGTTGTTGTGAGAAGGAGCTATGCATCTGGTATCCCTCACTCTGTCTGACTGGGTCTCCTGTCATGTGGTACAGATCTGAAAATAAGGCCCAAACTTGAAGACGCACGCAACAACAAACCAGGAAGTGCATTACAATTGCACATGCTGCTCTTCCTAATCGCACATACCGGTACACATTAATGCCAAACATTTATCTTTTATAAAACTATGCCATATTTAAAATGGAGCATTGGGAAGTACATTACTGAAGCTCTTTGCCCAGTGAAAGAAGTTCTTTTTTATTGATTAACAACTCAAAAATTATTGTATCAAAGAAAGTAAAAAAAAAAAAAAAAAAGACTGAATGGATTTTTTCAAAGAAAGCAAAATAACAACTTTCAGGATGGTGAAAACAATGAACACAGCAAAGCATAAAAGTGGGGCCATGGCAGGACCAATTCTTTTTGTTATTCTCTTTTCTATTATTCAATGCTTCATGTTTTTCTTATGATGAAAAGGCAAGAAAAAGAAAATAAAATAAAATAGATTTTAAAAATAAAGTATAGTATGTCATCTTCATTCCTTTAAAAATAAACATCTTTCAAGTTCACAAACAAAAGTGAAATGAAGATGAATGAATTCATCTGTTCATTTCTTTGTATCTTCATCCTATAAGGGTGTCAATTACCACCAGAAAACACAACCACATGGGGCCACTTATTTTATTAGTGGTAAAGACAACTAAACTTGTAAGCGATGGAGTGCCGTTTTCGCCATGACCTTTACTTCCTTTGCAATTTGATTACAGGATGTAAAGAACAACTCATGTAAAAATAATGCCTCCGGCCACTTCGTGGCGGAGGCATAAAAATATAAAATTTGTTAAAATTAAACAAAACTCTGAACCCCAGGGCTGAAAGCAAAATGGATCTGGCATAATTACAGATTGTAATCATTACCACTTCTACCTTTCTATTCGAAATTGAGGAACGATATTGTTGAATTCTTTCATTGCCGGGCCTTGCAAACCTGATTGGCCTACTACACATCTTCATACCAACGGTAATGAGAGAGATAGATCACCCACCTCTGAGAAGAGCCGAAGCCCAAAGCTGTATATGCATGTCAGGAATCTTGCCTGCTAGCTGCATGGCTGGCAACACCATGTTCTGGCTTTCCTGCATAGCACAAAGGAAAGAAACATACAGAATAAATGACATGAGCTCCACATTTTTAATAGAGCATGATAAACATATACATTTCTCTGACAGAGAAATCAAATATTTTTGGAGCTTTCAATTAGGTACATAAATACATTTACCACAATTATATGCAAAAAAAAGAACTAATATTTTGTCTTTATTTGAGAGGGAACAATAACGGAAATGAAAAAAAAAAGAATTATTAAAATCCCTTAAGTTAATTTACCAACAAACATGATAATTATGCTAAGCAATGGCACTTATATACATGATCAGGACATATAGAGTCATTATACCAAGTTAATTCACAAGTAAATGGTCTTAAGCAACTTTTTAAAGACAGGAACAGTTTTGAGATTGATGGAGAAGAAAGGTTTTTGAGTTCCAAAGAGTGGGAGCTGGTACTTATCATGAGTAATACATAGTCATAGAGGATCCATCATGGGGAGTTAAAGACAGCCCGTCCCTTTTTCAGATCACCACAAAACCATCGAAACATTGTCAAAACATGTAGAGAAGTGTTAGCAAGCTGTATATTCATAATTTGAAACTGATACGTAGTGTAAAATTCGAATAATGCACGTAAACAACGTCTGATTGATAGTCTTTACCTCAGGCTCTTAGCAGCTTGTGTTGAAATATCTGCTTTATTGATTAATCTGTTTATCAAATTATAAAACGCATTATGAAAAATATTGTTCTATAGATACTGTAACAAAGACTAATACTTTTTTCGTAGTACGAAAAAAGTCGGTTTGAAATTTAACGGTTGAAATTTTTACATATACAGAAAGTTTCAACATGCTATATTCTTAGAAATGGTCTTGAATCACACTTTCTTCAATTTACGATTGTGATAGACGATTTCAAATTTTAAGCTTGCAAAAGGGACGGACAATCTTTAAAGGGAAAGATGGGAGAATTACATGGAATAATGAATAATGTGGTGTACATACCCTGTTGTTCCCTAATGACAAGAAGATGTGACCCAGAAGGACTAGGGAGCACGCTGTTAGTCTGTTGAGATCCTCCTCATTTGCCATCTTCAAGGTTTCTCTCAGGTATCTCCTACAAGGCAACAACCACAAGACATTGTTAAACATTCATGAACTATTTCTTCAGCCTTTTAGATTCAGATCTGGTGAATTATAGCATCATCTTGAGTCAATTTCACATACATGAATGAACATTCCCAGCTTTTCAAAAGCAGTCATAATGAAGAGCGTACACAGTTTTAATTATCATGAAAATGTGTGGCGTCTGGGCGGTATGATATCAAGCAGATAATTTACAGAAACCACCTTGATTATTCACTGTATATTGTTTATGAGAACAAACGAAATTAAATGGGAGCAGAGAGTGGTTTAGCCACAGAAAACCCCAAAAGCACCCTCATGGACAACAAAAAAACTTGTGTGAAAATGTTATTCTTCTCATTAAGTTGTGATGCACAGGCTCTTTGTTTCATGACAAAAAACTTGAAAAGCAGCCCCCACAAACATTTATTTCCAAACAATGTGTGACCTAACTCACATACCTCTCAAGAGCAGTCAATATTAACATCAAAGTGCAATGAACCTTGCTCTAGCAATGACATGTCCATAAAGACCACACTTGTTTCCCTTGAACAGTGGCTCTAATTGGAACCTGTATAAAAGTACCTGTAACCTGTACATAAATACCATATTTGTTGTTTCCCATGGAAACTTGCATAAAAGTAAACAGTCCATGAAAAACACCTGCTCACAAAGACCACATTTCTTGATTTCCTGAGGGGACTTTGAGTACAGGTTTAAGTGTGCTATTACTGGGTATGTCTCTTACTTGGCTTCGCTGTACTTTGCCTGGAAGAAAGCCTGAAGACCCTTGACATAGAAGCCTGCCGCCTTGAGACTGTGTGCGTGGATGTGAGTCGTCTCAGGATTCACTCGTTCTAACAGCGATAATAGCTGCAAGACCAAACAAAGATAGGAACATTCAGGAGGATATATGGATACTATGCCTCATAAATCACCATATATTCAGCTTGTGTGAGTGGGAATGAGTAGTTCTAATATTGAGATATATCAACATTTTTCAAAGACCTCCACTAATTCAGTGGTGTACCCATTCATCAGGTACCTGATTATGCTGTGACTACAGCATATTTCATGGGTGTTTTGGGCAATTTTCAATTTTGAATCATGCTGCGATCATTATATAGATATATTGGAAAACCACAGTCATTTTCAGTTGAATTGGCAACATTACTCAGGTAACATTGCGAATGGTCTAATTTAAAGCAGTATATTATTTAGGTTTGTCTAGTATTGAATAACGATTGGTTGAATGTGGTCACGTGTCAGCAAGACAAATATGTATGTTTCCCAATGACATCATTTTGTCAGTCACAAATTGCTTTATGTTTACCTCGGGAACATACGTGAATTGGAGGAAAGCATCAATATTTAATTGATCCAAAAACATGTGACAGGTTTCCTATATCAACACAAATCTTCTGATATTTTGTTGTATCCCAAATTTCTATATCATATCATGATGATATCATCTTCCTTTACTCGAACTCTAACTTCTATCAGAAACGAGGTGGACTGGATTTCATCCAACACATATTACAACTAATATGTTGAGACTAAATGCTCAATAGACTAATCTTAATAATATATCAGATGTTGGCTTTGTTGTCATAAATATCACAGAATATTTAAACCTCTGGGTTTTGCACTGCTTCTTGTGGAACAAATAACTCAACTCTCCTTTGGCTTGTGACTTATTTACATTCTCTCAGCACAGTGCAAAGCCCTCAGCATGAACATTCTGTGACGTTTCCTCCAGCAGCAGCCAACATCTATACAATGTTTGACTACAAGAAGGCAAGAATTTCACAATTTTAGTAGAATGAATTTCAGATTTTTGAAATGGCACTTCATTGGGATTTATCACAACCCTGTGTTCACTGTGCACTTCAAAGCACAAACCAGTCCATGGTCCACACTACCAATGAATGCCGAAGATGCATTCCGCTTACGGAAATACCACATGTCCCATTAAATATGATTATAATGGTAACAATCCTTGCAGGGTGAGAGTCTTAGAAAGAAAAGTGTCTTTGCCCTACCTCTTGTTGCCTGCTGCCAGACCGGAGGTAGACAATAGCCAGATTGAGAGAGATGAACTGCCACAGCTCTGTTTGCGACGTCAACTGTATAGTCAAAGAAATGCATCAGAGAAAAATAAGGCAATTAATCTGTGTGGAAAAATGAAGTCAATGTCTCCTTTCAACAAGGACTCAAATTATTTGGGGCCTTATAACCCTTACTGCTGTATTGAACTCAACTTATCACCAGGTTGCAATGTTACCTGTTCAGTCCAAGAAATACATCAAAGGATTTAGAGAGATGTAAGATTTCTCCCTTCAACTAGGACTCAAACTATCTTCAGCCAACTTGCTCATTCACTTTCAAGGAACATAATCCAATAATAACATAACAAATAAGAAAGAAATATCTATGGACAATTTAACACAAATAACAACCAATGCCTGAGGGGTGCCTAAAGGAACTTTAAAATTCTGTCAAGTGGTTACTGGTTACTGGTTAAAATCCTTACTGCTGTGTTGAACTCAACTTTATCCCAACATTGTTTATACAGCATATTTATAACAGTCTCAATGAAATAATCATGATCAACAAGATTTATATCCATCAGTTGTGCCTTACCCTTAATGCTGTGTTGAACTGGGCTTCTGCGCTGTCCATGCAGTTCATGGACATGGAGTACAGACCTAGTAACGTGTGAAGCTGGGCTCGATGTAAGCTGAATAACCGGGGGTTCTGGGAACAAACTTGGCATGCCTGTGAGATCTAGGAGGGAATGAGAGAAGTTGGGTATTATTGCACAGGTAATGCTTCATTTATGAAGAGCCAATCACAATCAAAATATCTCATCAGGACTTTCCCCTACGTTTCATCCTACTCTGTGGATGCGCAACTATGTGCGTGTACATCAATCATCCTACACAAATACATGCTGCTTGTTTTTTTTGCATGTGTTACGAATGGCGAGGACAGGAAGTAGCTCTCCTAAATATCCTCCTAAATCCTCTCATGCGCGCATTCTGGAATATCAATCCTCAAAACTTTCTAATTTGCATACAGTTAGGAGAAAACTTAGAAGGGGAGTTAAGAGGAAAGTAAGGAGAGATTCCGAAGACTAGTTAGAAGAAATCCTAGACTAAGGATAAAACTTCTCCTAAGTGAGCATTTGGGAATACCACCCCTACCTCTTGCACTGCGAGGGACTTCTGGCCCATGACCAGTCTGCACATGATGATGTGCTCTAGCAGCATCAGCTGGAAGGACGAGAGGATCGGGTGTGAGTCCAGGAACTTGAGCTTGCTGATCTGAGACAGTGCCTTGTCCGTGTACTTCTGGGCCTTGTCCATGAAGCCTGCCTGCATTGAATGCATCACCGTTACCTGCACAGACAGACAGACAGACAGACAGACAGACAGACAGTTATTAGATGTATATCATTGAGAGAGGGCTTTGTCCATGAAGCCTGCCTGCATTGAAGGCATCACTGTTTCCTGTACACACAGACAGACAGACAGCCAGACAGACAGTTATTAGATGTATATTTATTGAGAGGGCTTTGTCCATGAAGCCTGTCTGCACCAAAGGCATTATTGTTACCTGTACACACAGACAGACAGACAGACAGACAGGTATTAGCTTTATATTTGTCTTCAAGATGTATGTTGAGTCATTAAGAGAAGGCTTTATCTATGAAATCTGGATTCATCTAATGCATCACTCCTACCTGTACATCAGACAGACAGATGGACAGGTATTAGCTTTACATTTATCCTGAAAATGTATGTTAATTGAAAGTGGGCTCTGTTCATGAAACTTGTTTGCTTTGATTGCACTTCTATCTGTCTGTCTGTCTGTGGACAGACAGATAGTTATTAGCTTTACATGTGTCTTGCTCATTCAACAGCAGTGGACTGGACCCATATGTCATACACTAACACATCCAACAACAGAGTGGCAGATTTTCAGCCTGCTGCTGAAGACCAGCTTCTGCTAGTCCTGCTGGTCTTCTCTTGTCCCCTCTCTACCAAATGCGCTGTACATGAATGGTCCTACAATGTATACATCAGCACAGTAAAAAACTAAAGAAATTTGACTGCACGCAGTCGACTGATATGCCTCTGCCCTCCTGTACAGATACGTAAGTATTGCCAAAATATCGAATATTTAGTAACATTTCATCTTCTAATGCATGGAAAACTTGCTCTTTGGCCACCAACTTTGTTGCAGAGGCATAAAAATACATGATTTCACACAAGGGCCACTGCATAATGCACAACCTAGTTCTGCTTGTCTGTCTTGTGACATTAGGTTTCAAAAGAACCCCTTGTGAACACTTTTTTTTTTTTTTTTTTTTTTTTGGGGGGGGGGGGGGGGGGGGTTATTTCTCTGATACATCCAGATCCAGAAATCACAGAGCAACTGTAAACTTAGTATGTATAGATACTTCCTACAACTTGAATTCTGTTAATGTGACACACATCGCTGTGAAGATAACTTTATCTGATACTTACCAGGTAGACTAAGACACACATGTGCTCCTTGGGTAACCAGTGGAATTGGTCTGCAGGATTTATCGCCTCCTCTATAAACACAAAGCAAGAGGGGTAGCAAAATTAGTTCCTGCTACTCACCTTCAACAAATTAAATATTCACTTGAATCTAGGTCACCTTAAAAACAGTTACATATATCATCCTCCATGACAAAAGACTGGAGATTTAAATTATGATCAGTATGATTAATATGAGCAATATGAGCAATATGAGCAGTTTGCAATTTGCTACCCAGTCACTCTATTTTTCACTTGTACCACTGTGTATTCAACTACTGTGTAGCGTCCAAGTAGAATATTCCATAGTAAATGCAAAGACTAGGTCACAACATTCAATAAAGAAGTGTAGACTGAAATATAGCAAACTGATTGTGCGCCAACTTAGTACGTAATCTTTTGTGTGAGATGCTGAAATAATGAGTCAGCGACACAGAACAGGGCCCTGTTGCATGAAACTTATTGTTGATGGTATCTATCAAGGTAACATCGATCAACAGCCAATAAATGTCAAGGTTTCCTTAGAAGTTGCCATTGATAGCAAAGTTACCATCAATGTTTATGTTTAGGCAACAGGGACCAGTGCCAAAAAAACATATACAGGGGGCTCAGGGCAATTTTGCCTATGCAATGATGTGGATACTCACCCTCTTCACTGTGTAACACTGTGATACTTTGTATTGCTTGCTGTAGTTGTTTCAATGCTGGTTTCACACTCTTCACCTGCACAGGGTTGAAATGACATTATAAACACTCTTTAAGCACTAATAGTTTTTTAACATCTTCATGCATATTCGTATCTTCCAAACCATGGACAAAATATGAGGGAGAAAATGACATTACAACAAATTTTTAACTGCTACTAGATATTGAAACTTCATTTGTAAACATGTATATCTTAGTAGTTCATAACCACAAGCAAAATAAAACCAGCCACTTAAAAATGCACTCTAAACAGACTAATTTACATATCAATGGTTTGTCTATTTCATAGATCTCACTCAAGTTTTCCACACAAACCACAACCCTATAAGCTCATTTCATTGAATTACAAGCAGAAACAAAAGAGGGGAAATGTGTGTTAGTTTTTGAACAATTCCGTTTGTGAACCATTCAACAAACATGAGAGATGGTGAATCGGTTGTTACATGTAGGTAAGGGCTAATAGAAGTGGTAATAACTACCGGTCTTAAACATGACAGAACTGTTCCATCATCACAGGGGTTCTGATCTACTTTGAATCATCAATTTTACCATTTTGAGTTGATTCCTTAGAAGTATCTTAAAATTAAACAAGTAATGGGACCCATGGGCATGGCAGAATAGCACTCCGTTGATTACAGGTCCAGCATTCTTAACCAGCTACTATCCCTATATCTATAATACCCACTTGAATATAAAATCCATTCTTTAATGAGCTTGTGCATTTGCAGGCTGGCTTGCTACTTTAAATACTGCCCTTCCATGGCAAATATTGACATCCAAACTGGTCCACAAAGCCAGAAAATCTAACCGTGACCATGGGTTAGTAATAATGATAATACATTGATACTTATATAGCGCCTAATAACTAAATGTTTTCTAAGCACTTTACAATGACTCATACATACTACTGAATACTTAAAAGGCAATAGTGCAACCAACCTGTCCAGCCATGAGATAGTGGCAGACTTGAAGCACCAGGAAGTAGACTTTGAGGGACTCCTTGTTGGTCGGCGTGCCCTGATACGATCCTATCACCGTGCCACACGTTGTCAGCACAGGGTCCACCTCGCTGTACTTCTTGTCCACTAGTAATAACTAATGTGGATGAAGAAAAGATGAGAGAAAAATAAAATTAAAATCCTTTTGTATAAAGCATATTGCCTGATAAGATCCATTAACTGTGCAACACACTGTTAATGCAGTGTGAGAAAGAAAGCGATCATTTGCATTCTCTCCTCAAAAAATAATCCCTGATAGGAACACCACACCACACCAAACCTTTCAAGACAAGAAAATATTACATGCAAGCCTTTTATGGCAACACACATCACCCCCTGTATGCAAGTTGCCCATTTCTGCACCAAGGAGCATTATTTTAAGAGCCCTGCCAGTCCTCTACAATGACGTGCTTACAGCAAAGGACTGCTAGGTCTTATAGTACATCAGTTACAGAAATGCCTGTCTTGTACAACTGCTGCCTATGACAAAAGGGGTATTTCAAACTTCACTGGACAGCTATTTTCCTAATCTTGATTCATTTGTATGATGAATTAACAGCTTAAACTTAGTGTTAGGATACGGACTAGAATAGGGTTAGAGTTAGGGTTTAATGAGGTTAACATATGATTTTAGAGCAATTTTGTGGCCTAAAAATTGCAAAAACTAACCGTTTTAATCGCGCTCCCGAAATCTCAGATACAACATGGGTTTCAATGGCTTTTCGATATGCACGCACACACTCAATAGTATGTGTGTCTAATGAAGTATAAATTCTCCGACAAAAATTCTAGAGAAATGCTAAGCATGAACTTACTACTCCTTGGCTGAGAAGAAAGAGTGCTTGCGTGTAGACCGAGCCCACGACCACTGCATACTCCGCCCCTACCCTCAGCAAGTCACATGCCGACACAAAGTCCTTCTCATGTGCATGGATTTGCTGCAGGAAGACAAATGAGGTGAATAAGAGTCAAACATGGTAATTCAAATTCTTGTGTGTGTGTGTGGGGGGTAAATTTAGGTTTATAAATACTGAATGTGTATTAGTCAGATATGATTTTTTACATCTGGGACCGACCTTTTGCATCACCATTTATTAGACAGAGACGCAGCCTGGATTTGAACCGCGAACCTTTGCTGTTTTCCAGCTTCCATATTCACTTTGTTTCATACTTCCAGTTCACGGGTCAAGATACCACAACATGGAAACAAATACCGAAAGAGTCTCATTTCTGTGTGTATGCCTAAAATTTCTTTGTAAATTGAAATTACCCCAGAAAGCCCTTTCACTAAAATCTAGCCAAATTGTCCCTACGGCAGACTTCTCATGAATATTAATGAGTCAGATGAAATGAGACTCTTTCGGTACTTGTTTCCATGTTGTTGTGTCTTGACCCGTGAACTAGAAATAGCTTGCATGGTTAAGTCACTGCCCGGTAAACAGTAGATTGCAGGTTCAAATCCTGTCTGGTTCCCAGATTTTTGTCTGACTTGTTTTTTGTTCATTTACAGGATGGAGCACGCTATCCTTGCTACTGGGTGTATGCCTAAAATTTCTTTGTAAACTGAAATTACCCCAGAAAGCCCTTTCACTAAAATCTAAATCTGTTCAACTATATCATTTAAAAGTTTTTTTTTTAAATCCATGTTAACCCTCTTAGTACCAAAGGGGAAAAATGCCATTGACTTATTAGACATTGCCCCCTTCCCCCCCCCCCCCCCTCCCTCCGCCAAATTAGCACTCAACAAAATAAACAATCAATTGAAAGTCTATCCTGAAAAATATTACATGTATTCCTTCTGTGCCAGACTGCGCACTGTGCTCTATAGGATTTCAGTGAATTACTTGCATCAACATATATAGCTCAGTGCCAGCCGTAACCATGAATAATTGAGTGTTGTGATACATACTGCTAGCTGAAAGAGTAATCTACATCGCCAGAATGCTGCTTGTTGTGAGATGCTAATAGCTTTCCTTAAGATCTGCTTGGCCTGATGTAATTGCGTCTGTGAAGAGGAGAGAGAAGGAGAAGACGTATGTGCTAAAAACAAACATATTCCAGTAGTTCTTATCATTTTACATGTATACATGTATAATATATGCATGATATCTTACAGGAATTCACACCTGTACTAACGGCTCCTCATTTCAATTCTTTAATGCTATTTCTATGCAGTGTGGTATCTTGATGTAATCGCGTCTGTGAAAAAGAATGAAAAGACAAATATACTAACATATTCCACGAGCTCTTATCATTGCACATGTATGCATGGTATCTTGTACGAATTAGCACCAAATTAACAGTTCTTCATTTTAATTCTTTCATTTTATTTTCTTATAATGTGACATCTATACAAAATGAGCACTATAAATTCACTCTGAATTCTAACAATGAGTACTTTTATCCTTTTCAAAATATAGATTATTAACCTCGTTTTCCTTTAATGAAATACTTACAATAGTCATAAATACATTGCAAAAGACCTTATAACTTTGAAATTCCTGTGTTATTTGTTAAAGGTGATATTCATAGGAAATAAAATCAAATAAATATAGTTTATTTTATAATTGAATGAGTTATTAAAGCAATTTATGCAGCTAACATGCCATGAAAGTGTTCAGTTTTGTGTTTAATGACAGTCAAATTTTACTGAATTTACTCTCTTCCTGACCTACGAAATCGCCTCAGGGAAAGTGGCGTTGTGTGTACGTCACAGCCGGGATGCGCTTCACAATGACCATTGTGTATCACACCTGTTAATCCACTAGCAACTGCCATCACAGTTTCATTAACAATGCATGATGCTTCTGGCGGAAAAGAAGCTGCGGATTGGCATGTTTGATGCACAATAACGCATCCCTTTTCTTATGTCAGACCTAAAGGCCGTTTCGGATGACAGTAGGGCAAATTTGTCCCCGAGAATAGGGTGATTGTTTTCACCCTAATTTCGCTTTTTGGAAAGTGATATATTGTTTGAATGTCATCCGAGCCCATTGTATGGCTTATAAGCTTTCTGTAGATGAATATCTTCATATTTTTGGATTTTCTATGAATATCACCTTTAACCAAAGAAAAGATTACAGAAAGGTGTATACATTGCACACGTCTGTTAATAAGAACTTGGAAGTACACTTTCCTTATGAACTACTAAAAGAAATGGCATGTACTTCAATCTTACCTGTTGATCGTATATACTTGCAAGAAGACTGGCAGCTTCAAATTTGACCTCATCAAAGTTGGGAATCTGTGCAACATTCTGTCAAGGAACCTTCACCATTTGGTTAGGATATGATTACATACCAGTACCAGTAATAATATATCAACTCAGCTCAACTCAACTCAGCATTATATCAACTCATGAATAGTCATGAGGTTTGGAACATTCTTCTTTTTTCTTTTTGTACATGCATGTTCATCTCATTTTGGGTACAGAATAGGACTTCAATACACATAAATACATTACACTGTCCATGTACTTTATTCACCATCACTTACCAGTATTTATTCACACATAATGTAGTATGTACATGTACTAAATCAGCGTTAAACTGGTGTTTATAATATCTATACCATTAACACTACACATGCTGTCATATATCAAGCCCGAAGTCCCTATGACTTCTGCCAAAATGCTAAAACATAACTCCTCAGCCTTGTTCACAGTGCATACCTACTGATACATTCATCCAATTAAACCTTTTCATAATTCCAGCACACAACATACCTTTTCATTGAAGGTAGGGTGTAGCTTTGCTTTTCACTGAATTACACCACAATTTCTAGTTGCCTTGGCGAATGGATTGAATGATTTTTTTTTATTGTCCACTTGTCACTAACATATCTAGTAGTCTACATACATGCCGTAAAACATATCCAAATATATACACTGGAGTTTTACATTCAAAGGTAGGGTTCATGTAGCCCTTTTGCAGGTCAAATTGTTCGGGCCGAACATTTCGAGGATTTGTGATTAAATCACTAATTACTCCAAATGTGGATAATTTGAGAGCAAATAACTTTCAACAAGTTTCTAAAATGGACAATACATGAATTTTAGACCATTTGCAAGAAGATTGCTCACGATCACATTTTGAAGGCATTTTTGTCTTCCCAGTACACTATATTCCCTTTAAGTGTATGCGTTGATGCCAGCAATGCCTCCTGGCCACCGCATCATGTATTAACAGGGGCAATACGGTACCTGAATGTGTAGGAATGTAGACTATTATCTGAACATTACGAAGTGGGGCGTTTCAAATGTAAACAAGGAGAGTTTTCCCTTTCCTGAACAGGTTTGTGATGACTGTCAGATTTAATCAGATTGTTGGGGTAAACTGCTGATCAATGCAGAGTTTCATGACTTTTGTCAAGCGGCTACCGGTACCCTGTCTTTAAGAACATGAAATGTGCATGAATGCTACTGTTTTAAAAGCCAGTCTACATGTACATAGACCACACAGCACAGTCACTAAATAATATCACACACCAACAACATACTCAGACATCAACAGACACACAAATATTTCATAACTGCATGGAGAAAAAACACAGACATGCGCAAATGCTGCTCAATTATAAATGTGTCCCTTTATCCACTTTTTCCTCTAAATGTCACCTTTCCTTACTTTCCTTACTGTTGATACAAATGTAAATCATACATACTTTCTTTTCCAAATGGACAGTTGGACACCCATTTTAATTCTTCTTCAAAGTCTTTTAAAGAAATAACATGGGGACCCAGGCCCTTTAAGTAGGAACAGTGCAAATAATAGCCTTATAATTGACATTAGAGCCTGTAATGACTAAAAGCAAATTTTATTGTAATGTAAAATTTGTTTCCAAGTTTGCCTTGTTAAGACACTCTCGTATCTTTTGGCATCGTTTGCAACTGATCACTTATTTATTCCCCGACTAAATAGTCCGGTTACATTTATTTACTACTTATGAATGGGCTGGAAATATTTGTATACATGAATGAAGATTCTTAGCCGCGTTGGATTGTTTTAATGTGCTTGTGTAATACATTTTTATCCAAAAGCTCTAATTCACTCAATCTTAGAAAAATAGTTTACTAATATGCAAATTGTTATGTCAGGCAAGGCTCGTACCGGTAGGTGCGTTAGCGTCACTTGCATCTTATCAGCCACTGAGAGAGGTTGTCTTTTTTTGGCTTTACCGAGGCCGTCCAGTTTGTAGGCCTATGTGGCAAGCTTTACTCCTTTACAGCTCAAGCCACTACAAACGTCAGAATTCCCAGTCTGCAGTGACCTACCTTACAATGTACCTCTATGTCATAAACATATCCGCCCCATGACTAGGGGGGTTTCTTGGTTTCTCTTACCAAATAAATCACCAAAGCAACTGTCCTTCTGATGACTTTGTGTCTTAATTTTTGTGTCTGGCGTTTAATCGAGGAGCCTATCACAGGTTCCTTCAAGCCCCTGTAACTTTAGTGTGATACTTGATTTACTTTGATCTTAATTCGCTAGAAACAGTTGCCATCCATCTCAGTGTAAATCCGTGTAAATCAGTGTAAATCCGGATACTGAACGTACTGTACCTTTATGCAGGCAAAAAATATTGTGTAAACGGAACATACTAAAATTTCCCTCATAATATAGGAATTTAAAGTGATTTTAAATGTCCTGTACCTACACACCTTTGCACTGACAAAATAATCTGGGAAAATCACAATTCAAATGACACAATCTGAATCAGATCAATACCATTTACTTGGCAATGTCTTGTCAGCTGTGTGATTAGACATGATTATATAGCACAACTACATGGATAATGTCATCTGCACTATGCATTTGAAAAAGAAGTTCAGCCCGAGAAGTGAGAAGCTACGAAGTAGTACAGTTTCAAAGCAGTTTGAATACCACATCAATGGTGCATTTTCATTTAATAAACTGGATGTACATACCGCATTACCGGTACTTGTGGTTCGATCATACAAAGGCCTAGGCCTACATAATTAGATTTTTTTTTGTTTTTCAGCTTTAGAATCTAGTCTTTTCATGAATAAATGGAAATGTTTTTCCTGTTCATATAGACTCTAGATCTACAATGTTGAAAACTAAAGGTTATCTGTACTGTCTAAATACTGTCTAAAAAAATATGGCTAAAGACTGAATCTGTCTAAATCACTAGCACTAAATGCCACCTACTACCAGTAATTACAGATTGATAACATCACAATTTTAGGGAACATTTATGAATTGCGCAGACAATACGTGCCTTTACGGTTCTTGCATCGCAATGCATGGCGGGACAGAATTCTAGTACGCGAGCGTTCAGCAATCGCTGCGGTCATATCGTTTACACGCTCATGACGCTAGCCGCGGCGAGCGCGAAGTTCAATATTATTATTTTCATGTTACAGATTTGTTAAGTGGATCGGTTCCGACGTGAATACTTTCAGTAAATCTGAATCATATTTTAACGATAAGAACTTTGATTTGTATTATTGTACTTTTTAGTTATTTAATTTTATTTTATTTAATTTCACACATCACATCACAACACACACATCTTTGCACATATGGGACTACCACCTGAGTCTCGACGACGTCTCGAATGTCTCTCTCTTTGCTTATTATTTTCTCAACAAACCCTTTATAAATCATTATTTAGATACAATAATACAAATCAAAAGTTCTCATCGAAAAAATACAATTCAGATTTACTGAAAATTATCACGTCGTAACCGATCAAAGTAACAAATCTGTAACATAAAAATGACAGTTATCAAAGACCGCAGCGATCACTGAACGCTCACGTACTAGAATTCCATCCCATAATGCCTTGCGATACAACAACCGTAAAGGTACGTATTCAAATGACATAAAACTTGTCATATATAGGCAGATTCTCTTTTTTTTTTAAATGAAGTTACATCGTTCACGACCATAAAAATTGCACGATGGAGATGGGTCAATACACATTACACACTTTATATGAGGAAGTCCTTGTTTTAGACCATGAATTTCATCATCTTCTTATTGTGCAATCAGCTTGTATAAAGTGCACAGAGGTCTATATGCATCAGTTATATTTAAAGTGGAACTAGCACTGGCCCTATTTTGAACATTGTAATTTGAATACATGCCTAGTCCCACATACACACCGAATATCCCCGCTCACAATCGAGCGCAATTGACCCCAAGTGCACTAAACATCAGTGCCATTGACTCATGCATCACGCATAGCTAGCCCAACACTACACGGTACAGCAGTGTATTGTATAAGGTACACACGACCGCCGCGCACCGCGAACATGCAAAACCGTCGCGTCCCACTTACTGTACACATCGCTATGGAAAGGATACACTTTCTGCCATGGCCCACTGTAGAGAAATATGCAAAAACAAACACGTTTTAGCGTTAATTTTTCATAGAAATTAATCATTTTTAAGGTGGGAAATGTATATGAGTACACGTGATATAAACAGAGATTGGCGTTTAGAACAGTCAGACATGTTAAAAATGTGAGGATTGCTGGAAATTAACATTTCATGTGAAAAAATATATTACTCACTGCCTTGTCTAAATGAGTCCGCGCTAAGTCAATGTTCTTCGTATGCGTGAACAATAAGCTGCCCATCTGTAGGTGCGTTCTTGCCTCAATTCGTGGTGGTGGCTTGAAATGAAGAATCGACTGTAAACAGTGAATGCAATGCTTGATTTTAGGTGGGCTAGCAGTCCTGAAGGTCTCACTAAAACCCAACAAAGCGATGTACCAAGAATCGTTTTTCTGATGCGAAGCGGTCGCCATTTTCCTTCGCTCACTGACCTTCGTTCTTTCGCAGTTTTCTCGGTGAAATTTGCGCTTGTGGTCGAGCGCCACCTCCTGTTGACGTCATGGAAAAATTGGGGTTTCCTTTTCGGTATGCTTTCGTACACACGATACTATACGACTCACGCTACAAGGGCAGCGATAGAGCTTGTACATAAGCTGAAAAGCCAAGCACAAACACATGACAGCTCATTGTGTGTGCCGTGATCTGATGATTGGTGTGAGCGAGTGCGTGGGCAGGCGCCGTTGTGATAGTCTTCACATTCCGACCACTCAATTTGTTGACGATACCGCGTCAATTCTGTAGTTAGAGCCATTTGAATGATTTTGATGTTGGTCGGTTAACTTGAAGACAGGGTTAACATAACAATTTTAAGTATTTTGAAAAATTAAACTGAGTTTCAAACTGATCTTACGTAATCTAAACTAAAAGCTAAAATAATAACCATGCCGTCACTACGAAAGAAAACAAATCTAAAATACCAATTTGTATAGGTCTATTCACTTTTATTTTTGCCTATGAGACAAAATATTTTCCCTTGATTACTTAGGCAATATTGTAATCTCACCTATTTACATTGATTTCCAGGGTGGACATCTCCACCTGTGTTTTATGTATTCATTCGAAGAAGGCTATATCTTGTACATTTCTCCCTATCGTGAAACTTTAAATTCATACATTTGCATCATCACGAAAAAAAGTTTCATTTAATAAATGTAATGACGTCAATGGTGATGAATCCCCTCCCCCATACAAACATGCACACGCACATACACGCACACATACACACACACTCTCTCTCTCTCTCTCTCTCTCTCTCTCTCTCTGTTTCCATTGTATGCAGCTTGCTTTCGTGTGTGGGTTTTTCGTCATTAGTTGTCACTACATTGTATTTGCTTTGTCAAACAAATCCAATTTCAACCTTGAACGAGTCAGGGTGTGAGGGAGCACATACTCGTAATTAATCATTCATAAAACACACATGTACCATCATTTTCGCTTGAGTACTTGTTATTAAAACATACAATAGATATTGGGTCAGATAGGTCATTTTTCGTAAAGCGCTTTCTTCGTGGCGGGTATCTTACGCACCTGCCGAAATGAATGTATAGGATTAACATTAAGAAATTATCTGATTGGTCAGCCAATCAATTATCTATTAGCCAATCATATGCGTCGATAGAACCTGGTAAGCTAGTGCGCAATCAACGCGCGCACGCGCAAGAAAAATGTGCGTGCAAGAAACGCAACGTGCGCTGGCTCCAGTACAGTGTAGTGAACTCACTCGATCAATGCACAATGCAATGCAATGACAAATCAAACTGCTGAAAAATTGCACCTTTTGCGTAAAACGTTTATGTGATATTTCAGTAATCCGATTGTTTCTCACAAAAAAAATAATAAGATGGCACGCAACGGTCTTGAAGATCCGAAGATGACTTCGGGAATTTTTGACGAGCTTGCTCCTTTAGCTGAGATCTTCCGATCGAAAATCATTGAGGATTTCCACCTACTGGAGAGCTTCGACGACCACGGTCATTCAGATGCTCCCAAGTTTTACTCCAAGGATTTCGCAGGTAACATGAACTACACAGACAGATGGATATGAACAAGAAAATGGTGGTTGGGTTGTAGACAGTTGTTACTTGACGACAATGAAGATAATTATGATGGTTATTATGCAAATGGCGATGATGATGATTATTATAAATATGGCGATGATGCTGATGATGCTGCTGCTGCTGATGATGATGATGATGATGATAGTGGCAATTGGGTTGAAGGCGAAAGCGATAATGATTGTGATCATTTAAAGACAGCCAGTCCCTTTTTCAGATCACCACAAAGCCATCGAAACATTGGCAAAACGTAAAGAGAAGTGTTAGCAAGCTCTATATTCACAATATGAAACTGATACGTAGTGTAAAATTCAAATAATGCACGTAAACAACGTCTGATTAATAGTCTTTACCACAGGCTCTCAGCAGTTTGTGTTGAAATATCTGCTTTATTGATTAATCTGTTTATTAAATTATAAAACGCATTATGAAAAAAAATGTTGTATGGAAGGAATCATCTCCAAAGTTTGGTAGTTACTCATAAAATTAAGATTTCACACACGCATAATAATCACATAGATACTGTAACAAAGACTAATACTTTTTTCGTAGTACGAAAAAAGTCGGTTTGAAATTTAACGGCTGGAATTTTTTACATATACAGAAAGCTTCAACATGCTATATTCTTAGAAATGGTCTTGAATCACACTTTCTTCAATTTACGATCGTGATAGACGATTTCAAATTTTAAGCTTGCAAAAGGGACGGACAATCTTTAATACTTTAATTGACAGCGACAACGAAGTAGCCACAGCCCACATAATTAGGATGACTAACGCTATGATAATATACAACCTATGACTGTATAGATATGCCATATTTAGTAAAAAATATAACCACATGATGTTACCGAAAGTGTTGCTGCATGGTGTAGATATCATCTCACCATGGAAACATACTAACAGCCTCAAATCTAACCCTTTCATTACCAGAGAAATTTACTTCTTCTTCTTCTTCTTCTAGTAAAGTGATGTTTCATTTCTGAAGATTATGCACTATGTGTGCATGTTTGAGCACCATACGTGTGTGCTAGCCAGATGGATTTCATTAAAATAAGATGAAATTATTGTATGAGATGTGTGTATTACCTGTGAATACATTCACATAAAGACTTAATTAACAAAGTATCACCAATCGTACATTCTCATTGCTCCTCCTTACAGATGAGAAGACATTGGCCAAGATGATGCTGGACAACCCTCACGGACTGGTCAAGTTCCAGGTCTACTCGCGCAAAGACAAGGCCGAGAATGTGACCAGGAATGACCGGAGGAAAAACAGAGTCCGCAACAAGAACTCCAAGACCCCGCCCCTCGACATGTGGGCCCACTACATTCTGGAGAGTATCCTTGACCTCTGTAGTTCTGTCGGGGAGGTTTTTGTTTTAGATTTAAAGACAGCCCGTCCCTTTTTCAGATCACCACAAAACCATCGAAACATTGGTAAAACATACAGAGAAATGTTAGCAAGCTGTATATTCATAATTTGAAACTGATACGTAGTGTAAAATTCAAATAATGCACGTAAACAACGTCTGATTAATAGTCCTTACCTCAGGCTCTTAACAGTTTGTGTTGAAATAACTGCTTTATTGATTAATCTGTTTATTAAATTATAAAACACATTATGAAAAAAATTGTTCTATAGAAGGAATCATCCCTAAAGTTTGGTAATTACTCATGAAATTAGGATTTCACACATGCAAATTAACCACATAGATACTGTAACAAAGACTAATACTTTTTTTCGTAGTACGAAAAAAGTCGGTTTGAAATTTAACGGCTGAAATTTTTTACATATACAGAAAGCTTCAACATGCTATATTCTTAGAAATGGTCTTGAATCACACTTTCTTCAATTTACGATCGTGATAGATGATTTCAAATTTTAAGCTTGCAAAAGGGACGGACAATCTTTAAGAATGGGCGCGGAACTAGGGCCAAGGAGGTTGGCAATCAAGGAAGAAAGAAGAAGAGATACAGAGAGGAAGACAATGTAGGGTTAAAGAAAGGGAAGGGGGGTAAAACAGATATGGAGAATTTGAAAAGGAGGGGGAGAGAAATGGAACAAGAAAAACAAAACGGAATCGGAGAGACGAAGAATGGTACGCGTGTCCGATGAAGCATAATTAGAACAGAGAAAGGAAACACAATGCTAGTCAAATTGAACGAAACAATATTAATCCATGAAGAGGGAAGGGGGGTGGGGGTACCAGCCCGGTACAAAAAGTCATTGAATACTAGAAAATATCTCAATATAATAAGGAATACGTACATAAGATACTAGACTACGTAGGAACCAACGATCGGAGAAGATACACTGTCTTGCAACTCGACGTACAGTCATAGTTTGTCCTCGTGAACTAGCAGCCTTCACGGATTGAGATGGATCTTTATCTAAAGCTCGTTGATGCTCAAGATTTAGATAACAAGGTATTCGATACGCCGCATAATACGAGGGATATCGCAGGGAAACAGGTTTGTCCTGATTTGACCGCGCTGTAAAAAAAAAAGAAAAGCGTATTGTGTTAAATATACAACAATAACAACAACAAAATTGGACGTGTGATTTTTAACAAGCTTCTTCCTTCTCTCTCTCTCCCTCTCTATCTATCTATCTCTCTATCTATCTATCTCTCTCTCCCCCTCTCTCTCTATCTTTCCCTCTCTCTCTCTCTCTCTCTCTCTCTCTCTCTCTCTCTCTATCTCTCTCTCTCTTTCTTTTTTTTTGGGGGGGGGGGATGTATTGAGTCGTCGACGTCTGTAAGTGACTGTTCGATTTCTCGATCTCTGTGCTCTTATGAATGGTGCATGCTATTCCTTGACCCTATTTTAATCGTCGTAGCATCATATTTCCAGAACTTTATCATGATTCTCATTCTCTCCAACTCTCTATCACTCGGCTTGCAGTCAGGTAAGGGGATGCTGGTGCGATGGGTACGAGGGTGATGTTGAGGAGCGGGGGGGGGGGGGAAGGAGGAGCATGGTGGAGGTGGAAATGGATGATGGGGCTGTTAATTATATCGGTAATCATAGTGATGGTGATGATAATCATGGAGATAGTTGCGATGCTGGGAGTGGTAGCAATCACGGTAGTGATGATAATGATGATGATGGTACTGGTGGTATGGTGGTAGAGTCACAGTATAAGTGATGATGGTAGTTATGATGATGACAATCAGAATGTTGGTGATGACAACGGTATAGGTAACGCAAATGTTGATGTAGGAGGTGATGGTGTGTTGGGTTGGTGTAGTGATGGTTGTGGTATTGATGATAATGATCGTGTTGATAGTAAGTAGTGATGATCATAATGACGGTGATGATCATGATGCTGATGTAGTGATGGTGGTGGTGGTATCATAACATCGTAGTGATGATAGTTAGTGGTGGTGGTGATGATGATGATGATGATGATGATCCCTCCATTATCATAAAGATCATAATGACGGTGAAAATAATTATGCTGATGGAGAAGGTGATGGTGGTGGTAATGATGATAAATAATCATAGGGATGGTACTGTTGTTGTTGTTGTTTTTGCTGTTTTTGTTGTTGTTGCTGTTGGTGGTGGTGGTGGTGATAATGATGAAGATAAAGTGGATTGTAGTTGTAGTGATTGGAGAGATTATCACGAGGCCGTAATAAATGTACTTGATAGTTTACACTCGTATTCTAACATAAATCCATGTTGAACTGTCCTTTCACCCCCAATACCATACATCCCCCCCCCCCACACACACACACATCACTCCGCCCCTCCCTCCCTCCCACCACACATACACACATCCCTGCCCACCAACCCCTCCCGCAGAGGTGGCCGACCGGACAGACCCTAGGCTGGCAGGCCTCAGGAACTTCCTGGAGATCTTCGACTACTGCGCCCTCTTCCTCTTCATGGTGGAGATCCTCCTTAAGTGGCTGGATAACTTCTTCCTCTTCTGGAATAATGGATGGAACATCTTTGACTTCGTCGTCACCGTTGCTGTGAGTGTGAACACGACAGCAACAACCACTAACACCAACGTAATGTTACCGTGGTTACTGATAGACATTTGCGCGCCATAAGTAAGCATGTGCCCAATTGAAGTGTTAACATACTTACACAGCATGTGGTTGTCAATGATGACCATACAACTAGTCTGAGGTGTGTCCGACATCAGTCCTGTCCGACATACATGACATAGCGCACATGAATGCGTGAATGTTATAGTCGAAATTAACCGTAGTGGTGTAGACTCTAATATGTAATGACCGTGCTACACATCTTCAGTGTTCTTGACTGGATTTTATATCTGAATGCCTGAGAGATTATATTTACTCCATTTGCGTTTCACCTACCGGTATTTCTAACACTGTATATTTTCAAATGACAGTCGAAGGTTAGGGAAGTCCCGCAAGTAAGTTTTGACTTAATTCCTCTTATGGGAGTATGACAGGGTTTTTTTTTTTACACCTATTCATATTTGGTATTGGCATAATGGCGCACTTTTTAGAATATACATATATGTTACTAAGTTTTAAAAAATCTTAGCGGAGACAGATTTGCATTTTAAGATTCTTCCAGAATACAACGCCTTTAAATCTAAACAAATAAAAATGATAAAATAAGATTGATTATTGTATAGGCCTAAGTAAAATAATTGGTATTCCTTTAAACGTTCTTCACCTTTCTACTTTTATACTTCCCACTCCACAGTCGTTCATCCCAGAGATCATCGCATCGGCAGCCGGGGACCTGACGCAACTCAGGGTCATTGTCAGTAACATCCGGGTCTTCCGCATCTTTCGCGCGCTCAAGGTGGTGTCCAGGTTTCGGCAGGCGCGCATGATCGCGCTCGCCATCACAAAGGCTTTTAATGTGAGCACGTTAAAAATATTTTTTAAAGCTATCGGGATTCTATTTCCATCATGGCGACTGAGCTATATTCCATTTGGTATACCAACATATTCTTGTAATTACGAATGATAATAAAGAAATAAAATATTGTTTTGTTTAATTATTTCTATCTTTATTCTTTTGTTACTACATGACTTTAAAATCGACCATTAACATATTCCCCTTTCTATATAGGCATCCCTATCCTTTTTTATTAAGTCAATCATATTTGTTCTTAGTCATGTCATTCGTTTCGTAATTGTTGTAATTATTGTTACTTAATTCATTCGTTTCGTAATTGTTGTAATTATTGTTACTTAATCATTCGTATTCTTTAACATAGCTATTGTAACTGTTGATGTTTATTTTTCGACTTGTTTTTTTTTTTTTAAGATGAGCGAAATAAAAACTGAGTTCAATTCAATTATATATATAAATCGCTGCTGTTTATATTTTACTGGAGGAGGTGGGAGTTCCATCCACGAATTGTCAAATCTAAAGATCATAATAGATAGCAGTAGGGGAGGATCCATATAATATATCCACCACTACCCCACCTCGCCCTAACCGCACTTTGTTCTTAGACAGTACAACGTGATTGTTCGTTCATTTAAATTTATTACATATTATTGTAATTCTTACCTATATCCATCGAACTAATAATGTAGATTGCAAGATACGGTTTCATTCCTTTCCCTCTTTCAGTGTTTTGAAGCGATTATTTTTCGATATCTCATTACACATAAGTTATTCCTTCTTTAAAAATGTAGCATTCAATATTTATACGAGATATTTAAATTATTGTTCATATCCATCAAGTGTATTGACGATTAATAGAAGATTTTAATGTTCTTTCATGGAAGCAGTAGATGATATGTTTTGATGTTTCTTTCCGTAGTAATTATTGATTGATACATCTGTTTAAAAATAAGCAGATAAAGGGAAACCATGCCGGGATTGAACCTGCATCAACTGCTTGCCTGATGACATTGAATTTGTTAAATAAACACTTCGTGAATACAAGTAGGCCTGAGGACGGAAACCTGAAGCACTGTTTCCTAAGTATTGCGTCATTATCATAAAGCAAGCAGTAGCCTGGTGGATAATGTCGTAACCCGGAAAACGGTAGATGCAGGCTCAAATCCCTGCATCGTCTTCATTTTCTTTACTCTTGTTTCTAACAGATTGATCGATCAATCCTATTACTACGAAGACGGGGATAATAACCGCATAACCAAGATTTATCATGTATTAACGATGCTACCGTCTCTGCACGCAGGCGATGTCGTTCATCCTCGTCCTCTTTCTCGTCTTCCTCTACATCTTTGCCATTACCGGCATTATCTTCTTCGAGTCGTACTCGAGGTCGACTCGAGTTGATCTCACCTATCAAGACAGCTTCAGGTACAGTCGATGTCAGTCCCTTCCTTCCCCTTCTTCCTTTTGTTCTTCTTCTTCATCACCATTATCATTATCATCACCACCACTATCATCATTATCAACATCGTTATCATCATCGCTATCATATTACATCGTCATCTCCTTTATTCCTACTTCTCTTGTCTTTCTCCTTAAATGTTGCCCTTGATTTGTCGATATCTCATTTTTCTTCCGGTAATATAACGATCTCTCTAGTGAAATCATACAAACGCAGATTCAGAAAGACTCGACTTCACATGAATTAGAATTAATCTCTCCTCCTCCTCCTTTTTCTTCTTCTTCTTCTTCTTCTTCTTCTTCTTCTTCTTCTTCTTCTTCTTCTTCTTCTTCTTCTTTTTCTTCTTCTTCTTCTTCTTCTTCTTCTTCTTTTTCTTCTTCTTCTTCTTCTTCTTCTTCTTCTTCTTCTTCTTCCTCTTCTTCTTCTTCTTCTTCTTCTTCTTCTTCTTCTTCTTCTTCTTCTTCTTCTTCTTCATCTTCTTCTTCTTCTTCTTCTTCTTCTTCTTCTTCTTCTTCTTCTTCTTCTTCTTCTTCTTCTTCTTCTTCTTCTTCTTCTTCTTCTTCTTCTTCTTCTTCTTCTTCTTCTTCTTCTTCTTCTTCTTCTTCTTCTTCTTCTTCTTGTCAATAGCCAATAATTTGTTGTTCCTAGAAAGATAAAGGTTGACATTGGCATTAATGAAGTCATAAGAAGTCTTACAAATAGGCACTATTTAGAAAAAGATAAAACTGTCGGCAACACCATGTGGTTGTAATATTTTTTTGGAAACTTGATCCACTTGAGATGAACAAAGGAAAAGAAAGGAGATGAATATTTAAATTTTTGTTTCACTTACACAAGATTGTTTTTAGCTTTAGTTTTTGGTGTTGAAACCGCAAAGTAGTTATACAAAAACAAAAAATGATAAAGTAAATGCGGTGGCATTTAATGTACATAACAAATAGAGGAATAAAAGGAAAGATACATCAATCAATTATCAATGAATCAATAACACAATCAATCTTTCCCGGCTTCAGGAACCTTGGTCGTGCCATGATCACCCTGTTCCAGCTGTTCACCTTGGACCAGTGGTACCGGGTGCTCAAGGATATGTGGAAGGTCATGGGCAGTGTGGCGCCCACGGCATACGTCATGCTCTGGATCTGCATCGGGTCATTCATCTTCAGGAATATCTTTGTGGGAATTATGGGTACGGCAGTTTTATTGGTCCCTTATTGTCTTGTTGAGTTTCTCTGTTTCTGTCTATCTGCCTCCCCCCCACTCCCTTCTCTCTGTCTGTCTCTCTCTCTGTCTCTCTCTCTCTCTCTCCCTCTCTCTCTTTCTCTCTCTCTCTTTCTATTTCTCTCTCTCTCTCCCTATCTCTCTATGTCCCTTTTCTCAAGTTTATTTCCCCCTTAATATTTTTGTTTTCCTTTATTTCTTCTTTTCTTCTTCTACTTCTACTACTACTACTACTACTACTACTACTACTACTACTACTACTACGACTACTACTACTAATACTGCTGCTACTACTACTACTACTTATATTCCTAATACTACTCCTACTACTACAACAAAATATACTACTGCGTATCGTTTGCGTATGGGTTATTCCTCAGTGAATAACTTTCAGAACATCCGGAACGAGCTGTTTTTGGAGGTGAAGGAGCAGGAGCTCATGAGACAGATGCAGATTGATGCGGAGCGGTTCAACGAGGAGCTGGAGAGACAAGACCAGGAGCTGCACACTGGCAGGTATAATAAACCATCCCCACCCCTCCCTCCCCCCCCCCCCCCCCACCCTTACTGCCCGGAGACACATTATACCATTCACCTGTATTTCATGATTCAGTTTCAATGGATGGAACGCATTCTGAATCTATTAGTTGTTGCTACTCGGAAAAACCTCGGACAAGCTTTGTGGTTACTAGTAGTAGCGCTAAGTTTGAATGACGTGAATAGAATTCGCATACATAACGAAAATGGTAATTGCAACCCCAAAGCTTGTCCGAGGTTTGTCCAAGTGGCAACAACTAATAAATTCCGAGTGCGTTCTATCCGTTGATTCTGAATCACGAAATACAGGTGAATGGAATAATGCATCACTATGGGGAAAGTTGTGAAACATTACGGAAACGGCTTATTCAAGAATTACGTAGCTAACGTCTAAATGATACATCGTGATTTCGTAAGCTATATGAAACCATGCGTGTTATTAACCCTCCCACGCCTGCGTTGAATTCGTTCAGAATCGAAACAAAAAATGTGTTTATTGTGGGTAAACAAACGCATAATTTAAAATTCTGAATATAATGCTTGTCATAGTTTGAATTAATTGTTTTCGTGCAATTTCAAGTTAATTCCATGTCAGAGAATCTTAGATTTGCGATATGGGAATATGGATTTATTTGTGTCATTTTGCATACATTATCTCGTAACAGAATTATTTCATTAGACCTTCAGGTTATTTCATGATAAACGAATAAGATAAACTGTTTTCAGTTAAAGTGCTTCTGTCCATAATCATTGCGTATTGAAAAGAAGCAAAGCTGTTTATCAAAACAAAGATGTTTAACGATGGTTTTAGTATCACAATAAGAAACACTGTGCCCTTTCTTTCCATTAAATAAATTATGTTCAGTAACAGTGTATTTCTGGTGTAAAGAGGTTGGAATGGAAGAAAACATATTTTGAACGGCGGTAAGTGAGGGAAAAACATGGACATTGCGAGAAGTGTGTGTACATTGTTATGCCTTATTTAAAAAAGGTCCTTTATTGTAAACCTGTTCTTTCCCAAGAAGACCATCTCAATAATCCAACCTCTCTGCATCTGTAAGAGCTTCCTTAGTGATTATGATTTTTAAAAAATGAATACAGTATCCTGTCGTGTGGCAGATTAGAGCAAAAGGGATAAAACAGTAATGTGAATTGCTGTATCTGTATTGGATTACTAGGCATGGCTCTAGTTTCGCTGGGCTTGATGGTGTCAAACAAGTGACGTCAATCATGGAGACAATTGATGAAGAACCTTCAAGGTAAAAACTCTATACCTTCTCTCTTTTCTTGGATTCGCTTTTTCATCCCTTTTTCCTTTCGAATATACAATTTTCTTCAATAATTGGCATTTCTACGAGCTTCTCAATGTTGTTTTTATACATGTATTTGTTTTTAAGTTGATGAAGCATAATTGGTTGAAACACACACACACACACACACACACACACACACATTCACGCAAGCACACAATAACCATTATCCTCTCATCCCTTCTCGTATTTTCTATTTCTGTTTTAACTGATCTTCCTACAATATTTTTTAATATCGTTGTAATTCTGTTTTTAAGTTAGCTAAGTAGGCATATAGGAATTAGTTTTTCAGTGACTCACTTAGCTTGCCACCCTCCTCTCCGCTATTCACGTATTTACAGCATTTCTTTCTACTCGGGTGGAGGTGGACGTGGGGGGGGGTCTTGAATTATGACGCTGAATTAAGACGTACGGGAACACGGGCAGAATAGACAATGATAAACGTACACACAACTAAGCGTGCGCCGTGACAAAATGTATCGAGTAGATAAACAGCGTGTCCACACGACAAAAATTCACCGTAAATCCATCGTATATATCGGAATAGCTATACAACGGATTTTTGTCGTGTGGACACGGGCCAAGATTTTAAAAGGATCATCTAGCGCTTATCAATAGCAGGTCGATTTAGATAATGCGTTTGCTATTCCTTAACAAATCCATTGCATAGAGAAACAAATTACAATGCAATGGGAAGTAATTCTAGATTCCCCCCTTGTGTGATTTCTTGTCCATATTGTCTGTTCTTTTTACTCCGTCTTTAAAAACGACAGTGGCGATCATGAGGATTTGAATTGACTAAAATACAAAATCAGAGAAACAGATTGTGGAAAAAAAGGAAATCTGAATTTTTAATAAGAGTTAGTTAGCTTTATGAAATCTTGAAAGCTTAGTCTGTGAAAACAGATAGGAAATTGTTTGGCTGGTTTCTGTCGTGTTTATGTATGGTACACAAGAAAATGAGAAGTCCGCATTGCTCAATGTCATTATGAACTCCTGGAGCCGACAAAGGAAATTAATGATCAGGATTTAGTTTTTATGATACTGATTTTCAAAACACAAATCACTTTCTTTCTTTTTTGCCAGTCTCTTTCTCTGATGTACCTTTTGTTTATCAACTTCATTTTTTAATCACGGTCGCCCTCCGCTTTAATCACCCACTTCTTTTGTAGTCGTTCACCACCTCCCACCTTGTTTTCTGAGCAATTCGGTACAGAAATAGAATGTCAATGGTTGTCTTTGAGTGGGCGTTTTACGGTCAATAAATGCTTCAAGCATAATTCGAAGAGGAGTGAAACCTTGATAATAAGTTGAACTGAATATACGTAGAAACATCTGAGAAAGAAATCAACAAAATGATTTGAGAAAAATCCGACATATCAAAATGACGTTCACATTGCGAAACTAGTTATACCGTTTACTTTACATAAGATTATCTGATTGCTGTTATGTTTATCTTTATAAATGTATGTTGTTATGTAAAGGGCCAAGCTCATGAATAGATTTGCTTCTTAGGGATCCATAAAATCATTTTATTTATGTACATTATTTTTCTTTTTGTTTCGTTTCTATAATAGTTGAATGAATGGAATGGAAGAAAGAAAATGATTACATTTGCCTGCGCTGAACCCTGCCTGTCATTAACGGAATTGTTATATTCCTCATCGAATTACGCCTTGTTTTTCTATAAAAAAAATCCCAATCTGTTTACGTAAGTCCACTTTCGCTTCTTTTTACTGGTCGACAGGGTTTTGCCCCCCCCCCCCCCCTTTAAGATGTTGTTACATGATGTTGTCATGGTTTAAAGTGATGAAGAAGAATGCTGCCTCAGTCACGTATTTCTCATACATGTATAACAGCGATGAAGAAGATACAGACAAGATACAAGATGTTCAGTCTGAGACGAAAAAGGAAGGAGAAGGGGAAAAGGCCAGTAAACACACCACTTCGGAGTCTGTTAGGCGAAGGTAGAGTAATTATATATTCTTTCTTCTTTCTCCCCCCCTCCCTCTCCCTCTCTCTCTCTCTCTCTCTCTCTCTCTCTCTCTCTCTCTTCCACTCTCTCTCTCTTTTCCTAGCAGGATTTAAACAATGTCACGACACCTTATCTTTGAATACAACAGGTAATCGATGCGTTACGCATTTCTTAGAACGATGCTCTTATGGCTATATAAAGTCCTGTAGACCTTAATCATCTGTGTGGGTTTGTATGTTTCCTTGGTGACAGTGAGAGTAAGATGCGAAGCCGGAAGACTGTCGGGAGCTCCGACGCGCTGTTCCGTAGAGTGAGTCGCATGATGGGCGAAACCAGCAGGAAATCGGACGGTCAGTATCACTTGTCTGCTTCTTTGAGAAATTAAAGGGTTAGTTTGCCTCGAAGATGAGCTGGTTTCAGTAAAAGCAGAAACATAAAAGAGATATATTAGTGAAAATTTGACGAAAATCCGTCGTAGGATAAGAAAGTTATGATCTTTTGAAACTTTTGAATCTTTTGAAGCAATTTTTTGACGTCATGTGCGAGATGCTCTCCCATATGTTATGTACAAAATAATTCCATAAATTGCTCTTGTTCTCTTTTTGACAACGGAATGTCTGTAAAACGTATTTCTTATGATGTATCAAATGCACAGGTGAAAGGATGCATATCTTTTTGAAAAAAATGCAATTTTTTGAGAAAAAAATGTACACAACATTATGGGAGAGCACCTCGCACATGACTTCACAGAATCAACACTTTAAAAGATCAAAACTTTTTTATCCTTTGACGGATTTTCATCAAACCTTCACTTATATATTTCTTGTATGTGTCTCCTTTCATTGAAACCAACTTCATTTTAGGGAGAACTATCCCTTTACCTCCTTCTCTGCCCGACTCCACACAATCCAATGGGGATGACGTGTATTACCAGTGCAAACATGCCTCAGTGGCACCTAAAGGGTGAACTCCTTCTCTGTCAGATTCCATACAGCCCTATGGGAATGACATGTATTACCAGTGCAAACATGCCTCAATGGCGCATAAAGAGTTAAGTACATCTAACATTATCACTATCCTAAACTAAAAGCTCTCTTATTTCACTTTCACTTCTTTTAATGTTATATTCCTCTAAACTAGTTGACAATTATTATTAATTAAGAACGTAATTAATTGGAACGCAAGACGCTCTACAATGTCGGTAGATGATCTTTCATCTTTGATTTCCCTACTTTATATAACGTTGAGCGATACAAAAAGTACACATGGTATAGGGCTAATTCGGTAGGCGTAAGTTCATGGAGGTATGATTTCTTCATACTATGCGTTTCGTTTTCCTGTCGCGCATGCGCAGACTGGGAGAAGGTGGTACATGACAATCTACAGATGCTGGTCAACTCTCCGTCCGAGACGGTGTGGCCCCGGGACACCCTGTTCCGATACTTCCAGCTGATGGAAGCACTACAGGAGAACCTCCAGGAGAGACAGGACCTACAGAACCTTACCTGTAAGCTGAGGCCTAATTTGAGTTTCTTTGGCGAGGGAGTAGGGAAAGGCGGGGGGGGGGGGGGGGGGAGTGACGGAAGGTAGGGGCGGGAGAGGCACTACAGGAGAACCTACAGGAGAAACAGGGCCTATAGAACCTAACATATAAGCTGAGGCGTAGCCAGGGTTTCCTTCAGGGGAAGAGTATGGGGAGGGGGGAGGGGGGTGCAAATTAACGTCTAGGCGAGACAGTATCTGCAGAATGCTACCTGTAAGCTGACACGTAAGAAGGGTTTCCTTCAGGGGATGGGGACGGGGCAGGGGAAGGGGATACAAATGAACGTTTAGGAGAGATAGTATCTACAGAACCTTACCTGTGAGCCGAGGGTCCTTCAAGGCAGGGACATGGGGGTGGAGGCGTAGTGATGGGCAAGATTAACAATATTGACTAACCATCGGTCTTTAAAAGTGACTGGATTGATGGGGGAGGTGTATATCAATCATTTTTAACTGAAATGCCTTTAAGGATGATTTCTTTTCCAAGGAGTCCCACAGAGAGCAATTATGTAATTGCGTTACTTCAATGAAGATCTAATTAGCAATCGTCTTGGCAAAGAGAGAATCACTCGTGCTATGTTTGTAGACGATTATGTATGCGTCATGATGTCAGCTTCGTTATTTAACAATGTTGGTATTTGCCTCATTGTCTTAGATCATGCGCTCCTGAACATCTTCGACTCGTGATGTGAATCGAGGAGACTACGAGCCGCGTCGAGCCTATCGGAATGGTGACTGACAGGATTCTTCATCGATATTGTAGGAATAATATATATCATCGTATGTCAACCTTTCGACTCGGAATATATGTATGTTCTCCGATATTAGAACGACTCAAGATATGAGCAATTTCAGTCTGGAAATAGTTTAGACAGGATGAGAAAATGACAAGGGATTGAGACAGAGAGAGACAGAGGCAGAGAGATAGAGGCAGAGAGACAGAGAGGCAGAGAGACAGAGACAGAGAGACAGAGAGAGAGAGAGAGACAGGGACAGACACAGAAATACAGAGACAGAGAGAGAAAGAGAGGAAGAGAGAGAGAGGGGGGGGGGGGCGGGGAGGAGTGATGGAGACAGATTGTTGACAGAGTGGTATGGGGCGACAGAAAGAGACGAACATAATTTAATCTGATCAATACAAGAACAATGTTTCAATACCTTGTATTTGCTCTAAAGTTTACTTTAAAAAAAATAAAACATGCGTTTTTCTAATTCATTTGGGTTTCAATTAATAAATTTGTGCTATGGAAGACTAAAATGTGAATTTCTCAGGCAACTTGGATGACTATAACAATCATAATTAGCCAATCATCGCTTAGCTTTTACAGGGGAATTTTGGCCCAAATGAGAATCAAACAAGAAATAATAAAGTAATTCATTGACGATTTTAAGATTTGTATTTTTTTAGTCAAATCAGTTATTTGGATGTGATGCCTTATGATGACTTTTCTAATTTAATTTTACATGGTTTGATATAAAGAGGGTTTTTTCTCCACCACACCAATTCCCTTACATTCAAAGCTGACCTTTTATGGATGGTCACATTCATAGCTTTCTCATTAGTTGTTCCATTTAGTTTAAGCTTATTTTAAAGATTTTTCTGCTCTGATTATGAGTCAGAATTTTCCTTTAAAATCACATTCTTGAGGCCTATGATAAATGATCACAATTTTGATAAATCATAGGTTCCATAAATTTTTGATTACCCTTGACTGAACTAAAGCTGACATCTGTTGACCTTTCCAAAGTAGAAAACCTCTCTATATAAATACATGTATACATGTTAAAGATTGTCCGTCCCTTTTGCAAGCTTAAAATTTGAAATCGTCTATCACGATCGTAAATTGAAGAAAGTGTGATTCAAGATGATTTCTAAGAATATAGCATTTTGAAGCTTTCTGTGTATGTAAAAATTTCAGCCGTTAAATTTTAAACCGACTTTTTTCGTACTACGAAAAAAGTATTAGTCTTTGTTACAGTATCTATGTGGTTATTATGCATGTGTGAAATCCTAGTTTTATGAGTAATTACCAAACTTTGAAAATGATACCTTGTATAGAACAATTCTTTTTCATAATGCGTTTTAGAATTTAATAAACATATTAATCAATAAAGCAGATATTTCAGCACAAACTGCTAAGAGCCTGAGGTAAAGACTATTAATCAGACGTTGTTTACGTGCATTATTTGAATTTTACACTACGTATCAGTTTCAAATTATGAATATACAGCTTGCTATCACTTCTCTATATGTTTTGCCAATGTTTTGATTGTTTTGTGGTGATCTGAAAAAGGGACGGGCTGTCTTTAAATTAATAAAATTAGTGCACATATACGTGAATACTATTGATGAATGAGAGTACAGTGTATAACTAAATAAGCAAGCAAGTAAACAAATTCAGGAAGGAGCTTGTTCTTTTTTCAATTTCCATTTAATATGCAAAACAGTTGTCATGTCCAGCAATCTTTCAACATGTACATTCCACAGCAAATGAAACCCATGCAGTATGTATATTGTCATTTCTTTGAATGCACATTACAGTAAGAATATACAAATTAATAAAAATGACTATAATTTGTACAAGTATATTTACATCAGTCTATATACATTACATGCTGAACATGTAGATGCATTGCACATAAAATATACACATAAATATGTCTTAGACTGCCAAACATTACATTTCAACATTTATGTATACGTGTACACAAATCACACTGATAAATATATGGAGGGAATATCTGAAGAATGTAAAAGATCAAGGTACATTTCATGATGTAATCAACTTCATGAGTATGAGAAAATAGGAGATAAAAGATGAGCTGTTAAGAATACAAGTATTCAGTTCAACAATAATACAGTTTTAAACATTTCTCAAGCCTACGTTATGATGTATATTTTTATATGATTCTTAATTTTTTGATAGGATTACTGTCATGTAACATGGATTTTTGTTTCAATCACACACCATATCAACTATACAACTGGCTTTCAATGTAAATTTTATACTTGGAAAATCACTTGTATCTTAATCAATGTAAGGGGAACTTGAGAACTAATACACAATGCAATTAAAGGACTGCCTAAATGCAATGATGACTTGATGACTTGAATTTCCCAATAATTTTAAGTCAATGATCTCCAAAACAGATGAGCATGTCTCAATTTGAAAACATATAAGTTTGAAATCTCTAAATTAAAACTTGTATAACACTTATGAACCTCTAATACATGTTTAACAGTGATGTGAAAAAAGTTGAAGCTTCTAATAAATTGAAATGAAGCACAAACTAAAAGTTTTAAAAATGTATAGGCCACACAAATGAACAAAAGAATTAAGTAGCTTTTCAAAAGATCATTCATATTCGTGCTGACAATGTAAAAGACAATGGCATATATGGAAGCTGCGATCTGTTCTAATGGCACTATCTAACGCATGGTATAGATGTCATGATTTCTCTTATTATTAGTTTACAATTAAAATAAATATGATATAAAAGCACAGAACATATCACTTTTGACTTGACACTGACAATCTATCATTGAAAATCATGTTCGTAAAATTCAATATAAATAATATGATCATGATATCAATTATCAACTTAATATTTCAAATCCCTCCACCCCCTTTACCTTGGCACTTCAATTCAAATATTCCTGTAGAGGAAAAACTAACACAGAAACACCACAAATGATCAAATTTAACACAAAACATTTGTGCAATAAAGAGTGAACTTCATCAAAACAGAGTGTCTCAATTCTCAATCTATGCTACTACACAACATATTATGCATAATTTAATTTCTTATACCAATATGTAAATCTCAAATGTATTTTGACTTAGTATTGTCATAAATAGCCCCACAAAGTGGAAAAGATGGACCTTAAACATTGATGATGATTGTCATAAATACAGTGAAAAAGTACATAACATAAACATAACTTGACACCTTAAGCAAAATTTTCTAATTCGGTAGCCAAAATGACATATAGATGGAAACTGCCTTTTAATAAGTGTTCTGTGCTTTGTCCAAGTTACCTAGTTTTCTCTGCCATGGCACAGTTCAACTGAAACATTCACATATCCATTTAGAGCACACATGGTGTAAGTAATTATTTATAATATAATATAGAGATAAAGAGGACAACCATTTAATATGTAATATATTATACACAAAGAAGGTTTCTTGTATATCGTCAACATGGTTAAAAGTCATTATCATGACATGTCAATAACTTTGTTTTTCTCTGTTTTTTAAGGGAAATGTCATAATATTACAAATGGATCTTGGCTTTTATTAAAAATGGACAGGTTGGTTAACCATTGATGTGCACCACACATGCATGCATAAATAGTCTTAAATGAAAAAGCTTTGTTGAATTCTCAACATCTAAATGATACGACAGGTTCTCACATTGAACAGACGAGTGCGAAAAAACTGCAAAAAAATGTAGTCACACCCCAATCTCATCAAATAACACAGTTACGATTAATATTAGACCCAGCATTTGAAGAACATTATGGACCAACATTACAGACCTACTGCAGGAAATTTCACAATTGTAAGAATTTATAACCAAACATATCTCCACCAAACAGGTGCTCCTAATGATCCAATGTCATATATTTGCTGTATTTTACATACATGAATGTATGGTTGCATTACAACACAAAGCATTATCATCAATGATGTCTATTCAGAAATCAAACAAAATGTAGGTGAGCCATAAGAAAATATAAATGTGTTGAATAGACCGTTTTCGTCATGTATTCACAATTTTCCCCCTAGCTGCGTAGTAACGCGTTATTGCATTCACCTGTTGCTAGTCATTCAGACTCAATGGATGGAATGCACTTTGAATCTATTAGTTGTTGCTATTCGGACAAACCTCTGACAAGCTTTAATGTTCCCATCAGTAACATATTGTTTGAATGACGTGAAGATCATTTGCAAACACAACAAAAATGGTCTATTTCATCTGCATAAAAATTAAAAATGGAATGACAATAGTAACTCTAACGCTTCATGAATACAGTGGAATGCATTTTGAAAGGCATTTAACATTGCATGATACAGTAGGTTGTAAATAGTTGCAATCAATCATCACCAAAAGGGTGCTTCTTCTGAACTAATGTGTTTTATGAATGGTTGCATTACAACACAAAGTATTTCCCCCAGTAATGTTCATTCAGAATTCAAACAAAACATAGAAAAGCCTTAAGAAATCATCAAGGTGCTCAATTTCATCTGTGTGACACACAAAAATAAAACAATTGATTGACAACAGTGATTCTGTCAGTCATGAATACACTTGGAAAACATTTTTAAAGGAAAACAACTATTTAAAGTGATTAAATAAGAAAAAAGTCTTTAAAACAATGTACCTTCTACTCTTACAAATAAATATGTGCTGAGAGCTGAAATGTATATCTTAACATTATGTTTTTTAATGGCAAGTTAAAAATGAACAGACAGTAAAATGTAACTTATCATAGGCTACATTTTTATTATGTACAAGTATCACATTCACATAAGTCTCTCAGCACAATTCAAATGTGTAAAACCACATCTTATAGTTACTTAAGGCTACTATTCTGCTAGAGCTTTGTGATTCTTTGTCTTAACAAACTTAGTCACTCACATTCTATTGTGATCCTAGTTAATTCACATCACATTTGTATATGTTAGAAATGGCCAGTCAGAATAGGGTTAAAGCTGAGTCTAACTAGACTAAGCTATAAGAAACACACAGCAACTTTAGACTCTCCTTAAGTTGAAGGTTAGGTTTAATTAGACTCAATGTTGGGTTTAAGCTTGGTCTCTGTTTATGACAATACAAATCTGCGCCTTTCTCTTAAAGGATGAAATCTACATGTATGAGAAGTATGCCCCTCTCAAGACGTCTATAATCACAAGTATTATGCATATGCCATATTACAGATTCAATTCATTTATTGCATGGTTTCATCACAACTACCTTTGTCTGACAATCTAAACAACACAAAACTGCATATTCAAGAGGTTGTGATGTTTTCACTGGTATCAGCCATTTACAAAAAGGAGCTTATTATACATCAGTATGTCTGCCTAGTTTTCTCATAAAGCATGCAGCCTGTATTATTAGACTAGCAGACATGTTAATGCATGTATGCACGATAACCCTATATACCCCTGGCTGCAGTTTTGTACTCGACTGAGTGCCAGCTCAGACTCAAATTACAGCTTCTAGATGATCTGCAACAAATCAGGCTGCATTCATTTTCAATATAGCACTACTACATAGTGTGTCAGATTCGTCCCATTGGGAATATGAATCTTTCATTACCTTTGAAGACAGGGCAGCCTATTGCAGGTCATAACATTTGTTGTGTGTAAAAAAACACACAACCAACCCTATCAATAATAGAACTAGAAACTGGCATTGATTGCTAGATTATGAGTATGTTTCAGATGGGCTGTCCAAACATCCTTGGTTCCTGTAGCCTATAGACTGAGACCGCAACCAGTACACATCATGGTTCTCTGCTCCTCACTGTTCGCGGTGACGTTGAACAGTGTGTGGAAAGGCAGCACCACGCCACTATCCTCTACGATCAATTTGCATATGAATGTAGACTATGGTGTTCCTAAACAAACTAACAAAGTATAGATTTCACTTTTTCTGAAAAGATCTGGTAAACTATGACTGTGATATTTCATACATGTTATCATTAGGGTATATTGCTTATTTCTCCAGAGTTTCATGACTTTTTCAAATTGGGGTCTGAGCTATGTCTGGGCAGCTTTGCAGACAGCCCAGTGGGATTGTCAAAGCTCAATCCTGGAGGGACTAATTCCGCCACATAAGACCTCTCTTTCCTTGCTGCAGACGACATCACTATCCTCGTCTGTGACCAGAGCCCCATATCACAAAGAGTGTGTTGCAAGAAAGCAACTGTGTATATTACCGGTAAACAAAACTTTCATTGCTATCTATTGCAAGTCCAAGCAAGTGTACAATCATAAAGCAAAATCAGATCCACACAAGCTACGATGAACATCCATTTCAAGTCAAGACTGATTTATATGCTTTCCAAAATTTCTTGTGGAAAGAAGAGAACAGAAATGTCAAAAAGCCTTGGAGCAATGCTACATCATGGGTAGGACGTCCTATTGTTCACCTTTGATGGTTATCAGAGGCATACAGAAGTTGACCAGCTCTGCTGAAGGTGTGGTGATGGGCATAGCTAGACAGATTCATAATATTACACGATTCAGATTTATATGACTGCTTAAAATGCCTGACTCCCTATCACTCTCCAGTTAAAATATTTAAAATTTCCAAAATTTCTTGTGGAAAGAAGAGAACAGAAATGTCAAAAAGCCTTGGAGCAATGCTACATCATGGGTAGGACGTCCTATTGTTCACCTTTGATGGTTATCAGAGGCATACAGAAGTTGACCAGCTCTGCTGAAGGTGTGGTGATGGGCATAGCTAGACAGATTCATAATGTTACACGATTCAGATTTATATGACTGCTTAAAATGCCTGACTCCCTATCACTCTCCAGTTAAAATATTTATGACTGTCTTGGCCAGCTAGTGGCACTTTGAATTGCTTCATCCATAGGATTACCACACACACGTTCTACCATCGTATGACCTCTGATCACCCTGATGGTCATCAGAGATGTGAGAGAGAGAGTTGAACAGCTCTGCAACAAGATTTGTTGAATCTGAGTATCTAGACAGATTCCTATTGTTACACAATTTCAGACTAACTCCATTGATAATAAGGCCCATCTCCCGGCAACTCTCCAGTCAACTTGTCAGCTGGCAGCACTTGGTGCAACTTCTATGCAAAACTTCAACCACACAGACGTAGGCTTAGCACACACAAGCCCTTCCATCATAGGACCTCTGATTACCCTTTATGAGCATCAGAGGTATGAGAGAGTTGACAAGCTCGCCGGAGGGTTTGGTAGTAGGCGTAGCTACACTGATTCAAACTCTTTCTACCAATATAAGTACTTCTCAATGAGTACCTTTGCCAAGTATCTGGTGATGAGAGGACACTATAGCTAGACAGATACATACTCTTTCTCCCACTGTAGGTACTTATCTAGCACCTTGGCAGATGGTTTGGTAATGGGCGTAGCTACACTGATTCAAATTCTTTCTACCAATGTAAGTACTTTTCAATGAGTAGCTTGGCCAAGTATCTGGTGAGAGAAGGATACTGTAGCTAGACAGATACAAACTCTTTCTCCCACTGTAGGTACTTGTCTTTGAGTAGCTTGGCATGGGATTTGGTGATAGGACACAGAAGCTAGACAGATTCATACTCCTCCTGCAACTGTTGTTACTTCTCTTTGAGTAGCTTGGCAGAGGGTTTGGTGATAGGATACTGTAGCTAGACTGATTCATACTCTTACTGCCAATGTATGTACTTCTGTATGAGTAGCTTGGCAGAAAGTTTGGCAATACGACATAGTAGCTAGACAGATTCATACTCTTTTTGCTGACTGTAAGTCCTCCTCCTTGAGTAGCTTGGTAGAGGGTTTGGTGATGGGCGTAGCTAGACGGACTCATACTCTTTCTGCCACTGTAGGTACTTCTCTTTGAGCAGCTTCGCAGAAGGTTTGGTGTGAGCCAGGGCAGCCTCCACATCAGATGTTTTGATGGAGTCAAGGGTCAAATCCGGCATGGTGTCCTCTGCGAGAATGAGAAAGAAGAGAAAATTACATTTCAATATTTGTTTCCTCAAGAGCACTCTGTATTAAGATATCATCTTTTTTTTGCTGTTATGCTCAATAGTAATAACATGGATTGATTAATCTGTTCAAGAATAGGCAAACAAAAAGAGGACCATGTAGGATTTGAACCTACATTTTCTCCTTTCCAAGCAGTGGCACTATCCCACCAGGCTACCACTTTGCTTAGGATAATGACACAATACTTAGGAACCAGTACACAAGGCCTTAATTTTTCTTGTTTATATGTATTTATGAGTCATTGACATGTGTTACTACGGAGAGTAACAGCCAAACAAAGATTTTATAATTTACTGTCTCTCTGCAAAAACAACTGATTCTTTGGACAAAATTTGGTTTTATTTCACTTGCTAGTCAAAAGTGGAATAGCTGACCATATATCAGGCATACCTTAGCAATGTTCAACACAAAAGCTTTGCACTGCTATTGATCATGCAGGTGGTATGCACCTATGATTCAGCGCACTTGGTTTGTAATATTGTTTTTTATTTGATTTATTTTTTAGTGTACAATGATTCTACTGTACACACGATTACTTAAGGTGTTTTTATCACAAATGTTATATTTGTATAACATCTGTGTGGTTAAAGACACTTTTCAAAAGAATAATAACTTATTAAACTTTAAATATAATTTACACAAATACAGAGCTCAGTGAATGCCGATATCAGTATGCACTCAATTATGATATATGCTTTATAGATTGAATACAGTAATCTTTCCTTCCCCAATTAAGCTTTAATATACAGTGGAATAAAAATGGCGCATTCAATGAAAATTAATGTTCATAATGGATACCAAAACTCCAAAAGGCTAAGCACTGCAAAGAACATAACTCACAAGTTAGTTTTCAATCCATTCAGGAGTTTCTTCTGGAGAGTTGAAGGTATAGTTCTAAATTAAACTTTCTAATATGGATTATTTATAATTGATTAAACTAAATCTAAACGAAAGAACAGCACCATGAGAAGACAGACACAGAGAGCAATGTGATGATTTATGCAGATGACACATAAATGAGTCGCTCAATAGCTAGAAAGCTTCTCATCACCATCGTTTCACCATTATGTATATCATTACATACATATCTGCCAAGTTAACCCCCGAAATTTTAGAATCTGAACAAATTACATCACCTGATATTTGTATGATCATCCCCCTCCCATCTCTCTCTCTCTCTCTCTCTCTCTCTCTCTCTCACACACACACAAAGACACACATACATACACACACAGAAGAAAGGGGAAAAAGTGTGCTTAACAATTCAATAAAGATAGATTCACCGCAAACAAAAACCAGTTCAGAATCAAGAGCCAGAATACATTTCTGTGAAAATTGGGCAAGAAACTGCAAGAGAAATGCATATTTCCTAATTTGCAAGTAAGGAGCTGATGAAACATGGTACCGCTATACCGGTATGTCTGTGACACTTACACTGGTACAAGAAAATCAAAAGATAACACTGGTATGTGGATCAAATCTACAGGCACTCAGAAATGACAACCCCAAAAACGAAAGAATGAACAAGATATGAAGAGAGATCATACTATGTTTGAAGAGTCAAAAAGGAATTTCAGAAAACATTTTACATCATGATTATGTCCTTGTTAAAGGTAAGGGGTACGAGTGGCAGAACTAATCAAGCATCATCAATGAGTACAGATTTGGTTAAACTTTAAATATTTTAACATTCTTCAATGATTCCTTCATGGTATCCTGAAATCAAACAAAATTTGCACCTGTGGTAATGTCAGAATGACACTCCATTAATTACTAGTTCCTTTATCACTTAACCAATGCTAAAAAAATTAAAAAAAAAAAAAAAAAAATCTTTAAAGGTGGTCAGCATGACCAGTTGAGAATGAAATCCAGGTGGCCAAATGAATGTTCAATATCAAAGGGATAGTTCACCCTGAAGATAAGTTGATTTCAAGAAAAGCAGAAATATGAAAGAAACATATTAGTGAAGGTTTGATGAAAATCGGTCACAGGAAAAGAAAGTTATTAGATTTTGGAAATTTCAATTTTGTGACATGTGCGAGGTGCTCACCTATATGTTGTGGACAATATAATTACATAAATTGCTCTTTTTCTGTTTTTGACACCAGAATTATTTTTTCACACAGGTATGCATGTAAAAATGTATTTCTGATGATGTATAAAATGCCTAGGTACAAGGATGCATATGTTTTTGAGAAAATGCACATTTTCAAAAAAAATTGTACACAACATATGGGAGAGCACCTCACATGTGATGTCACAAAATAAAAACTTTAAGATCATAACTTTCTTATCCTTTGACAGATTTTCATCACACCTTCATTTCTTTCATATGTCTGCTTTTGTTGAAACAAAAATAATTTCAGGGTGAACAATTCCTTTAATGACTACATGTGTCATTTTTTGGTGGCCAGTCATTCCACCAATTTAAGTTTCAGATGTCCCGATGCTGTTTCAGGTGGCCATTGTTTAGGGTAAGCCATGTGGGTATATACATTCTCTATTCAATAAATATGTAATTTACAATCAAGAGGAAAATTTAAATACAAATTTAGTGCATATATTCTACATGTGATTAATAGGTAACATTTGTGTACCATTTCCAGAATGTATCAAAGGTAATGTAGCATATGTATGTACCTAAAGTGAGAGAGAAGTCATATTTCCTATGGGTTTTTACCAGCACGCTGGTAGAAATTGTGTTTTGTTTTTATTTGGTACACAATTATTGGTTGATAAGTCTGAATTTAGACTAGTATCCCCTAATGTCCTACAGGCAACAATAATTAGTTCCAGCATTCCCTTACATGTTGGCTAGTCTAGGTGTAAGACCCTGAAACTATTGCTCTTGAACATTACAAACAAACTGTATTACATCTGCATCGTAAAAAGATATGGCTGATAACATCTTGAAGCCTAGACCAATGGGATCTTTAACATTATTTTATAATTACAAAGAAGTGTAACACTTCTAGAAGTGTTTCATCAAGAATGTTACAGTGATACAAGATTTAACCCTCCCCCAAAAAAGTGAAGAAGTACCACTGCCAATCATTCACTATTACAGTTTTTTTCTATTCATGTGCCCCAAACCTTGGTCCATATTCACTTTGCTTAGGTATGTCAATATTTGATTATCACTCATAAAAAAGGCATTGACAGGAATTCATGTTATCTTCAAACTAGCTGCTAAACACAGCGAGCATGATTAAGCCATGTTAATTCATGTACATTAACATCTTTCAAGCCAGGTTAAATCGTCATACATGTATAAGTATGAGAAACCTGAGGAAAGTAACTTCTATTCAGTGTCTTCTGCTGCTATAAGACCAGCATGCCCAATCTTGCAGGATTTCCTATAAAAAAAATCATCATACCAAGTTATAATCCTCTTTTAATCTTTTGCAAATAAAATGTTATGATATAACTAATAAAGAAGATGTTTATAAAAAAATACCTAAATTGACATCATATCTGATCCACAGCATGTTTGACCTACAGTATCTACATTCATTCACACTCCGTCAAAATGTTTAGATGTCTCCAGAATCAAAAGTCATGTATATCACAACCAGTTCATATACCGGTAATAAGTATACGATGAAATGTGCAAAGTTACGATGTTATGATATGTTAATGCTGAAACTACAATGCACACCAGACCGAGTAATGTTAATTCATGTTATGGCAATACTTGATGTCAATGCGTGATCTAGCAATGGTACTTACTGTGCCAAATAATGTTAGTTTCTCCGTCTGAAGACTTGCCTGTTGTTTGTAAAATTGCATGCAAAGTTGAGTTTGTTAATTAAACTGATGACATGCAATATGATACCAGTAGTTAACACATTTATAAACGTAAGTTGGTGTATTTCTTAATTTGTTATGCATGCATCGTTGGATATAGATATACATTTCTTGTCATAAAAATTATCATCATCTGCATCTACTTGAGTACCTGAGAGCCCCAAAATTATTTAGGGCACAACTGAATTAAGTAAGAAAAAGATAAATATTAAGCAATAAAAGCATTAATTTCTCTTATACAAGTACAGTACTTATATCTGGTATTGAACAAAGAGTAAGAATAAGTCTTCAAGTAGGAATTAATGACACAATGCTTAATATCTGAATGAATTATTAGAGAAGAAGACCTTGAAGTATACAAACAAATCCTTTCTCTACAATATATGCAATATGCTGTTCAGGATTCCATAGGATATGTGTATCTTACTGGCAAAAAAAAAAAAGACACCACTAGAACATGACAACAGCAAATAATCATCTAAGCCACACTCCCTTTGCTCAGTTTTACAACATGATGTAAGGCCACTGCAGACGCTATGATCCAATCAATGGTATGAATCAGTGACTGGCTGAATCGCAGAACCCAGTCATGGAATTTTTGTTAGTAGGTGACGTCAGATATTTCCAGTTGTCATCTTGTATGACTGCTGAATCGTGGCAAAATCACGTCCTCCGCAGTAGCCTTTCAACGGACCTCCTCTGCATTCACATACAAACTTAAAATCTGTACCTCAAGGAACAACAAACAAGCACATCACTTCTATTCAGCCTCCTGTGCACATCAGACCAGAGACAAATCATGCTCCTTTACATTCATGGCAAATCACCCAAGGATGAACTAAACAACCACACAAATGACAAGAAAAGACCCGACTGGTTTGTTCCTTGTACACAATGCAAACAGCACTGACAAAAACTGTAGGTTAGTCCGCATGCAAAGACCGGATAGCAACACCCTCTCAAAACATGTTTGTGAGAAAAGACTAGCATCTGATATATATAAACACATGATTGCTAGTCTCATCCATTGCAGACTCACTAGCTGACAATTGCTACTTTCATATAGAAGTGGTCTGCCCATACCACTCGCCGCCTATACCTCACTGCTCGCATTTTTTGTCACGACAAAACAAGGAAATCAATCCATATACCAGTAGCACTCTTAAAATACCAATGTTTTTAGCCACTTCACACAGGTGGAGAAAACTTCTGAACTTCCCCAAAAGATTGTCATTATGACATGCGAGAGTAGCCAACTGCTTTCATGTGAACGTACTGTAGGTGATTAGGGTTTGCTGTTCATTGAGATTTGTACTCCAATCTACACCTCCAATTTCACCAAATCATGAGCACATTTATCAGCAACTGGTTGCAAGCATTCTCAACAGGCTATACATTTAACTTTGCAAGTCAAATTTGTTTGAAATGAATTGTTAGTTGCACTGAGTTGCCAAGAAAGGCCCCTTGATTACACATTTTTCCAGACAGAATACCGAATGAATCTTTCATTGAGGCACACTCCAATACCACATCATACTTTCCCTGATGAAAACCTGCTGTACATAAAGATATTTCTACAGAGAAGCAGACACTTGGTACCTGAAAAGACCCTGTAAACTTTATGTGAAGCATTCAATCTTAATTAAGCACCTTCAAGCCCCACAGTATTGGATGAAAGTTTTAGAGAAAAGCGTCCATGGTTAGTGAAAGATCTGCTGTTGGGTACATGGTTGGCATGATGATATTAGTAACATTACCTGTTTTCTCTGATGATTTATCTGGGTGAATTTTGACTAAATTGAAGAACAGACATTCACATAATAACATCATCTATCATGTTGCAATTTACCAAATGTTAATGTGTGTTGAATGAACTCACTTTCTAATCTAAGCAGTCTAGATTCAATTTGAAATGCAATCCTTGAGATAATGAAAAAGCAATCACAATCACATATTTTCCTACGTCAAAATAAATTGAAATAAATAATAATTAGATAATGATAAAAAATAATAATGTGTTTTGGCTAGTTTTAACTTGAGGGTGCTGTCCACCTTCAGATGATGCATCTAATAAACCATTCTTAATGAATTACCACCTTTTCCCCTAATTGCCTAGTAATGAGTTATTACTTTCACCTGTATGTCAGGATTCAGTTTCAATTGGTGGCACACACACAATATCTATTGGTTGTTGCTACTCAGGCAAATGTCGTACAAGCTTTGGGTTTACCATTAGCAACGTATTTGTATACATAACAAAAATTGTCCATTGCACAAGTAGAACTACTGACTCCTTTCGGCCACACTGCAGCCTCTTCCATACCTGCTGACGTCGACTCTAAGATGTCAAAGATCTTCCTGACTGGTCTCATGGCAGCCTCCTTGCACACTAGTCTCAGGTCAGAACCAGAGTAGCCGTCTGTTTTCTGTGGAAACCAATGATTAAAAGAATAAATGAATTAACTAATGAATGACAGAATGAATGGTTGAATGATTAATTCATTGATTGAATGAGTGGATGGATGAATCAATGAATCTATCAATTAATGAGTTTCTTGTCCACAATAATCAAGTAAAAATGGAAAAAATGATGGTTATTTGTTTCCCTTCAAGTTGAATTAAGAAGGGCGCGAATTCCCGTAAATTTTGGTTATACACACTTTATATAGTTCATATAGGCTGTTCAAACAGAGAGCATATCAGAAAACTCATTTGAACGCTCAATATTCTGGTTTGAAAGTCGATATAAATTAGCCTGTTTAGAGTCCCCGATAAGCCTTGGACGCATAGGTACACGCTGAGCGTGACGTCACGGACGGGATTTGGGTAATATCCAGTGTCTGGTATCAATACAAAAGTCAGTGCAGAAAGAGAGAGAAGATTTTACCAATGTTTTTCAAAGGAAGCCATATCAAACAATTACAAATCATATATACAAATCTTTACTCTCCCTATGTAGAAAAAAGTATAAATAACGGTTTTCAAGTCTTAAATTGTGAAGTAAGATTGCAAACGATGAGTTATTAGTCAATATTTTCACTTGATTTTCTTATTTTCTACAACTTGAGAATACTAGCGTAAAGTAGATCCGGCCATCGCCACCCAGCTCATACACACTCGAGGGTGTTTACATACGTTGGAGAATAAATACGACCACATATCTGCGAAGAGCATTTTCTATTTCACAAGTTCTCGCACACATATAATCACCAACTGATTGCCAGATGCACTGATTATTACATTGAATTTACAATTTTGTCTCTCATCCGCGGTGTTGAAGTCGAAAGACAAGGCAGTAAAATCGCTTCAAATGAGAAATATTGGAACACTAGAGACACATCATTGACTATATGACATTGCTTAATTCTCATTTATTTTCAAAAATCATTCACATAAAACCATAACAATAGAAGAAAAGTTCTGACGTGAAAGTAAATTCATTCATAATTGTACTAGCGTGTATGTCTATGCACACAATATACTGCACTGCTCGCTTTGTTTACTTTCTCACTGTGACCCAAATCCCGTCCGTGACGTCACAGTGCTCGAACAATAGTCTCGAGTACTCATCGCCGGAGCGATCAGAGAAAATATGGTGAGGGATAAATCGTCTAAATTTAATATTCTAAGCTTATTTTAGGGGGTTAAAAGGTCTCTCATAGGTAAGCTAGTGTCATAAGGATGATATTAATGCAAATATCTCATTATTTGGGATCGTCTTCTTAATTCAACTTTCAATAAAATGATGTCCTTATTGCACTCTTGCTTTCTATCATTAAGTAAGGACTTTTGAAGAGACAACAATGTATTTGTTAGCAATTTTCTTACCTGCCGTCTTTGGTCAGGTGTAAACCAAAAAAAATATGTTTGTACAGTTTAGAGTAAAGTACAAAGTGAGAAGCAAGTAAAAGTGGTAGAGTAAAGAGCAAATTGTGAAGTGAGATGTGTCTCGTGAAGGACAGAGTATTCAATTGTGTGGGGTAGTTCTGAAAAGACTTCACATGGTGCCTCGTCAAATCATAGCATATGAAAGGTCTGGGCATTCTGTACCTCTGCTAAGAAGTCATAGTCCATGTCTGTGTTGATTGACAAGGCGCAGTCTGGGTTGAGAACAGGGGGAAGGTAGTACTCTATCATTGCCTTCCTGGCTTCTAGTACAGGTAGATCCACCAAGATCCTCTTCTCTAGTCTCCTCAACATGGCATGGTCAAGCTCCCTGTTGGCAAAACAAGTAAACATATTTTGTATCAATTCTCTGGCCCGCATGTAAGGGAAAGATATCCTATGATGCAACCACACAGCCGCATTCGGATTTTGTTTACAGCCATATCCACTTCTGGGTGGGGTGTTTCACCAAGCTGTTCTTAAGCTAAGAATGAATTTACGCATGACAGGTGACCTTTTCTTCTGCTAAATCAGATTCTCAATGATTTTGATTCCCATCAGCTTAAGTTGAAATCTGATCTTTGGAAATTAAAATTCCTGTAGTTCACATGTGTCTGAATACAATGTTCATGATTTGTCAAATTTGATTAGGACTGTTGGAAATTAGCTTCCACATTGTAAAAACAGGAACAAATCGGGGTATCTCATTTAGCACAAGAAAGGGTCACCAGTTGCGCGTAAAGTCGTTCTTAGCTAAAGGACAGCTTGGTGAAACCTGGCCCTGGTCTAGTGTACTAGTGTATGAGACTGGAAGCGGGCATGACTGCAAACAAAATATGAATATGGCCGTTCAGTGCATTATGGGAAGGCTATCCCATAATGCAGTATGGAGAAAATCCTTTTTAGGCTTACACCTAGAAGTAAAGACAGCATGCACCATCCTGTAAACTTTTTCATTCCTTTACAAGATGGAGCATGCTTTCAGTACTACTGGACAAAAACATACAATTTATTTTATAATTGAAAATACCCTAGAAACCCCTTTCATTAAAATCTAGATGTGTTGTATCGTTGCATTGATTGCATTGATTTTATTTTACACAGCACTTAACAAAATCTTACTTTTGATAGAGAGTGGAGATTGATCTTTCAAAATATTGACACTACTGTATTTGATACTCAACAGGGTGAATGAAACAAGGTCTTTCACTGCTTCTTTGCACTTCTTGCTAGTTTCCTATTGGCAATAAGCAAAGGTAACTGTATGTAGTAGCCGACTGGCATATCAAATTGATCTACTTTAAGGACTCAAATTCTTATGGTACATGACTTGCTTAATGGCATATCAAATTTGAGAGGCATACCAACTATTACAAAAGCCCATGTTTTTGTGAATAAACTATTTAAAGCAGAACATGCATTTTGGCTGGAAGAGAGATCTTTTCTGTGTCATAATCATGCCATCACACACATACTTCTTTGTACATGCAATGTCAAGTTGAGATTGGTCTCCCAAAAATATACCAATACTAAAATGTTTTGGGTCTTACCATGGAAAGAAAGAAACTGCAAGTAGACTACGTCTATCTATCTAAGCTAGTCCAATTACTCATTCCTAAAACATACCTATACTGACATGTATTGCTTCTTACCATACTAGCTTAGATGCTGCCAGTAAGACTAGATTTCAAAGCTTTCAAAGCTAGTCGCAAGCTAGTCCAAATACTCATTCCTACAACATAACTATCCTGACATGTCTTAGGTCTTACCATGGAAGGTTCGATGCTGCCAGTAAGAAGACGAGGTCATCTGTCTTGGCTAGACCATCCATCTGGACCAGAAGCTCTGTTTTCATTCTTCTGCTACCTTCGTGCTCGCTGTAATCAATCAAAGTGACAATTTCAACAATCATACAAAAACAAACAGATTGCATGTATGTCTGGGCATGAATGACATGTGGAGAACAAACTAAAATGGAGCTAAATTGGTTGATTTGATTTTGGGGATGATGGATGTACTGTGTTATAAAAAAGGCCTCAAGAGGCTCTTTCATCTATTTCTCGCCATCCTTGTTGATCAATGGCTTTCAATAATGACGTTGTTCGTTTCTTTGTACGGTACCTGAAGGTATGATGGTGCACCAGGGTGAAATGGTACTTCAATATAATATTTGTGTATCACATGATCAGCTGTCTCTATATTTAAAGGACCAAGGAATTGATAACCATAAAAATCATGCATGCATGAACATATCTAGATTTCTCACTGAACACTAAACATCTCATGAAGAGCTGAAATAATCATTCTGTGAAGGCGACATCTTGACTATTTCTTGAGGCTCATCAAGAATAAAGTACCCTCCCCATTCACTGACAAAAAAACATGGTCAGTTGTGATGCGCAAGGTCACATGACATAATGGGGGAATTCATACTTCATCGGACATGCAGTGTGTGCGCGCATATTGAAAAGCCATTGAAAGCCGTGTTGAAGCTGAGAATTGCGGTGCGCTGATCAAGATGGTAATCTTTTTGCAATTTTGCGGGCCACAGCACTGCTCTATAATCACATATTAACCTCACTAAACCCTCCCCTACCCTAACCCTAAACCTATTCTAGGCTGGATCCCAACCCTTATGTAATTTTGTCGAGTTTAATTTGTTTATTCATCAAAGACACCATCAAAATGAATCAAAATGAGGAACGTCACTGTCCGATGAAGTATAAATACCCGACATAATGAATCGGAGGGTGAGAGTGACTTACTTCCCTCCTCCTCCTCTCTGTCCCATCACAGACTCGATCTCATCCAGGAAGATTGTAGACGGTGCATGAAACCTAGCCAGCTCAAACAGAACCTACACAATGAACAAGAAAAGCAAATAAGTTTGATGTTAACTCATTTGCTCAGCCCTCATATTTACGGGCTGGCTTTTCCCCCTCAGATACTGAACATCGTGACTCCACCGTAATCTACAACTGACAACAAGATATGAATACACTTCAAATCACTTTAAGGGCGCAATTAAGCCACACCCCTTTGGTTACTGCAGTTCCAAGGGAAATTTTGATATCACTGGACCAGTTAGATTAAGAGGTTTCATATCGTATCATAAGGGTATACTGCTGATATCTACTTAGTTTCTTGACTTCTCAAATGGGTTATACTGTCTTTAAGGGCTTACAACTATAAAAGCAGACCTGAAGAAATGAAAAAAATAAATGACAATCCAACATTCAATTCAAAATACTTAAGAACACAGGTCCATCTTGTTTAAGGCCTTGGGTCATCTGCATAGATAGGAGAATGTGGAATTAACTATTCATATGTTTATGAAACAATACACTGCTAATACAAGCTTTGTCTTAACTACCAATGATCCTTGTTCGCTCTCTAGGATACTAGAAGGGATAGGAAGCTAGCTTACCCTGACAAGTTTCTCTGAGTCTCCCCTCCACTTGCTGACAATGCTCGAGGCAGAGATGTTGAAGAAGGTTGTGTTACATTCCGTGGCCACTGCCTTGGCTAGGAGGGTCTTCCCTGTTCCTGGAGGGCCGTAGAGAAGGAGGCCTTTCCATGGAGACAGGATGCCTGTGAATAGTTGTGGATACTGCAGAGAAAAGTGGGATGGAGAGACAAAAATTGTGAAACTCAACAGGAAGACTACAGTCAGATAGATACAGCCCTGGCTAGGATAGTCATTCCTGTTCCCGGATGGCTGTAGAGAAGGAACAGCACAGAAATGCATAATATGAATATAGAGGTATGTCCCTAACACTAAAACAATACTGTAGTATTGTAATAGTGGATAATGGATAAAAACGATTGATAAGCATTCAGATTTCATTACATTTGTTCACAATATCACAGTTGTATAGTCACATGTAAAAGATACTGTATTTTTATATTAATTCCTAACATTCCAAACAAATAAAACACATGAACTATACCAAATGAAAGTAAAAAAAAATTAGCATTGACATTTTTAATTAAATCAGCTGGCAGAAGAAATGTGAAGAATTTGTGCTGCAGGGTAAACGACTAAGAACAAAGATGACAACAACTACAGAGAAGGCACATGATTACACAATGCAGTCACAGATGAAAAGACAAAGGGTATCTCAATGATGTCTAGGACTCTCAATCAATACATCTCTGTGGCCTCTTTTCACAAGACCTTGAGTACAATTCTTTTGAGCATGCTTACAACATGACAAGATATAACTCAGCACACAGCCTTTAACCCCTTGTATATACCAGATGATATGACGTATGATACAATTAAAGGGTATTATTGGTGAATGAATGGGATATTGGCACCTAAAAGAACACGAGCAAACCTGTCTAAAAAGGACAATTCTAGGGCAGAAAAGAGACCAGGTGGTCATTACAGGAAGGTGGAAGTATAGGCAAATTGTTCTGAAGAGCCTTCATTCAATAAATGTTACAGACAGGTGGTTTGTATACACAGTGGTCTACTTACAAACAAAGTAACATTAAGACATTTCCAATTAATTTATTTTTAAAGAATAGGAGGGCTTAATAGATCTTTGACCAATTTCATAGTTTATGAACAGGTAGTTCTTATACACAGGTGCAAGTGTGTTCAAATTGTTTATCGATATCGATTTGTGGTCTCTGTAGACAAGTTTAATTGTAGCAGCAACAACTGCACAATGCCTGACCTTGATAGGATAGACTACAGCCTCTTTGACCAGTCTCTTGGCAGCGTCCAGGCCGATGATATCGTCCCACCTGACATCAGGGTTGTGGAGGTAGATGTCTTTGCTGATGCTCTGGGCCAGCTCCCTCCACTCCAGTGAGTAGCCTGCGTAGCCTCCCAGCGGCTTCAATAGTCTGTCCTGTAGGAGTGAACAACAACATGAGGTTGCCCTTTACATTACCATGCTTTGAAAATGCTATTAGTTTACAACACATCTTCATGCCAATGGTAATGAGTAGGTTAACCCTTTGCGTTCAAGACAAACTACTGATCTATGGGGTGCTTGTCAGTTGTGAATCACTCGTAGAATAATACATCAATGGCACACAATGAGTTACAGTATACGCCATATATTTCGTGAGTCTAATTTTACGCGAACCAGGACTTCTTGATAATTTCGTGAGTGGTTGAATTTGTGATCGTGGAGTACTAGCACTAGTAATACATGTGGCATTTTGTGGCACTCTGATTCACATACAAAATGTAGGTAATTCTGTTACATTTTCTCAGAAACTTTCTGGACAGAAAAGAGCACAATTTTGGAAATGTTCAATTAATTTGTTCATTCAGGTTAAAATATTACCAAGAAATTGAGGAATATATTAGACTAGCTGCATTAAATAACCATTAGTCCTTAAAGCCTTTGTACCATGGTTACATGCTACATGTATCTTCTCTATTCACTTATCCACTTTATGAATTTAATAAAAAAAGAAAAGTGTGCACTCCAGATCTACATGTTACTTACCGGTACACACATGCTACAATAAAGAAAATATGATGATGTCATCTCCTGCCCCCCCCCCCCTCCCATCAACAACAGCAAAGAGAAGGGTTAGGGAGAAAAGGAGCATCTTATTGAGCACTTACTGATGAGTCTGATTCCCCGACGTATTCTTGTGTGGCGCCCTTGATGGCGTTATTTAGCATGGCCCGCATGTCGATGATTGGGCCCCTCTTAGGGGCCATCTTGCCCCCTGTGGCCCCGTTTTGCCCCTCATGGCTCTTGCTGACCATTGAGCCAGACACAGAGAGGTCAGATAGAGGGTCAGCATGGCCATTGACCTGTGGTGCCTGGTAACAGTGGTCATGATGAGATCAATTTTTTCAGTAAATACATCAAATTCAAGTAGAATCAGAAGTACAGATAAAGTATAAAAAACAACAACCCTGAATTAATTCTTTAAATAAACCATTTCATGATGGCATATGCTACAGCCAAAATGAAAAAGAACAGAACACAGTAGTTTCATGTTAATCATATACACTAGCTTTCCCTTTTAACCCATAACACTGTGGAATATACTAATAAGGGTTTATCATAAACTTAAAAATCTCTGTAATTCTTGCATGCAATGCATTCATACCCAATCTATTCTAATATGCATCAATTTTCTTACCTAAAATTTATGAAGAATGGAAAAAACACGAAAAATTTGAACTTGAAATTCCACCACGTAATAGAGGTCATCATATGAACATCTTTACTTCTTTCTGAATGTACATGTACTTTCCATGATGTCTACTACAACGTGTTTGTGAAGTTCTCACACATACAATGTATGCATCCTTTTAAATGTTCAATTACATTCACTGTGCCTCTGAATCCTAACACTCATGCTCTACCTGAGGTCAAAGACATAGTAACATAAACACCCTCACAGATGTTTTTGTCTGGTTTGGAAAAGGAAGCTCAAATAACATGACGAGTGTGAAATATCACACCAACACAATTACACACTGTCCCTTCAGGCCCACTTGATCACTGCACTTCCCATACAAACTCACCACTGACCTTTTAACACATGCACTGGAATTGCATGTACTGAGCCATGATGCAGTTTTAAATTATTGTAATTTACCATTAGTGTGAACTACCATGGCAACAACCAATGGGCTCTCATTATTGCAATTGCTGCCATGGGAGTTACTATTGAGAGTAAGTTACAATGACCGAAACCCTATATGCAACATGGCCCTGCACTGCTTAATTCTTATAGGGCTGTTATGCAAGACAGAAAGGAAATGCCATTTCTGTACATGGTTACTATCAAGATCAAAAGCAATTTTAATGTTAAAACTTGCAGACATAAAATTCAGGATTGGCCACGTCATGAAGATGAAGAACTTTTAATTTGATGTTTGTTCATGTGACCACAATATTATCTGTCCCATAATTATAATGTACAATACTGCTTTGGGTAAAGCATTGCAGAGTACATGAATCAGTGAATCTCAACATAAATCATGTTACTATCAACACTGGTCTTGAATCCATATCAAACAAAAACAGCCAGATGAGAGCTGTAAACAGAATATGTCTCATGAAAACTAGTTTCAGCTCTTGTCTGTACATGAATGTCAGCATAAATGCTCCTCTCTTCTCATGTAAATCTCTTCCATTATATATTGACCTGTTTTATGTACATATCAAATGTTGAATAATTTGCTTTATGTATACATTTTATGTAATCAACTGTTTTTATAAATTGGAATGTTAACCCCTTTACATGCTCTTATGAGGTGTCCAAGATTGAAAATGGTCTTGATCTTGATTAACCCTACCAGCATCAGATGAAATATTGCTCAATGAGAGTTGTGTGCATTATTGGTGACAAAATGCACATCCAGTATATGAAGAGTTAACCATTTTAGCCTACGCTTGCATGGAATCCTTTACCTGTTTACTTGTATCCGTGCTTTTCCTGACTCCATTTCCTGACTGTCTCCTCTGAGCTACAGAGCTAGAGTTTGGTCTCCGCCTCCCGGACGTGTTTGCTGACGAGCTTCCAGAATAGTCCGGGGCGTGGGGTATTCTGGGTAACGTTGGAGTGCTGCTTGATCTAGCATTACTAAGAGAATGTGTATCAACAAATAAATGAAAAGTTTATCCAAAACAGATGGTATGATCTTCTGAGAAACATTATTGCTTCAAATTTGTATTTTACAAAGTATTTATATGAAATTTTCACCCTTACAGTACCAGGCCTGGGATATCCCATTGGCCAACTACAGTATGTATAAATGCCAATGGTAATGAGAGAGTTAATTAATACAGCCTCATGGTATGTTGATTACTTGCTTTTTAAATAAGTTTAATATGATAGATGGAAGTAAATAAACTGTATATTTATCACACATGATACATTCTCCTGATGACACTATGTGTCACTTTGACTTGCCATTTTACAAACATGTAGTGCTTTCAATACAGCTGCACGCCTTATTTTCCTTACTTGCCTTTATAAGTTATATATGAAAATTAGAAGGATGAAATCTAATTAAAGTTTTTTATTCCAAGCTGGCTGTGCATTGTTCATTATTTTGTTGTCAATGTTATACTTATACACAAATATAGTTCAACAAAATGGGTCAAAAGGTAATCCTCTTTCAAAAAGAAAACAACAATGATTCAGAATTGCAGGCAATGGAGACGTCAGATGCACTTATCATATCAGCTTTAATGTAGTGTATGCTGTTTGGAGATATTCATAACTTTTGCATGAACGATGAAAACAATGTACAGAGGTATATGTATAACTGTATTGACACTGTTGTATGATTCAATCATGCATGACAAACAACGTTGTTGTTGGCCTCTCAGATTGAGCTCCTATATTCAAAACTTCTGAACGATGTTGTAGTTGGATAGTAACAATGGTATATTTTATTTGTCTACATAATCATATATAATCACAAGGCTGACAAACAATGTCTACATACAAAGTATGTTAAAATCATTTGATCTGGTTGAATTGTCTTATTCATACATGTAGTCAGTATGAGGGTGTACATGTACATGTAGTTGAGTATATTCATAAACAACACAAAATTCACCCACACTGAGCAAAATGTAACTCCACTAAAAGTCTGTTTTCAGTTATATTGAAAGGTCATTTATGCTTTTTACTTTATATTTCAAGCCCTTACAAAAGTTATATATTCTGTATGCCAATCACCTCCTGCAGATGAGAGATATAAAAAAACTCATCTTTTTCATACTATTTACCTAAACCTGGCTGTGTACCAACCGTTAAAAAAGCATAAGTTACTATTGATGTGAAACTGAGTTGTTTGTACTAACCTTTTATTCTTGGCATTTTTACTGTTCAATCCTGGGAAGGATCAAAGAAGAGGGTGAACAGGAGAGGCAGGTGTTAACAGCATAGTTTTAACACCAATTATGTAATGTCCACATTGCAAAATTCAAAGCTTTATGGAGGAAAATTAAACATGTAGATTTGTTGGAAATACATGGTATAAATCGACACTATAATTTAACACTAATAATCAAGACTTTGATGAGCATGTTAAACAATTTTCTGCATTTAAAAATGTAAGAGTAATACATGTATAATGCTTCCATCACATCAACAATCAGTGCTTTCAATTCATATCATGTTTTTTGACAAATGTCCTTGTACTTGAATACTTTTCCACTATTAGTAGCAATTTTATCAAGTATCACTCACCCTCTGTTGATATTTTCTTTGTGACTTTGGGATATTTCTGGAACTTGACATAGTAGTAACTTTCATATTCCTGTGAAGAAGAAAATATAAAGTGGTGTTTAAACATGCATAAATCCCACATACTTAATAAAATTAAGGTAAAATAATGCATAATGAACATTTCTTAGAAAATATAAACTTAAAATGACAAAGGGCCAAGTTACAATAATAACCTCCTCGGAAATTATGTGTTGTGCCATACTTATATATTTCAGATTAATAATGACATTCATTTGATATATTCCATTTCCTGCTCCCCCCCCCCCCCAAAAAAAAAAAAAAAAAAAAAGTTAAAAAAAACAATACATTGCCTCATTCAATAAGACATTTTTCATACTCCTCTACTCTCATATTTGTTTAAGCTGAATGAAAGAGGATTTTAAAGATACCAAATAATCTTTAACAACTTAAAGTGAAAATACACAGCTGGAAAGTAATGTTTGTAATGAAACATATGGGTTGTTGGAACACTTCTCAGTTCTCACCATAAGAATTGTTTCCAGGTCAACATTGTCGCAGACTTCAAATTTGTTAAAACACAAGTTGCTCTCCGACTCTAGCGCCTTAGCTGATTCTGAATAGCCTTCTTCCAGTAGATGATGCAGCATCAGAATAAGTAAATTTTTCTTCCTCTGCTCTGACTTTGCTTCCTCCTGAAAGGAATAAACAATGTGAATAGTTTGATAACCTGATACACTACCAGTATTTGTGTCCATACATCTATAACCGAGCCTTTCGTTATCATTCATAAAGAACAACTTAGGCATAATGACATGTTGCTGGATATACTTAAAAGCATTACAAATTAGAGAAAACACAGAGGGAAAGGAAACTTTAAAAGTTGCGAGTTTTTGGAAAATTGTAATATTTAGCCTCAGAAGATCAAGGATGTTTGAATCAAATGGAGTACAATCCACTATTTAATTGATGAAGATTCATTGTACTCTTCTTGGAGTGAAAAAAAAAACTGCTTTACAAAGATTTTCTCTTTGATCCCAAGTTCAATGCTGCCAAATTTCTGGATGATTTTTGTCTTTTACAAACAAATGTTTGTCAATGCATCCAGACAAAAATCATTCCAAACTTAGGATGCGCAGAATATTTTGGAAAAATATAATCACCCTAGATGCTTGCACAATCAAGGAAAATTAATACAGGTTAAAAAAAACTCCATGTGTCAGTTTAAAAGTCTTGATTTTACACTGTTACTTCACATTCCATAAAAAAATTGCATGATCTGTTACTTATACCATAGTAACGGATCCAGCAATATTGTCAGATAGGTAACATGAGAAAATGTGCCCAGCCACACCCAAAGTAGTATTTACATGTATCTAGAAAAGTATTAGGTTTTGTATTTGCTTGTTCTAATTTCCTACAGAACAAGCACTTTGAGACAAAACTACCTGTTCATCAGCAAAAATTGAGATTTATTCATGTTTAGGAATGCATGTCCTATTAAAAAATCCAGGTGGATGTACATGACACAATCATGTATACATCAAATTAATAAGAGCAGATGCCACACATGAATATTGAGTGGAGGTACCAAACCTAATTCAAATGGATGGATATCTATTTACAATATAATATATGTAAGCATCTTTGATAAGAACATGTTTGTAAGATATTGGATGTATAAGGCCAAGGGCGCACCGCCAAATGATGCAAGCATGAATGCAATTATGAATGTAGGCTATGTTTGCTATGAGTATGAGTATGAAATAGGGCATTTCAAACATCCACACGGATGGTATTTCATTTTTCATGACATGGTATGTCAAGCTTTGATTGTGACATTTCATACACGTTATTGTTAGGCCTTTGTATACTGCCACAAGATCTGGTGTCTGATTCCTGCCAGTGCCAAGTTTTGTGACTTTTTAAGTTTTGCACCTGTCAACATGGTCATGGTAGAGGCTGAGATAGACCGAAAAATCAGTCTCTGACTCTGTAGGACGTTGGAGCCATACTAGCCATTGAGATTGCATCTGACACCTCTGAACGCCCCTGTCCAAAAATGTAATTTCGATTAAAGAATGCCCCGAATGAGATGGTTTATAATTCCTGTCTAAAACTATGATTGAAGGCTGCGCATACCGAGACTGACTCTGAATGAGTGAGAGTGAGACTGCTGCATTTCATGAACATCAACATCGTTTTCAAATTTCAGACTATCTTTCTCAATCTCATCAACCTGAGCAGAGAAAATGCAGGCGTATTACCATAACCAATGAGATCTATTAGCATGTACTGATCTAGATTAGGTTAATATTGTTAATGTCAATTATAAAGTCGTTATGTAGTCTTAACGCCCATTCTCAGCTAAAGTGTCCCAATTGGAGGGACACAAAAGTGCAAAATGACCATCAATAGAATGATTTTATTTTGACAACATTTGTTTGTATATATTCTCAAGTTTTCAAATCTGGAAGATGAACTGTTTGTATCAATTCATTAAAATGTTATGAAGAGATGAATAAAGGACTTCCATTTCACGAAACAACAGATACGTTACCATGTCATTGTTGTGAAGTTCAACACACTTTAACAGTATGGGTTATTGTAAAGTACAAACTTTTAAAACGGAATACCATAAAACTATTTTTCATAACATGAAGTAATGTGATTTATTGTTAAAACCATATTGAAACTTGTTTGGCGATGACACTGAATATTGTTCTTGTGAAACATTCTTTGTTAAATAAATGAAATTTACAACGTTTATACCCTATAGTGCCGTACTATTGTACTTTTGATTGTTGCCATTTGCCTGTGCTTGTATGGCTTTGTGATTACATTGATATAAACCTGTAAGACTTAGCACAAATAGAGCTCGAAGTTGACCACACTCATGGTAACGTATCTGTTGCCGGATATCATAAGAATGTCCTCCAATACATGTGACTATATACGGCTTAATTGGCAAAAGATAATATCACTATAGCTATCCGTACAGCCTGAATTATTGTAAACTACACACTTTTAAAACGGAATACCATAAAACTATTCTTCATTACCTGAAGTAATGTGATTTATTGTTATAATCATATTGAAACTTGTTTGGCGATAACACTGAATATTGTTCTTGTGAAACATTATTTGTGAAAAAATGATATAAAAAGTTTTTACCCGATACTGTCGTACTATTGTACTTTTGATTGTTGCCATTTTGTTTGTGCTTGTGTGACCTTGTGATTACATTCATATAAACCTGTAAGATTTAGCACAAATAGAGCTCGAAGTTGACCATGCTTATGGTAACGTATCTGTTGCCAGATATTATAAGAATGTCCTGCAATACATGTAACTATATACGGCTTAATTGGTAAAATATAATTTAACTACAGCTATACGTATAACCTTTTTCTACCTTCTTCATGTACATGGCATCTCTACATAATTGTATTTCGGAATCCATCATACTTGGTCACATTCCCGTACAAAGTAGGCATAATCTTTCATATAGTAATTTCACTCACTATCTGTTAATAGCATAGTAACCTGCTTGCTGCTTAGCATAATAATATTATCTAGGAACCTTAAAAAAACGTTTCCTTTAAAAACAAAAGTAGGTAAATTCTGAAATATCGTCGTTTTAATGCAACCTTTTAATGCAAACGAGAAATAAAACAATTTAACCATAACATGTACACTTTTTAATGAAATGAACAATACATGTCTGCTCAAAAGCCACTCGAAAATGTAGATGTATCAGAAACATCACAATCGCCACTTATCACTAAGGAAATCAGGATTGCAGAAGTATTTTGGTGTCGTGTAAAATACGCTATATACTGCATGATAACGAATCATTAAACTGGCAAATTGGCATGAACAAACAAAAACAGTCCAATAAACACACTGACTAATTACTGTTGAAGTTGGTAACGCATCTGTTTGTACAAATGTGCATAGACAGTGAAAGAATAAATTGCTTTAAAGTGATATTATACATCTCGGAGTAGGTATAGGTCTGGCAAGTTAATGATAATTTCAACTTTTGGAAAATATGTGTTGAGTGAGTTAATTAAATATGAATCCTTCACATGTATTGCAATCAAGAACCAGATTTTATCTTCCCATGGAGACAATCAATGTTGGCAAAATAGGCAACATCATTCACCATTATTAAACAAAAGGATATTATATATTTGGTAACATGAGGTATAGCATGCATTATATGCTTAGATACATGTAATTGTTATACATCAGCTGATGAATTTCTACCGGAAGAAAATGCATTGTACCCGTCCTCGATCGGAACTAGAAAATGTACGCAAACGAGTGAGTAAGATCGAGAAGGCCATATGATCAGTGCCAAGAGATGAAATCATCATAGTCATATCATATCAACGCCTGTCAAGGAATATTCTCTTTACACTCATGACATAAAGAGTTCTATATATCTGTCGTTGTCCGTCAAATTCTTGTCCCTTGATTTTGGCAACTTGGTATATATCTGTAGGTTAATTATAAAATCATGCTCTTGGGTCATCTCTGCGTTTACATCGCTAAATTAACAATGAAGATTCCGAAATGCTAGTCATAGAGCCCCAAATTGTGTTTTAAATAATTTGTATTCCTTGGAATAAATTCACAATGAAAAGAAATAAAAATATTCAGTAATAGGGGATTCTAATCAACATAATGATTTGAGTATGTTTTACTCTGTAATCATGAATGATATATCAATTAAGTTGAGATGAAAAAGATTCGGACTTAATTCCAATAAGTTCATTGAGGATTTAAGAACCAGATACGTTACCGACAGATACGTTACCAACTACCTACAGACGAAAATTTGAAGATAAAATGACTGGACATTTAATAATTAGACAAATTTAGTAACATCTTTATATGACAGGGTCCCTAGCAATTTTTCTCTTGAATTTAGTTAGGTATTATTCAGCAATTAGAGTAAGGCCCCAGCTGTCATTTGGCTGTGTTGCACAAACAGATACGTTACCGAGACACGACCTCTGTTGGGCTAATACTCGTGATAATTTTCTACAACAGTGCGTTGTCCATCATGGTCCATTCAATTTAGAACTTATCATAGTTTTTAGAAACAAAAATGCAACCCATTTACAGTTACTAAATGTACTCTGTAATGAATATTCAACTTCCCATTGCCAGTGAAGCCTCAGCAGTAGAAAGAAGAAGTTATTTTGACCTTTGTGTAACCACTGACCGTAAGCATGATAAGCGCTTTTCTTACACAATGCAGTGCTAAACATGGAGGCATGACCATGTTATCATATAAAAAACAAAGCACGAGCGACCCAATTACAATATCATGTGCTCACGGTGCTCGAAATGAGCAATGCGTATAACTAATTATGCAGTAACGTAACTGTTCGTAACGTAACTGTTGTAACGTAACTGTTTGACCAAAATCAAAAGTGGGTGCCTAACTAATATGCCAGGGTCGTTATCTTAGATTTTGTACATGCTGAACAGTAAAAGACTTGTGCCTTTACTAGTATACATCAAAAGATATAGTAAGCTTTTAACAAAATTATACACTTGAAAATATAAGTAACGTATCTGTTGCACATTTTTTTTCATCCCCTACTATTCAGTATTTGCAACCGCGTATCTCATCTATCTGCGAAATATTGCTCTGTATTCACTTTCCTCATGAAGATGGGTGACTTGAGGGATGTTCGGGGAAATATTACTCATTGATTTACTTAAGTTTATGGCCTAAGTTCAGAAGGTATTTTGGAGGTAACGTATCTGTTGCGAATAAAGGGACAAACATTGGTGACAGGATGGAGAAAAAAATAATTGCTGCCATGGATTGTGAGTGGGCGCAAAAGGAAGGGTATTTCATTGGCATTTATCATAGCGTAATCATATATTCCTTGAAAGTCGTTTTCCTTGTTATTTTCTTACGTTTCTTTATGGTAATCATAGTAGGGACAAAACTTTCTCCCATAGGCTTGTGTACAAAGCCATTTTTTAATTATCAAATTTTCAAGAAATGTTGTTACTTCAGTCAAAATTAATTATTTCCCCATTGATAATGATAGTATGTATTTATAAAAAGTCTGGTTTGACAAACATTATTATATTTTTGAATGAAATATGTCACGGGGACAGAATATAACACTAATGGGACATTTTAGCTGAGAATGGGCCTTAAAGTCTTTGCTGATGCCGACAGTGTGATGGTCAGCTGGGTAATTCGTCAGCTGTGCAATTCCAACTAACTGCCATTATTACACCGTGTATACGGTCACCGTCACTTGCCTGCGACTTACATGTAGCTCCAAATTCATTCCGCAGCTAAGACTAAATAACAGTTAAATGTATAAAACAATACATAATCTCTGTTACTTACTGCTTCTCTGACTTGACTGGATGTCTTTATTGCTGCGTAGCTTAATGAATCCATTATTGCTGCTCCTACCTCTACGAAAAACTAGAGAATTTAGGACATTGTGAATTCCTTCGTTGGCGAATTGCGTCTCTCGTTGCTTAGTTGGTGAATGGATAAGTGGGGTTGAATCAATAGTATATAGGCCATCCCATTTCTCGCTATTCTTCAAGCAATATAATATTTTCAAACTGGAAAAAATCATATGTAGATAATCTGTAATCAATTATATAATTTAAATGTCCATCTTGTATTTTGTATTGTTTATTCAATCTTCTAAGAAAAAATTAACGGACAAGGATAAGTGGGAATTTTTTGAGCGCATGCGCACATTGATTTAGTGCAGTCGAGCTCGTAGCCAGCTAGCTCCGTCGTTAATTTTGTAGTGCGATGCATGTTGATCACATAAAGTGCATGCATATGTACGTACGTACGGTCGGATTAGAACGAGTGAGTGTATTTTGTACATTGATTGGCCATGTCTAGCAGCGGTAGAATGGCGGACTATGACGATTTGAAGGTGATTTTATATATGTTCTTATTCACTAAAATGATAATTATCATGTCGTATGTATGTTTGTAATGTAACTAATAACATTTACTGTTTGATGGCAATCTTATCTCGAGGAGTTGTTTTAAAATGAACTGTAGTACACGCGAAAATATCCCTGTGGCCAAACAAATTCATAATTGCACAGTGTGAAGTGCATGTGTAACTTTTGTGTAAGCATTGTGTGTGTGTGTGTGGGTATACAACAGGAATAACATGAATGATAAGTAAAAGGTAACAAAGACTACACTAAAACAAAAGTGTAGCACTGCCTAAAATTAAATCTCATTGTTACTGTGTGGTGAGAGTGATTTTTAAGGTCTGGGGGGCAATGGAATAAACATGATTAGATTTAGAACATCAGAAACAAACACATAATTACACTGTCACAGATTTTATTTTTTACTGACGTTTGAGTTGGTGCAAATTTGAAGAGCGTAGCCGTAAGTGTGATTTCAACCATAACTTCAGGCTTTCATCCCATGGTCATTATGGAAATGAACGTTTCACATTTATTTTGCATTGAAAAGCATTCAATCTACACGTACATCTAGTGCACATCTTGGCCTAGGCTAGGCTATGGCTATGCTAGACAGGATTAACCGTCTAATTCGGGGCATTCTTTAATAGAAATTACATTTTTGGACAGAGGAGCCAGATGCAATCTCAGCGGATTCAAAGTCTACAGAGACTGATTTTTTGGTCTATGGCTATGCATGCACCTAATCGTCTTCAGACTTAGTCCCCTAATTTAGGCAATTACCATTGTTCTGTGCATGTATTTTATTGAATGAAGTGATGTATGTTAAGCTTATATGGCCGGTATTCTTAAGTCTAGTTAAGATGTACATGTAGATCTACTTGATTTATGTCAAAAGTTAGTCTAAAGCCCCAAACAAAGTACATATAGATATAGACTGTATTTGTGGTACTGTATACGCCATATATTTGGTGAGTGTAATTTTTCGCAAATCAGGACTTCTCGGCAATTTCGCGAGTGGTTAAATTCCCAATCGTGGAGTTCTTTTTGACAATAATTTTTTTTTTCATACAGGTATGTGTGTAAAAACATATTTCTGATGGTGTATCAAATGCACAGGTCCTACTAGGTCAAGGACGGATATTTGTTTGAGAAAATGCACATTTTCTTAACAAATTGTACACAGCATATGGGAGAGCACCTCGCAAGTGACGTAAAAATATCAAAATTTGAAAAGGTTATAACTTTCTTGTCCATTCTCGGATTTTCTTCAAATCTTCATTAATATGAGTCTGCTTTTATCGAAATAAAAACAAGTTCAGGTTGAAGTATACCTTTAAGTGACTGACATCGAACCTCATTTTTCTTTCAAAAACATGTTAAGGAACTGTGTTGAAATGAGATGATTCTTGACACTAACCTTTGACGAGCTATTTTTTTTTTTAGAGTCCAAGGCTAGTCTTTGCATTGCGCATTGCATTATGGGATAGCTTTTCGGCATTACAGCTTCCTGTGCAGGCCCGCACAATATCGCAAATGCAAAACGCCATCACCACACAACGTGTATGCACCGAACATCTCGTCTTCTCGATTTATTTTCGCAAATATTTCAACGTTTATTTGAACATTTCAGTCATTGTTTTTTTTGCTTCTTTTGACATCAGTGACAGTGGTTTTCTTTTGTGAGGCTGCACAGTGCTGGGCTCATGATTCCAAGAGTAAGAACTCTGAAAAATGGGGATGAATGAAGGCGCTTTTCATAAGTGTATCCATACTTTGGCGCCGGCAGCTTACGCCGGCAGCCTACGCGGTAGCTAGCTGCGTAGCAGTCCTGGAGCTAGGGGCTAAACAGGCGCTAATGCAGACCTAGGAATGGCCTTTTTGGATGAATTCAACGGCAAAGAAGTTGTCTAGGCTTAGGGTTAGGTTTAGGGTTAGGGGTAGGGTCAGGGTTAGGTTAAAGGGTTCAAATTCATAAAATAAGTGGGCCAAATTGGGCCAGCGTGACTCTATACCGGAAGTAGTAGTGACGTCCCGACAGAGTGGAAATTATCTTGTCTTACGAATTTTGAATTTTCGAACCTACAGTATTTAGGGTAGCGAGAATTACAAAAAGTTGGTATTCTGAAAATTGTCATATTTTTATTGTATCCTTTCTCCTTGCACTTAGGGCATAATTAGCAGAAACGTGTGCTTGCTCTTCAAAGGCTTTGAAATGGTTTGATTGCATGATGGAGCTAGGCCCCCTATATACAATTGATTTATGATTGGTTGTAAAGAAAGGCAGTCTATATGGAGATCAGACAATATTCATAATACCACCCCAAAACGTTTCCATATTCAAAACAAATTGTTGGCAGATTGAGATATTTTGTCCTGTTCAGTATGAAACATGATGCTTTAGCCTAAAAAGCATCATGTTTCATGCTAAACTGGACAAAATATACCGCGGTTCAAAATTGCGGCTCCTTCCCTTTCCCTTTACCTGTGCCAATTCCTTTGAGCTGTAGTGTAGGTACAGTAAATCATTTATCCCTCTTAAAAATTGTTATGTATTATTCATAACCAAAACAACAAATTTTTATTTAAGATACTTTATGATATATGTCTGGGCCCTGTTGCATAAAACTTTACAATTGGTGGTAACTTTGGTACCAATGGCAACTTCTTTAGAAACCTTGAATGTGATTGGCTTTTGAGCAATGTTGCCACTAGTTACCATTGATGGCAGATTTACCATTAATGGTAAGTTTTATGCAGGTCCTGGAATAGTTTATCCTATAAAATCACACAGCTAAATTACAAGTATGAGGAGTGATCAAACTGTCAGAAATAAATGAATTCCCTGATCCGCTTCTGTTGAAAGCAACCTTTTTCATGATGATCATCCCCTTTAATGATATCCATATCTGAGGGACAGATTGTCTTCTGACCCTTAAGAACCCTACATGTATACTGTAGAACTGGGAGAGCTACAGTGTATGCTAACAGTACACCACCTTGGACTCAGTCTCCTTTGAGACTTGAATGCTGTTACAGAGTAACTGTACTTACTTTTAATTTCTATTCATTGTTTACTATTTCAATTTATAAACTAATTACATTCTGCTCAGCGTCATTTTTACTTTGCCATACTGATCAATATGTAATGTGTGGAAAACACTGGAAATATACAGAGAAGCTTTTGGGTGTGTGCAAATTATTAATCTATTGTGTTAGTATGCACACGGAAAAGAGTTTGAATTGTGAGGGCTACCTTTCATGCCTGATGAAAACTTTCTAATTATTGTCTATGCTTGATACCAGTAAAAGGGATGTGCTTTTATAAAAATAGAAAAAAGAAATGTATTCATAAGTTATTTGTCTCTTGGGTTATTTTTTATTTTTGCCATTTTCTGATCTGTGGGAATATATTTTTTCTCTCTCTACAGCATATGGTCATGAGCTTCAGAGTGACGGAACTCCAGGTCTTGCTGGGATATGCAGGCCGCAACAAGAGTGGAAGAAAACATGAACTCCAAGCCAGAGCATTATCACTGCTGAAAAACAACTGTAGCACTCCAGTACAGATCAAGATCAAGGACTTATACCGGAGAAGGTTTCCAAGGAGACTGGTGGCCCCACCCCCTTACCTTTCGCCGATTGTGCCAGAACCTCAGACAAAGTTGTCGAGCCATTCGCTTAGTTCGAACTCTTTGTACTCATCACAGCAGCACGGACACTCGCAGCATTCACCGCCAACTTCAGCGCATCATCATACCTCGTCGCACGGACTCTCACATTCACACACCTCGCACAGTTCGCATAGTTCACATTCTTCGCATTCTTCGCATAGTTCTCACAGTAGTAGTACCCACAATACACATTCTTCACATAGTTCCTTATCACCTCTTGGATCACAAGTGTGCTCGCAACAAGCGTACCACCCCGATGTCAAACTCAAAGTTTTGCCCTTCTTCGACATTTTAGCTGAGCTGGTAAAACCTTCAGCACTTCGTAAGTATGAATGTAATGTTATTCAGGTACAATATGAAGAAAGAAAAAAAATACCATACGATAGTTCATCTTGTTCTATTAAGTGGCTTTAAATAATAAAAAAAGGAGCTGTTCTACAATCTCCATGTACATTAACATTGTGGTATTTGACATGACTGTCATAGTAGATATGATATTATGGTATGTTTTTTAAAATCCATTTGAGGTAAAACGTTTATATTTCTTTACACAAGAGCTATTTTTCAACAACAAAAAAGTGTCTGTCAATAGGGTGTAGAGGAAATTTAATACCTCAGGGATAAATCAATTGACTGTGTACCTGTCTAATTTCTTAATTATTTTGAAAGGTTCTAGAACTCAGCTACATTTATCATTATCTCTGTTCTGTGTTACTCTACATACTGTAACTTAACAATGAAATTTGGGCTTGTTTAGAAATGCAGTTGATTCCTGAGAGTCTGAAATTTAAGTGAAATCAACCAGTCAATAAATAAATTTACAGATATACATATATGTACTATGGTTAAAGAAGATAAGCTCATTATGCAACTTTGAAAATGTTGTTTTTTCTTTTGATATTTAGATAAGTATACTACAGCTCTAAGGAATTGGCATAGGGAAAGGGAAGGATCTGCAGTTTTAATTTGTGGTATATTTTGTCCCGTTCAGCATGAAACATGATGCTTTTTAGGCCAAAGCATCATGTTTCATGCTGAACGGGACAAAATATACCACAAATTAAAACTGCGGATCCTTTCCTTTCTTCCCTTTCCCTTTCCCTATTCGAATTCCTTTGAGCTTTTGTATACATGTGTAGTTCAGGAAACAGAATTATGTAATAACATTTGCATGGCAGCAGGGGTTAAAATGATATTTGTGAGAAATGCAGTTGATCCCTCATTGTCTGAAACAATAATGAAATTATCCAGTCAATCAATGGATAAAGCAAATAAGGAAAATAAATATTCACAATGTCTCTCTTATTGTTTGTGGGGGATAAACCACTCTAAGCCCCCATGTAATTTTTTCGTTGCATGGAAGTGGTTTGCCTCTGCTGACAATCCCATTACACGGTTCATGATTTGTTTCGCTCCGGCAAAGCAGTTGACTTCATCAACATTAAGTTAATTAATTCATGTGAGAGTTTGATTGCTATCGCATGGAGGGAAAAAGTGCAAGTGGCAAGCTGCAGTAGGAATTGGCTTTTGTGTGAACGAATCTTTCGGCTTTGAGACACAGGTGTTTATTACCCAATTACCAGGGCAGACAAAAGTAACATGCAGGGTGCATACAGTGCTATGATTTGTCTTCCCAACGACTGTTCACACACCCATGCATTATTCATGAGTGACATGATACTCTATGAGGTTACATTAAGAGGCCTGAGGCAGATGAAAGGATACTCTTGCTTTTGGTCATGTTCCATCAGTTGAAGACACACAGAGTTGATGGGTCATAAAGATCATTTTTTTTCCCTGTTATGGATAATAGGATCATGCCGTCCAGGTACTGGGCTAGTAATATTATGCAGGCACCTTATTTGTAATTGTTATTTATGCTTCTATGAGATCAATTAATAATTTACAGCATTTGTTTTTTCAGCTTGAACATATATACTGGAATTAATTGGTTTCCAATGTAATATTATGCAGGCACCTTATTTGTGATTGCAATTTATGCTTCTATGAGATCAATTAATAATTTACAGCATTTGTGTTTTCAGCTTGAACATATATACTGGAATTAATTGGTTTCCAATGTCAAAGAAGATATGCTCTTCCTAATATTTATTTTGCTATGGCCCAAGGCTGGCAAACTGAAGGTTGCCATTTCTTACAGAGTTTATAAGGGTGTGTCATTGATATCATCTGATTCACATATGTAGAATTAGGAAAGTTAAACATGCATGGTCACTTGATCACAGCAAATATCCTGAACATGTGTATTCAAGCAGATTAGAAAGGGCAATGTATACCGGTACATGTACATGTAGATTATAGAGGAACATGTGGTGTAAACATTTTAAGTATATCTACCTTGCATGATGCCCAGGAAGACCATATGTAGTCTCACTAAGTCTGTAGCAGAGGTTTGGAACCTCACCGGGTCTGATTGCAATTATTGCCCCAACTAAATGGTTAGCCATATCATTTACTTGAGAAAAATATTACACGCTTTATCCTAATGATATGGTGACAATGCACTCTGTCACTGTGTTGAATTTATAGAGGAAGTAAATAGATTGAATAGATCTACCAGCACAAAAGTATTTGAGGTCAAATTTGATATTGATATCAGCAGGGTTGGGTCTCTGTCTGTCCTTCTGTGTTCTCGATTTTTTTTAAAATCATTTTCTATGACAGAGGAAGTAAATGCTGTAAAAGATATTGATCCCCCGTGAAATGAAATATGGACATAACTTTGTAATGTAAACCGGGTACAAGAAAAGAAGTTTCCTACATGTAGTCTCGTATAGTCATCCATTGTGGCAGTCTGCTTTACAAATTTGAAGATATACATAATGTACATGTAAAGCAGGGTTTCACACAGTCAGCTATGGATGTACATGTGTCTCAATCTATAAAATTATAGATTGGAATTGCTGGTCTACTTAGTTTGAAGAGATAAATTGCATCTACATGTAGTCCCTGTCGTACAGATTCTGTGTATTTAATTAAAATATATTTACTGAATCCATGCATGAATTATTGAAAGCAAGCTGACCTCCAGGAGAAAAATTGTATTTTAAATTTATTCATGAAACCCTACTGTTTTTAATAATGAGAATCAACAGAATTTTTGTGAGAGATGATGTTGTATTACACGTACTGAATATGTACACTCCAGCTCAAAGGACAAAATGTATCGGGGTTTAAAACTGCGGCACCTTCCCTTTCTTCCCTTTCCCTTTCCCTTTCCCTATGCCAAATCCTTTGAGCTGTAGTGTACATATACCTGATTTGCAGGACACAAGTATGGATAAATATTGATTACCCCTCATTTAAGAAAAACATTTTCAATCTTAAAGGGTCACCAAATTCGAAAAACAAGTTCCCACTAATCTATGTAAAATTGTCCTCAGAAAACAAATTTCACATGTTTCCCGCAATAATGTCTCATTTTGACAACAATTTGAAAAAACACGCACCTCCAGTGACGTCAGAAAAGTTAAATGCCATAAATGCCAACGGCGTGTACGGAAGTCAACAATAGAACATTTTCGTAATGTATTCACAACTTTCCCCCTGGCTGCATAGTAACGTGTTATTGCATTCACCTGTATCTTGTCATTCATATTCACTGGATGGAATGCACTTTGAATCTATTAGTTGTTACTACTTGGACAAACCTCAGACAAGCTTTGGGGTTCCCATTGCTAACGTATTGTTTGAACGGCGTGAATAAAATATTTTATTCACGCCGTTGGCATATACAGTATGGCATTTTGATTTTCTGACGACACTGGAGGTGTGCGTTTTTTCAAATTTTCGTCAAAATGAGACTTTATTACTGCTAACGAATGAGAAATTCGTTTTTAATGGATAAATTTACATAGATTAGTGGGAACTTATTTTTCTAATTTAGTAACCCTGTAAACTCACTCCATAGTCCATACTGAACCCTAATTTAATTTCATGGATTTTTAAAATACTTCTTCTTTGTTTTTGTGAATACATGTCATTGTGATTATTGTTTACAGACAGGTACATGTAAAGCCAGTTGAAATATTTCCCTAGAGCTCTGCATCCATTTGGCATTGGTTTTAGGGAAGTACAAGGATGCAGAAACTACATTGTATGTAGAGTACTGAATTGTGAGGTCATACAGTGTTTAAGCATGTTGTCAAGGCAACTTGCTCTAAACTACAGTATGTGAGTAGAGTAAATATTGGTGATACAGTACATGGTAGACAATGTCGGACCAGTGAAACCCTCGCTGGAGCGATATCGTTTAGAACCAGCAACCGACATGTACATAAAGATGGATATGAACACTTCGGTACTTTATTGTGATTGTTATGCAGTTTTCAAGCAGGTTGAAATATTTGTTGTGCAACTCTTCTTTTAGCAGTGGTTTCAGGGAAGTACCGTGATGCCCAGCAGTCGATCCTCTTCCACCTCACGCCCGCACAGATCTCACAGATCCTCGAGTCGCAAGACCCCAGGACGAGAAACTTTGCAGTGCAAGTTCAACTGAGGTGAGAACTAGAATCCACAAAGTTCTTTGTTTTACAGCTGTTAGTGTCACATTCGTCATGTAGTAAACAATGTTATTTCTGTGTTGCAAACGTCAACTGATGTAAAGAACTATTTGTAGATATTAAGTGTGTGCAACTTATGTACAGTGTGTACGTGTACAGTACCTTTATATAATGTACACTGTACATCTATGCATTGTACATATATGTATAGTTTATAGTTTATACCCAAGGCTGGCCTTCATATTGTAGTTGTCCAGTGCGTACAAGGATAGACATTGATAGTGACAGTGTACAATGGATTTGTCACACGCATTTGACTGCATAGAGAAAAATTCTTGTTTATGATACTGTCCTGACTCCTGACAAATATTGATTGCTCTGATATGACACTGTCTCGTAGAGTTCATGTGAAAGGGATAGTAGACAATTTGTGAAGAAGATGAATGATTGAAGTTCAAAGCAAGAAAACAAAGATAAAGGCTATTAATCAGCACAACTTAATTGTTTATTAATAATTTATCATCCATCCAGTTCTTGAAAGAACTTTGTATTTTTGTGATTTCAATTCAGTTGATTTTTAGTGAGTAGAATGAAATTTATAAGGCTCGTTTTACACCAAAAGGCCGGCCCGAGGCCCTCTATTGTGTGCATTTACACCAAATAACGGGGCCGGCTTTGAGGCCTCCTTTCCCAACCTCACCGCACGCGGCGCCCTACATGTAAACAAAGCATTTTTTTTCTTTCGCAATTCCGCGCGCGTAATTGGAGGCTCGAGGCCTCCTTTCCTTCCTTCCCTTTTCAGCCCGAGACTACCTCCAGAGGTGGTCCCGAATCGGGGAGGGCCTCGAGCCTCCTTTGCATTTACACCAAGCTTTAGGCCGGCCTCGGGCCGGCCCAAGGCCAGGCTAAAAGCTTGGTGTAAATTAGGTCTAAGTTGCTATATACATGTAGTTTGGGGAAACATTAAGATACATTTAAATGCACTGGTTTTAAGTAATTCTTCCATCTGTTTTCATGTATGTGTACAGCACCCCCCCCCCCCCCCCCCCCCAAACCAATGGAATTTTTTTTATCACTGATGTCAAGCCCATTAATTTACATGTGGACTTTGATGCTTTGTCAAGATATTCCCCCAACAAAAATTTCTTCAGCTGTATCATGGACTTTCGTATTCTGGGAGACGGATTATCACTGCCATCTTTCCTCTTTGCCCTGACAGATTTTGCTTGGCAGAGACGAGCTGTGAGCAAGACGACCGCATTCCCACCAGCGTAACGGTCAAGATTAATGGAAAACTCTGCACCTTGCCAGTAAGTGTTCAGCCAAATTTGATCAAACCCTTTATTAGTACACCCTACATCTTCATATTTTCTATTCATATGAGAATGCAATTGCCCATAGCAATCAAATACATCTTCTTTCTGAGAGTTCACCAAAACTTACCGGGTACACACCTGTGCTGTTTTGTACAGTCATTACCAGATAAACATTTTCATTGTTTATTTTAAAATGCAATTCCAACGATATCTTTAAAAAAAGTATCGTTGACAGATATAAAGTATTATGATAAAGCCTTGATTACATTTCTGGAAGTTGTTCGATAAGAGTTTCTATGAGGATTTCTGTGACAATTGATCCTGCAGTATTTGTCAGGGATACTTGCATTGTGCATGTATGTATACCATACCCTGCGTAACTTTGATTTTGCACATATCGTATTGTAGTAGCCAGTAACATACACAGTATAACCGTTAAGTTTCCATGCATGTATGCAGCTTCCTAAATTGTGTATGAGCATCATAGCCAAGGATGTTGAACTATTTATAACTCCATGGAGACTATTCCTTCCCAGAAGGGTTTGATACTCTTATCTTATTAAAATGAAAGCGATACAAATTTAGGCACATGCCCATAATGTGTGTATCTGTATACACACAGTATGGACATGAGAGAGAGAGGGGGAGAGAGGGAAGGGAGAGAGAGAGAGAGAGAGAGAGAGAGAGAGAGCAGAATATAGGGCACATTATTCAGATGTATAGCAAGGTCGGCTTATTAAAGTTTGATGTACATGTACATGTATGAATAATTAAGATTAGAGTGGTCCTTGTTTTGTGTGCGTGAAATGTATTCATGAGTCTTTTTTTTAGGGTGGGGGGGGGGGGGGGATGATGGATCATGTGTTGTTACTTGTGGGGGTAAATGTAATAACCATCATATATTTTTCATATGTTGAGTTCAAATGGAAAGAAATACCTTAATTCAAACAACAATAACATGAAAGCAACATACATGTACGTACAAATGTCGTAGTGCCATCCCAAAGTTCGAAAATTAGCCTGACTAGCCCAAATCAAGAAAACTTTACAAAACAAAAAAACAAAAACAAAAACTTAACTAAACAAGTCTTTATCAACTTAGGGTGAAAACGGGCCTCCGGTGTCCTCCTTCTCATCCTTTGCAGGATAGATTGTGGCTGGCTTTAGCTCCAGCTGTCTGTGCTGGATGAGTGTGTTTATAAACTTATGAGGTTAGAATCATCGTTACAAACCTTTGTTTTGAAGCATGGAAAAATATGTATCGCCACCTGACAGTTGCAGATAAGGCATTACATTAATTGACCCAAGATGGAAAATGTTCACTTTGAATTTTCCAATGATTATGGTGAGATCACAATAAAAAAAAAGATATGCCTTGGGTTCATTTGCTCTTAAAAACATGATTCTGGCTGAAAAGGCATTTCTTAACAATTGTGCCAGAGTCGGTTGAGTCCCTCACACTATCCCCAAGCGTTGCACTTGGTCCCTGTTTCATTGTATCAAAACTGACAATCCAATGAAAAACAATGAAATCTTCACTTGTTACAATGTCTTGAGAACATACTCATTATCCTCGCTATGAAACCCCATTTTTATGCCATCTATCCTCAAAATAAGTGCAACATTTGCGCAATTTTGTAGATGCCTTACTGATAGCTGCGTATATGAACAGGAGTCACTCAAATAATGAAGTATTTGCTTCCTCCTTTTATGCCTCCGCCACGAAGTGGCCTGAGGTATTATTTCCTGTATTTTGCTGATAGGGACCTAAGAAAACTACCGCAATAATGTGCTAAGTGACTCTATAAACTGATGTAGTGATATTATCATGATTATGGTATATGAACAGGCTTGTCCTAAAAAAAACTAGTTACTGTGTAAGATTGAGTAAACTGTGTTTCTCTGTTTTCATAAACTCCTGTGTAAGATGTAGTAAACCCTGCTCTTCCATCTTCTACAAACTCCCTTTCCCTGTTAATGTTTGGTAAGATCCATTATTTCTTTCCAACAAGCTCCTGTTACTCAGTAAGATTTATTAAGCCCCTACTTCCATTTTAGCTCGGAATACTGTTATGAAAGGATATGAATCAACCTTCTTGAACCTTTGCTCAGCGCCGCTGAAAAGTTATGTGTTCTGAACATGAGCTTTTTTGGTGATTTAACAATTATATTCTTAGGGAGCACAAGAGAAATGTATAGTCTCATTGTGCTTGGCCAGCTCTGTCATGGAATCAATACTTTTGTGAGCATAATAGATATCAGGAAATAAAAATAAACAAGGTTTTCAACTAAAATAACTCAGCTGTGCGCAAATGCACATATACAGTGTCAATGAAAATGCATGCATAAAATATCATTTTGAGTTTTGACAATGATTGAATCCCACAATTTTCAACAAAAAAATCTGGAAGGTGAAGAAATTAGTCAAGTTTGTAAGTGAAAATATCTTTTATGTCCAAAATTATGTGATGAGAAACAAAGCTGGGGCAATCAAAAATAATTCTTTCCAAATTGACAACCGCTAAATGTTGGTGCTTCACGTATTGTACATGTAGGTATGGGGCATCAAAGTAGTCACAATGGTGGAATGCTTTTGACAATTATTCGATTGATTTAGTATCCATGCAGGTAATTGAATCTTTTATGCTCAAGTTTCTTCTCCTTCCTAATGCATCCCTGTGTTAACAAACTCCCAACTTCTCCATTAGTTCTAGAATGCTTCCTACTTCATCATAATTAGTAGTCTGAAGTCCATAGAGTCGCCTTAACCTCATAGGGTCATAGCAATTGATAAAGAGGGGGAAATAATTGAAAATTTCCTGTTCCAAACTCCATTCAAGGGTATACAGGGTCCCCAACCATTACAATTCATCAGAACCTGTTTCAACAAATATCCGACATGACTTTGGCTTAAAAACAATATTTCTTATCATGTTTCAAAATACTCTGGTATTTATAAACTCCGCATATTTGCTTTGATCATGTTTGAAAATGATGATTGTACAGTATGTAAATTAAATATGTTTGTCTTTGTCTCTGTGCCCGACACAGCACTTGTCTGTAGGATTTGTACATAATAGTGGAACAATAAATCAATGTGATACAAGACCCTTAGAGCACGATGGCTTCAATAAATTTCCCCAAAACATGTCTTCATCAGAAGCGAGCTAAATGTATTTATCAAAATAATATCAGGAGAAATTGCCAAACATGTAACCTGGAATTATGTGCCCCTTCTTCAGTAAGATGGTGCATCCTTTTTCCAGTCTTGTGTTATTGGGAAATCTAGGCCAAGTGTGAACTCCCATTGACCACCTCCACATAAACATGGCTGCGTTTATAAGATTTTGCGTTCCCAGAATCTGTGTTTTGGAAGACGGTTAGTTTTGGCTAAAAAACACAGTTTCAAGGAGCATGCCATTTCGCAGCTTAGTGTGCGCAGTTTGTTACTTTGTGCTTGTTCTATGCAATGCTTTGAGTCATCAGAAACAGGGTGCGCATATCATGTGCAATGCATTTCGAAGTCGTATAAAACAGTATTTAAAAACAAGGTTGCGTTTATAAGATGTCAGAAGGACGGTTTCTACAGAAACACACTTTAAATTTCTCAGAGCGTTTATGAGGTGTGTGATTTTTTTCTGGCTTCATAACGGTATTGGATGAAGGTGTATTTTGAAACCACGTTTCTAGCTCGAAAACCAAACTTGTAGAAACGCACCCCATGTATGTGGCAAATCCCTGTGTGATCTCCATGCCAGGAGATGGCTGGAGGGCATGGCTGGCTGGGGTATAGGGTAGGATTGGATTGCTGCAACCTTCATTATAATCACATCTTGCTCATTACAATTTACAACTTCAGGCACACATACGCTTTAAGTGTATGGTGCACATTGATGACTATCATATCAATATAGAGGGTTCCCAGAAGCAGCCATATTGGAGGACAAAGCAATACAAACCTGTGCATCAGACCATGAAAACAATTATTTGTATGGTCTGATGCACAGGTTTTTATTGTTTGTCCTCCAAGATGGTTGCTTGTGGGGACCCTCATGTGGTCATTATATTGATCCTGATTAAATGAAAAAAGGAATGCACATGATGCATCTCATAACTTTTTTTTCTTTAATTTATGCGAAACATTGAGTTGGCTAGCATCAAGGATGTTTAAGCACATGGATAAACATCAGCCGTTTAATTAATGCAGATTCATTGTATTCTCCTTCTAGTCACAAAAGAACCCTTCACAAAGATTTTCTCTTTGATCTCGATGTTCAATGCCGCGATTCTCTGGGTGAGTTTTGCCTGCATTTGACTTACAAACAAAATCGGATGCGCAGAAGAATTTGGGGAAAATGTCCTCACCCCATATGCTTGCGCAGTTGTGAAATGTAATACCTACGATGTATCAGTAAAGATTCAATCGAGGAATAGTGTTAAAATATGGCAAAAAGGCTCTAAACGTGATATCAAGTTGCAGTATAAAAGTCTCAATTTCACAATGTTCCGCATCATACCTGCTTACAAAATTGCATGAAACGTTACTTTCAGATATTTTCCTTTTGGACAAGTAACATGAAAAACGCGGCCAACCGCGCCCAAGCTAGTATTCCCATCTCAAAAAAGTATCAAATTTCGTATTCGCTCGTCCTTTTTAACTACGTAAGAAGCACTTAGTGACAAAATTAAAAGTTCAGCAGCGAAAGCTGAAATGTATGCATGTATAGGAATGCATATGACCTATTATGAAATCCAGGTGAATGTGACACAATCGCACATGCATCATATTGTTGAGAGCAGCTGCTAGTCATGAATATTAAGTGGCGGCATCAAACCTTGTTCAAAGCGATGTATATCCATGTGCTTAAACATCCTTGCTAGCATCCCTGATACGATGTGGTCTTTACAGTAATCCTGAATAATTGAAAAAAAGGGATGCACATATTATCTCATAACTTTTTTCTTTCTCTAATTTGTCCTAAATATTGAGTTATCATTTTTCTCCCATCATGCTAATTCATGATATGCTAAGGAATGAAGGCATCATTAAAATGTTTTGTTTTTCTCATGATTCCTAACTATGTACATGTATACAGTGCAGGAAATAAGGAATGTGAGTGTTATGAAATGTGAGGGGTTTTTTGTTCAAATTATTCCTGCCCTTAAAATGTATGAGCATGCTAGAAACAAAGGGACTCTCATTTGGGATGAATGTTAAAAACTTCAAGCTACATTTACGTCTTTGTTCCACACTTCAACATCATGTTTCCCTTTAACCTTCAGATGGCCTTTCCGCCCAATGGATTGCTTAGCTCACACATACAGTACACACACATTCACACACACATACAACACACACACACACACACACACACACACACACACACACACACACACACACACACACACACACACACACACACACACACACACACACACACACACACACACACACGCAAATACACACACACATACACACACAACTGTATCTAACTAGTATGTAGTGGGAGGTGTGTATATAAATTATGTGTGTGTGTGTGTGTGTGTGTGTGTGTGTCTGTGTGTGATGTAGTGCATTAGACTACTTGTGTGCATATTGTACATGTACATGTACTGCATCCATGCAAAAACGCATACACACACATATCCATACCATGTACATTGTGTGTATGTTTTCGAAACACACACTATATCTAATGTGACATTTACAATTTACAATAGCATTGCAATACGCTATGTATACACTTGTGTATAATGTGTGTTTCTGTAGTATAGTGTATTGTGTGTATATCGTGTGTATGTGCTATACACAAGCCATAGTACTGATATGCATACACACAAAACAAACACACACTCACACACACACTCACATACACACACACACATGCTGTTACGTCTTTGTGTGTGCAGCAGTGTGTAAATGGATGTTAGTGTGTGTGTGCAAAAAAATGAACTACCTACAGTGTATGCCAATGGGGTTTGTGTGTATGTGTGTTTATACCAGTATGTTTGTATAGTGTGTGTGAGTCTGTATGCCAGAATGTTTGTACAGTGTGTGTGTGTGTGTGTGTGTGTATGTGTGTGTGTGTTTGTGTGTGAGAGTGTGTGTGTTTCAAACCGTATTCATATTGTACAGCACACTTACATCCTGTAGTGTACCATGGGGGGCAAATCTCATGCTAAAAATAGATTCTTGTCAACATTCATTGGGGTGCTATTTACACAGTTCCCTATCTTGTTCCACCTCATTGCCTAAAGAAACTCATCAGATTATGACTTTTTTTCAGGATATGCACGTTATAAGCAAGTAAGATTTTTAATGTGAAGTACATACCTGTGCACAACTGTTAGGAAAAATACATACAGCACAGGGTAAGGAGAAAGGATTGCGTCTTAGTGCAAAAACTACCAATGGATTGTTTTTTGTCGCACAAAGAAATCACGTCTTTAATGCTTTTTTTGTAATGTTGTATGTAGGATGATCATGCAATGCAAGATACATGTTACCTGCCCTTTTGTGATTCTTGAGTACTCTAAGCAGTAATTAACAGCACAATTATAATCAATTAATTATAAATTAATTCTGAGAGGCTTGACACATTGTTAACCTTCTAAGTACTAAGCCCTTACAGCGATTTATCAGAGGAGCAACTCAGCTTTTTGCCTGTGGGACTGAGTGGGTTCTGGGGTCAAAGAGTTTCATAACCTGAAAAGCTCTATATACAGTTTTATGTAGGAATCTTGATATTCCAGCCGGTTAAGACTTAGTTAAGACTTATTGAGTACTTATCACTCACCAGTCCACAGCCAGCATAAATGGTTGCTAGTCTACCATACAGACCTCTCTAAACTATTTACCTGAACACATTTGAAGATATATATGTTGAGGTCTTAAAGGGTATATACTGTACTGGGAAGGCAAAAAAGCCTTCAAACTGTAATTGTTAGCAATCTTCTTGCCAATGGTCTTAAATTCATGTATTGTCTATTTTAGAAGCTTGCTGAAAGTTATTTGCCCTCAAATGATCTACATGTACATTTGGAGTAATGAGTGATTAAATCACAAATCCCCAAAACGTTCGGGCCGAACATTTCGAGGATTTGTGATTTAATCACTCATTACTCCAAATGTAGATCATTTGAGGGCAAATAACTTTCAGCAAGCTTCTAAAATAGACAATACATGAATTTAAGACCATTGGCAAGAAGATTGCTAACAATTACATTTTGAAGGCTTTTTTGCCTTCCTAGTACAGTATATGCCCTTTAACAGTCAATTATGTAAGCATGCGATGTGTGAACCTAATGTATTCTAAAAATGCATTTGATAAAGTTTTGTGAAAATCAGAGTCTTGTGAAGTGCCTGCTTATATCATCTCTATTTAGGAATGACTCACCAGAATTGAAGTGGTCTTGGGCCAACTCAAAGAACCACAAAAAAAAAAATTGGTTAAGCCAATAACATATTAACCAAATGTTTAAGGTTGAAAATGTGGTCACAAGCTTTGTGACACCATAATGAAGTGTGCTCAAGTCAATTACCTAAAAATGCCTTGTCATGGTGGCTTTTTGCCAGTTTTTGAATGATGAACTTTTTAATTTTGATATGAGTCACAATTACCATCCACACTTAATAATATGTATCCGCTCTTAATGTCTAGAAATAGTAAGCAAATAATCAGCGTTGGTGAGGGTGATGGGACGAAATATCACTTCCGAGGCGATCTGGATGTAGCTATCTTTCCGAAGCGCAGCTGAGGAAAGATAGCGTATACATTCAGATCGCCGAGGAAGTGATAGCTCGTCTCATTGCTTGAAACCAAAAGTTGATTATTTGCTTTATATTCCACATCTGAAACCAACTATCTATACCAAAAATGACAATTTGACATAAAAAGGTAATGTTTACTTATCTCCATAACCCCGAGCCGCTGCCATGGGGAACACGCGTTAGGACGCGCATTAGGACGCGCATTAGGACGCGTATTAGGACGCGCATTAGGACGCGCGTTAGGACGCGTTAGATGTCAAGTGATAGTCAGTGATAGAGTGTAACGCACTTTTATTTCGCGCGTACTCAAAATATTAATCACGCATTAGGACTGTGAGGAGTGAAGAGATCAGCGAAACCAAAAAGTACTATCACCTAGAGTGTAACGAACTTTTTTTCTCAGGTGATCTGATAGGAAAAACTACGCCTCATCAACGTGATCAACTCTTGACCAATCATATAGCAACATTCTCAGTATGTGGAATATAATAAGAAATACAGGCAAGCTTGTGATAGTTAATGACAAATATTTGACTAGACCAGTTTGTAATTACATCATGGTCGGACAATGCACTGAATAAATACTACTAGACTGCTCACTGGGATTGTTTTTCATGAAGTTGTGTTGGATGGTGGATGTAAAGACATTTTACAATGTGCCCGGAACAACAATAGAAGCAGATGCACATGCACATGGTAGAATGTTCTTTCACTCCCTTCTCAGAGCTGAATAGCTGTTGTCATATTTGCATGATAATAGATTGAAATGTGGTCTACTATCTAATGAATTCCCATTTTACTCTGTGAGTTTGGAAATTGACCTGAGGTCATTTACTAAAAGCAATAATCTGCTCATGCGCAAATTGCAATTACAAAATGGCTTATTAAGCCAATGAGACCTTGCTGCTGGCAGTCGTGTTCCCTATCAGAATTTGTTTTACCAAATATGTAGAGTCTTATTTTATATTGCCAATTACTATCTGATTTGATCTATGCGTGAGGAAATGTTTGTTTTGTTCAGTGTAAATAAGTGAAATTTCAAGCCCAAAATGCACAAAAATCCCTCCTTCATAGGGATGCCATGTTTCAGACAAAAGTCTGGTTATTTTGATTCCCAAAACAATCTGATTTACACATGTAATTGTCTGGGAAGACACACATTTGAAGATTGTTGGATGATTCTTTTTGTTACAAATTTTCATGTGCTGCTAGTATACATGATTACCAGTCGATTGTGCACAGTCAACTTTATCTAGTACACTTTATAAAGGGCTTCACATTTTTCAAAGGTACATCCGGTTTAGGTTTTTGTACATAGGACCATAGTTTAATTTTCTAGATTCTAAGGGTCCCAAGTTCTAATTGGGGGACTGCTAGGGTCAATCCCTGCTATATAACTGACATGACACATTGTCTCCTTGATTCCTTTTCTCTTTGTACAGCCATGTTTCCCCCAGAACAAGCCTGGGGTGGAGGTCAAGAGGCCCGGCCGTCCCATCAACATCACCCAACTGACCAGGCTCAACGCTACCATGCCGAACTACATCGAGGTCCAGTGGATACCAGAGATAGGACGGGTGAGCCAAGCACAATTACCATGACAACGCCGTGGACATTAATCCGTTCTTTACTGAGCCCGCAGACTTGCAGGCTAGCTTTTCTCCACTTAGATACTGAGTAGCATGAATCTGCTGTAGGGACAATGGACGGTAGGCTATGAATAAACTTTTGAATTCTATGAAGGACCCAGTCAACCCACACCCCTTTGGTTACTGCAGTTCCATAGCAAATTTTGACATCCTAACTAGACCAGGGTTCACAAAGATAGAAAATCTAACCCTGAGCAATGGGTTAACAATGGCCATCCTTATTCATTGAATACATACATCTATGCTTAGATGACCACGCCTGATAGAAAGCTGGATTGGTCCATGTCTTGTTATGTTGCGTCATCATGATTGCGAGGATCACTTCAGAAGTATATTCTCACAACTTGTCTGTTGAGTTCATTTTCCCATGTATGCCACCCTCCATTGCTTGAATTTTACTGTGTAAAGTAATAGTTATACAACAAAGTGATGTAGCAATAAAAGATTTAACCACACAAGTAGAAACAAAACCTAAAAGAAGTCTGTAATTGTTTCTATATATCTGCATTGGATTTAAGTGTAGTCAAAGTCATATGATAGACATGCGCATTAACTGGTATGGGATGAAATGTCACATTCAGGTGCCATTATATTTTCCCTTGTGATCATATTTCCCCTTGAGAGTGCCTTGACTATGACTTTAAACCCCCTCCCAGTCAGTTTCTATACAGTATGAATACATACATAACACGTAAATGCTGTTCAGAACATGTGCCTGTATGCTACGTATGTAATTTTCAAGTGAACAAGGAGAACAATCTTTCCATGTCAGCCTATGGATACCAGATCAACAATGTAGGAAGGGACATACAATGATATTGCTAGTAACATTGATATGGACCCTGACAATGTTCCTCAGGTCCATATGACAAGATTGGAGATATTAATTTACAGTGATGATGATCATAATACTGCAAATGAATCGACATACATGTATATGAAGACTAATGTTTCTGTATTTGATGCTTCTGTATTGATTCTATGAAGCTGTTCATGCTTAATCTCTCTGTTTGTAGTCGTACTGCCTGGCGGTGTACCTAGTGAGACAGCTCAACTCAGAGACCCTGCTGGGAAGGTTACGCAGCAGGAGCATCCGCAACTCAGACCACTCACGGGCCCTCAGTGAGTATAGCATTCTGTAGCCTTGCTGCAAGGCTGGTGCACATTTCTTATCCAACTAACAAAATAGGGTCTAGTTCTCTAAGACTAGTCACTGTATCATAGCGTACCGAAGTGTGACGTCATTTGAACATTACTGTCAAGACAACTGGTTCTAAACAATACGGGTAGAGCAAGCAGTGGTGATCACAACGGGGACTGTTATTGGGAATGCTGGACACTAGCCCGATAGACAATATCGGACCGCTAAACCTCTCGCTGGAGTGAGTTTGTTTAGAGCCAATCGTCTTGACAACATGCTCATATGACGACACCACTTTGGTACTCTATTCTCCTCTGCTCCCCATCCCGGATAAGTAATTGAGATTGACTAGTCTGCTGCAGTCAGACCTGTTTATCAAATATTGTTTTATTTGATTGAAAATGCCCAACCGTCTGGAAACCAGGCTAAGCACTGGCATAGTGTATAGTGTCTGGGCCCGTATTTATGAATCTTGATGGGCAAGCTGGTTGCTAATAGTGCATGCATCTGCATACACTTTAGCAACTAATTCAGCTTAATAAGGTTTCATGAATATGGCCCTTGGACTCTAGCAGAAAGATCCTGGTTTTATCCCAGCCCAGTTGTGGTAAATGAGTAGCTGGTAACTAGCTTCTAGCAACTGATACGGCTGCTTATCAAGTTGGATTATTATCAAGTCGTTGAAGTGGTGCCTCGTACTAGATGGCTGTTTTTTTTGTTTTTTTTTAAAGGATTATGCCTCTGTCACAAAGTGGCTGGAGGCATTATTTGTTATTATCATTATCGTTCCAGAGAAATACATTAAATATCAGATTCTGATGACAAGTTGATTGAATAAAAACAACCAAACCAGAAAAACACATTTCATTTAAATATGTTTATCAAAATAAAAAGAATATTACCCATTTGATCACTAACCCTGAAAGCTAGTATTGAAGAAAATCCAGTTATCCTAACCTCTCTGTCTCTCCCCTCTCTCTCTTCCCCATCTCTCCCCCCCCCCCCCCCCCCGCCCCTCCCTCTCTCACCCCCTATCTCTCTCTCCCCCTCTATCTCTTCCCCTCTCTTTCTCTCCCCCTCTATCTCTCCCACTCTCTCCCCCTCTCTCCCACTCTCTCTCCCACTCTCTCTCCCACTCTCTCTCCCACTCTCTCTCTCCCCCTTTCCTCCTACAGTCAAGGAGAAGCTAGCCCATGACCCTGACAGTGAGATAGCAACCACCAGCCTGCGGGTCTCCCTCGTCTGTCCCCTTGGTAAGATGCGGATGTCGGTGCCATGCCGACCCATCACCTGCTCCCACCTCCAGTGCTTCGACGCATCCCTCTACATCAAGATGAACGAAAGGTGATATTGGAATTTCAACAATGTCTTCGCCAAGTTGACAAAGTGTAACGTTTCTCATGTCTCTGCCTGAAATGTTTACTAAGAATAGTCTCGGGAACTTACGTTCAGTAGCGTTGCAGCTTTCATTGTCAATAACTCTCTCTTCATTCCTTCTCCCTATCTTATTTACTCTTGTGTCAGAGCTAACATATTCCCTGGGACTTATGTTATGTAGCATTGCAAGAGTGTGTGTTATGTTCTGCTTTTTAGTTCAACATCCCTGATGTTCTGATTACTGCTTGTCACTACGGGCAGTACACACTGCGTAAAACATTTGCCAACTGCTTTATTCTGAGAGCCATTGAATTCTCCTGAAAAAGTAACACTTTATATTGCTTGAAAATGACTGTGTTGAATGCTGTCAGCGTTACAATAGTGATGAGGGAAACATCAGTGAAACTTAATGACATTTGAATTCAATACTAACTTGGAATATTCTCTTTTGATATACAGGTCGTCTATGTTATATTCAAGTTGTGCCTTTGGTTTTTATATGGCTTCTGCAATGTAAATAACACTTACTAGAACATCAACATGATTCTTCATGTTGCTGATGTTGTCATCATTTCGGCCTTGTACAGGCAACTGCAATGAAGTTGTACAAGTCCTTCTTTTGTGTATGTTTTCAGGAAGCCAACTTGGATCTGTCCAGTGTGCGACAAGAAGGCTCCGTTTGATTCACTCGTCATTGATGGGTGAGTGCAAGGTTCTATTGCAGTAAAACCTTACCAGCCAATGACGTTAGAGCATTGAAGCTGTTGTCATGGCATTATAAATCCTTTGTGCGTAAGTGCGTAACGATAGTCATATGCACCAATACCCAGATGAAATTTATAAGGCTTTGAAGCATGAGACTTTGGCATCATGCCATTACCTGGTCATGCAAGAATGAAAGTTATCCTTGCTTCATGACCAAAAAAGGAGGAATTGTTCTACGACAGGGTCAACATTTGTCAATAGGTAGTGTGTACTTCTTTTCGAGGCAATATGAAATTCTATAAAACATTGCATGAATCAGAATTATAACATATAAAGGTTTACTGGGGTCCTCTTTTTTGTTGTATTTTTTTAAAAACTGTACTTGTCATTTGATTTCTGCAAGAAGGTGACCGATACATTTCCAGTCGTAAGCCTTTTACTAACGACTGCAGAATCATGACAAAATCATGTTGTCTGCAGTGGCTTTAACATACAGAATTTTAAGTCAGATTTGAATGAAAAATATTATTCAAGGGAAACAAAAAGTGTTGTTTTTCTGTGCAGGTGGTTACTAAAGCAGGTTCCACTGTTCTGTTTTACCTCTCCATACCCAGGCTTTTCTTGGAGATCTTACGCAACCCCCCTGAGAGCAATGAGATCATCTTTGTGGAGGATGGTTCCTGGACGCCGCTGGGGCCCAAGCAGGAGAAACCCTCCCATGTCCTGTCCTCACCGGCCACTGCACCAGCCACGCAGATCTCAGCACCCTCAACATGTAAGAATTGAATCAAATTGAAAACTGTTATTTGATCAAACATCTAAGGGTGGATTGTGTTCAAAGTGTAATGATGACATATATAAGGTGACGCACTATGTACATACAAAGTTCATTTAAACTTTAACACAGATCCATGACTATAGCAAAAGATTTACACTATACCAATTTAAGGCTTCATACCATTTCCATTTATATTAAGTGATATTTGATTATGTACATTATATTTTTTTTTATCAATCAATTCTACTAAAGATACTGATTCCTCTTTGATACGCAACCATGACACACGTCTGCCCTGTATTTCACAGCAGCAGCAACAGCAACAGCAGGAGGAGAACCACCGGCCAAGAAATCAAAAGAAGTGGTCATCGATCTCACCTTAAGCAGTTCCGAGGACGACGACGATGATGATGACGATGATGATGACGAACCAGCTATCCACGCATCGACCAACCAGCAGTCAGATTTCCAGAAGATTGACAGTGACCGTGACGGCGAGATGGAAGATGCGGTGGATGATGATGACGACGATGACGAAAGGACCATAGTACAGGAGTACTCGTCGTCTCACGAGCAGCAGATAGATGACGACGACGACGATGTGGTCCATGAGACCCCGGCTGCGTCGTCCAGCACGGACCACTCTGGTAGTCGGGTGGAGAGGGGGAGAGAGACACCTCACATGCAGCCCCAACCTATGCTCCCGACACTATCAACTAAAGGGTGCGTTGACCTTCCTTTTGACTTTTCCTATAGACCAGACCAGACTCTATCCCGCAACTGGCACTATGAGTACGATAGCAGCGGCCAGTCCGCACAGCAAATACCCCCCTCTAGTGTCTTTGAGGGACTTAGCGAGCTGGAGCTAGGGAGCATCGGTCATTACGAGGACCAGGTCCCAATTAACTACTCCCCACACAGACCAAGGCTCCAGAACAATAACAACAGATACAGCCCCTATCACAATTGAAAAAAAATGCATTTTGGCATTTAAACTGCTCATTATTGTGTGTTATGTGAGCAATTTTTTGCCAAACAATTCTCTTTCAATTGATACCAATTCAGTGCAACATGTGCTTTACAGAGCCTTTGTGAGTCGATGATAATATTGATTTAATTTTGGTATGGTTCCACTTCAGAATATGTTATGTTTTTGTGTGAGTTTGGAGATTATATTGTGAAAGGTTTGAAGAAGATGTTTAAAGGCTTCACCATGAGTCAGGTCATTACAATCAAAGACAAGTTTTTGCATCCCAATTATGTAACCCGAATCCATTTGAAATATTATATTAGCATTTGTTCAGCTAAGTAGACCATGACAGAGTATTATTTGCATGTTTATGATTAGATTCATTTTGCTTTCATGAGGTAGCATTCTGAATATTATGCATGCTTGTTTGTGATTGAAGTAAGCTTCTGGAATCACATAGATAACTAATGCACCTTGTCATAAACGCACAGATTCATAATGCTTAATTTTACTAACTGCAGATTACAATAACCATATATGTACTGCATGGGCGTGGATGTATGCTAACCTAACTCTCATTGCCAAGCGATGTAACTGCTCCGCATATGTGTTATATTAGCACAGAATTGCATGCTTCTTTTGGATTTGTGGGATTAGTGAGTTTTCTGTCTATTTCCATGATGTATTATTTGTCTAATATACTTTTTCCTTTCCTTGTTGAGTTTGTTTATGATGTTAACTTTCTGTAGTTTGCTGCATTACTAAACACTGTGTGTTATTTGTTCATATTTTTGCTTCTATTGTTCTGTTATGCAGTATATTAGAGGTTAGATGTCATCATTGTTCATTTCTTTGTTTGTGTTGTATTCACACTGGTCATCCATTGTGCGGTACATGTATATGTAATTCAATACTCTATCTGCTTCTGCGCATAACAATGGAGGCATATTTTGAGGTTATCTTTCCTTCTGTCTGTCTGTCTGTCTGTGTGGTAACTGCTTCCTTTTGCTTTGCTGTGTTTGCATTTGTTTCAGTTTCTTTTTGATCGTGTTCATTCCCTTTCTTCTCATTCTTCAAACTGTGTTGTAATGTCGATGTTTAGTTTGGTAATATGTATCAATATTGCTCTGAAATACTGATTAAACTTAACTTTATCCCTTGATTTATCATCAAGTAGTTACCATCCCAGACTTCAACTCAATATACATGTACATGTATACATAGATGAGTGGATGGGTAAAGTCATGCAAAAAAAAGAAAAAAATAAAGTTATTTCATATGATTTCATCTTGTAGTACAAATTTTTCTGTTACCTGTTTTGTTGATTTTGTGTTGCATCCCCCCCCCCCTGTTTTGTGATCGTAATTTGTTTCACTTTGTCGCATCAGTATTTGATTTCGCCAATTTTCCTTCTTTTTCATTTGAGGCATGTGATTGTGCAATGTAACATCAACTTTTCCTGTTCACTCTTTTAATCCATAAACTGAAGTTGTTAGCTTTGGTAGAGCAATGCGAATCAATCAAGTGTTAATTATTGTTGGTTGTGAAAAGCAATCAAACTTCAGAAATAGATAAAGTTACCCAAAGAGTCAAGTCTAGCACTGAGATATGTTGAATGGGATCCCTGATAGATAAGCATGGGAACATGTTAGTTTTGACCATTGGGATTGTATCATACTGTACTGTCATTTCATATTGTAAAATGTATGTGTTATTATTAGCCTAGAAAGAATAAACAGAAATGGTGGCATATGTTTGCCATGAAATCGATCTGACTAAAGCGACAGCAAATTAAAAAAATGATACTGTCAATGATTTATTTTTGGTGATTTTGTTTAAGTCGTAGAACCTATGGTCTTTCTAGGCAAATATTACTTGCATTAAACATATACAAAGATAATTGATATGTTTGACCATAGCAATTGTAAAAAAGTGTTGCATAGTCTCTATATTTGTTTTCACATACAAACGGTTTGCCCTCTTTCCTTATGAAATTGGGCAATGTGTATAGTGTATAGGAAATTCTTTGAGCAAGAATTGTGTTGGTTGTGCTGGTATTTTATTTCAATTTGTTCTTGCCATTGTTCATACAGCAAAAACATGTACATATGCTGGTAGTACAGATTTATGGATCAAACGTACAGCGAATACTCCATCGTTCAAGGAAAGTGAAAAGGCCCAATCATTCATTTTAGAGAAGAAGGAGCAAGAATAGTTACCATTTACATGTACACATCTATAGAATATCTTGGTATACTACTTAGCACCTATTTGTATGTGTTGTATAGTGCATGTTGTAGATACATGTATATATTCTAGGACTCTGTAAATACTATTGTGTTTGTTATGCCTCCGCCACGAAGTGGCCGGAGGCATTATGTTTTCGGGTTGTCCGTCCGTCCGTCCGTCCGTCCGTCCGTCCGTCCGTACGTCCGTCCCGAATCCGTTTCGGCAATATCTTGAGAACCGTGAACCAGATTTGCTTCAAACTTGGTACCTGTGTGTATTGCATAAAACCAATGAAGTGTGTAAAATTGGGGTCAAATCTGATTGAGGTCAAAGGTCAAAGGTCATTGAACATTGTGAAAAATTGCCTAAAATTGACCTTTTTCACGTTAAATCCAAATCCAAGGATACAATTCTCATCAAACATGGTACAAAGATGGATCACTACTTGGCGGTAGACTGGTGACATTTTGGGTAAAATTCCTGAAAGGTTAGAGGTCAAAGGTCAATGAACTTTGTGAAAAATTGCAAAAATTTGACCTTTTTCACAATAAATCCAAGTCCAAGGATATAGTTCTCATTAAACATGGTACACGGATGGATCACTACTTGGGGATAGACTGATGAAATTTTTGGTAAAATTCCTGAAAGGTCAGAGGTCAAAGGTCAACGCACTTTGCCAAAATTGGCTAAAAACTGCCCAATACTTTATATTTTTCACAATAAATCCAAATCCAATGGTACATTACCAACTAAACATGGTGCAAAGATGGATCACTTCTTGTGGCTAGACTGGTGATATTTTTGGTGAAATTTCTTAAAGGTCAGAGGTCAAAGGTCAATGCACTTTGCCAAAATTGGCTATTTTTCACAATAAATCCAAATCCAATGGTACATTACCAAATAAACATGGTGCAAAGCTGGATCACTACTTGGGGCTAGACTGGTGATATTTTTGGTGAAATTTCTTAAAGGTCAGAGGTCAAAGGTCAATGCACTTTGCCAAAATTGGCTATTTTTCACAATAAATCCAAATCCAATGGTACATTACCAAATAAACATGGTGCAAAGCTGGATCACTACTTGGGGCTAGACTGGTGACATTTTTGGTGAAATTTCTAAAAGGTCAGAGATCAAAGGTCAACGCACTTTGCCAAAATTGGCTAAAAACTGCCCCATACTTTACATTTTTCACAATAAATCCAAATCCAATGGTACATTACCAACTAAACATGGTGCAAAGATGGATCACTTCTTGGGGCTAGACTGGTGATATTTTAGGTGAAATTTCTTAAAGGTCAGAGGTCAAAGGTCAATGCACTTCACTGGAACATTCCCAACCAAACAATCTAATAAATAATCTAAATAGGGCTAGCACAGAGGCGGAGGCATATTTATCGACTGCGTGGCAGTCGAATTGCTCTAGTTTTGCTTCTTTGTTTCTTTTTTTGTTACTGATCATTAAATTCAAGTACCCTTTTTTAACTGAACAGTAGTGATGGAAAAGATATCAAAAGAAAGATTGGCCTTGTAAAAATCATTGTTTTTCATTTCACACACATGAACCAGGTAAATTAAGTAGCATAGGAATGGAATGCAAGAGCAACAGAGATAAAAAGGAAGTCTAATTGGACTATTGTAGTACACTGGAAAGTTTTTACTGTTGAATAGGCCATTACATTTAAACACAAATGAAATTAGAGAATTTATCTGTTTTGATCTGCATGTTATTTTCCAAATATGAAGTAAGTATGTGGGTGTATTTTGGAAGTTAATTCTGCTAAGTAGGAAGAAAAAATATGTACATTCATCTATACAGGATTAGAGTACCCATTTATCTAGCTCTTAATTGGAAGTGTGTAAAACCTTGTTCGGTACTTGTAATGCTAATGTATTTCTGTGTATAATGTTACTTTTGTCCTGTTTTATAACAATGAGTTACAAATGTTCATATTTTAACACTTGACAATTGTTTGATATATTGGGTTTTAATTGTTGAGCATGCTAGACGCATGCTTTCTCAATGTAAATTTTATCTCAATATTAACGCTTTTTTGTTTTCTCTGTGTTCCCATGTCAATGCTTTGGTTTGGACAACAGACTTCGGTAAGATTTCAGATTAAAAAGAACAGGAAGAGTTGACCATGTCTGCATGAAGTAGAGACCTGTGCCTTGCCGTGTTTTTGTGTGTCATAGTTTGCATGCTTTTCCTCACATCCTCTCTGATTTCCTCTGTTTCTGTGCATGTGGTGTTGAAGTAGGGGAGACATACAGGTGAAGCTTGTACAGTGAAACCTGTCTATAGTGGCCACCCAAGGGAAACAAAAGTTGTGGCCTTTATAGATAGGTGGCTGCTATAGCCAGGTTCTTTAACACATGATCTCTCTCCGGGGGAATTATTTTAGTGGCCACTGAGACAGGTTTGACTGTATATTGAAACCTGTAATAGTGACCACCTGTCTATAAAGACTGCTTTTCATATCTCCCCTGAGTGGTCCTTATAGACATGTTTCACTGTACATATGTGAATGTTGCATAGCCAGTGCGTCTAATCCCATGTTTTTTAATTCTCAGTTTGTTTGAGCGTACTTAAGTTTATATTTGGAGGTCAGGGTTAAGGTCTAGACTTCAAGGCAAGTTTTAAGTTTTAGATAAAATGGGAATAGCATCATGTTGCTATAAACCACAGAGACTGTTCAGGAGAGACAGAAAAAACATCTTTACACACAAATTGCCTTTCTGAATAGTTGGTAGATGTATTATCAGAAATATTGCATTCTTATGCTAGCATAGAAGGTTCTTTCAACTTCTGCTTGTCAGTTGTAGTTTACCACTAGTCTTTTCCTGCCGCTGGAGAACATCATATTTTATGTTTAGTGAATTAAAATGTCAAGGTGGTCCACTAGTATAGAAACCATGCAATATGAATGTCATTATTGTTAGGGGTAAGTGGCATATCTCTTCTGTACAAATCTGTGTGACGGTTTCGGCGCAATGATTATCTTTCAAGATGCAATACATGTCACGGATGTAGACATTCATTAGCAACCAAGGTTATGATAGATTTGGAGAGTAAGCCAAACACCACTATACCATCACATTTTTCAGAGTTAGTTTATCCAGTAGATGTAAGAGCTAAATCATCACTGGAATGTATAGAGTTGTATAGAAAGCAGGCACACTAGCACATCCTGTCGCTAATGTAGCTCTTACATCTACTGGACAGGCTGAATCTGGAAAATGTGTTGGTGTAATGGTGTTTCGCTTCCTCTCCTAATCTATTCTAACCTTGCCTATTGGAGGCGGCGCCTAGTATCTATTTGTAGGATTGACTGTATGTGTGAGCATGTTAGCCTGTATCTCACCTTCCTATTGTAGAAACACTCTTTGCACTACTTGTTCACCAATCACTGATATAATCATATGAATTATCACCTTGTAGAAGCACATCATAATAGTTACATTTACCTATATTCTTATAATAAAGCTGCATAAAATCACTAATATTGCATAATTTTTCTAAAAATTTGACTCAAATTTCTTGTGGTACACCAATGAATTTATTGCTAAAACTTCAAAAATGCCATTCCTTTGTAATTTTATATAATATAGAAGTATTGGTTCAAAACCTTACATTTAATGACCATAAAAACTATGTAATTCCTCCTTTTGGAAGAACTTTCTATGATGTTGCTTTTACATGGTAAAATATTTATAAATTGTTCTTTCTTACTCAAAAATAAAAGAATGCAGCTCACAAAATAATGCATTAGATTAACATCAGACTGAAACATGTATCTTGATGTATGGAGATGACTGAAGAACAAACACAAGGGCCCCGTCTTGTAAAGAGTTACGATTGATTTCAATTGCAACTTGTTATCAGATAGGGCTCTGGGTTGGACAAATATTTGTGCACAAGTCATAATATCAGATTAGTGTATGTACAATGGAATAAAACCTATTGTCATGTAGCTTGTGATGTGTTCGAATGCAAGTAAGACCATGGAAAATGGAAGCAAAATATATATGTCTATGGCTGGTGTAAACGTGCAATAAGTTGATCACTAAAATATTACTAACAGCCAATATTATGATCAGATGCTCTCAGCAATACAACAACAATGTATATGTAGAACTGACATCAATTGATTTACTCTAGCTTTGTGGCATCCTGAATTAAGAGATAACGAGAACTCTGTTATTCATTGGTCAAGTTTGGACCTATTAGCAGCAACATACGACATCCCTCCACCTTCTAACATCATGTAATTTCAGCTTCATTTGAATTACCGGTACTATCTATCAAAAGTGTCCATTTTCATTTTTCATTTTCATTTTTCATTTATTTAACCACTATAAAAACGAAACAACAAAAATACAAAATATTTACAAACATAAAATAATGGTATGGACCCCTTGAAAGCAAATCTGTTTATGGGCGGGGGCCCTTAACAAAGCACAATACATACATAGTTATAAACAATAAACATTTAAAGGAAATCAAGGTAATAAATTAATTTCCATAATCACACACAACACGCACACACACACTCATTCATGCGACAAAACGAGAGGGGAAGAGGAGAAGAGAGAAAAAGACCAGGGGAAGAAAGAAAAACAATGAGGAAAAGAGGTACATTGTAAGGGAACTATAAGGGAACTATACCACATATAATTAGTGCACACATATGTGGAACAATGTCAGTCCAAGCCCTAGAAATTATTCTGCGGAATAGTTTGAATGACAAATCCTGAATATTTGAGTTCTTAGAATCTCCCCTGCCGTGAGTCAGGAGGGTAAGGATTAATCCAATGATTGACACTGACATCACATTTCCACCGCACATGCTATACATCTGTTACAGAAATGCAACGTTAGTCTGTGACTGCATGATGAGTCACTGATCCGTACACAGATAACATGACGCGACCTTGAGCAAATAAATCGGATGAAGGATAGTTTGTTTCTGAACTCAACAAGCTGTCATTTCATCCCTCAAACTCACATTACCGATTTCTGCGTCATACTGTGCCTTTCGATCCTGGGCTGGCCCACGTATGTTCTGAAGTTGCTTTGCCATGATTATACCTTTGATGGACAGTGCTCAGACAAATCTTTTGCTAAGCATGCTTAACTATGTTTGTAATGTAGCTAGAAGTAATTTATCCAAAACATTAGAAACACAGTCAAGAAGTGAATGAAGTAATTAAGCAAGGTACGGAACCCGGTAATATGAGCACAAATGGAAGGTGGTCTAATGAAGAAGTAGTTATACCTACATGTATCATTCACAGAAGCCTTCCAATGACAATAATGTAAATAATGATGCAGGTGTTGGCATGACAATGAAAAGATCATAATAAGATCATCCTTCTTCCCTCTCCCTTTCCAACCCTCCTTCCCTATCATTTCTCACTCCCCTTGACTTCCCTCCCCTTCCCTCCCCTTCCCTCCCCTTCCCTCCCCTTCCTCCTCTTCCCTCTCCACTCTCCTCTCCCACCCTCCTCTCTCTCTCTCTCTCTCTCTCTCCATCTCCCCCTCCCCTTATTCTTTGTCTATATCCCTTTCTACAATGTATGTATCCAATGTACGTATCTCCCTCTCTGCCCCCTCCCCCTCCGCTATCCCCCTCTCTCTTTTGTTCTCTTTCCCTCTCTCTTTTTCTCTTTCCTCTGTACCCCAGTCCCTCTCTCTTTTGATCTACGCTAACTTTACTTAGTAAGCTCTCCATCTTTTATGACAAGACATTGCATTGCACAACATCTCAATGGCAATAAAAATGCGATAACGTGAGGGCGCTATTCTAAATGTGTTTGCTATTCGTCCACAGCCCGTCCTTCCTGGATGGGGGCACCCACCCCTTGATGGCCCCCGTCTCCTCTGTGAGTCACCGAATCCTGCCTGGGATGGAGATGCCTGCCCCGCCCCCACTCTCAGTGTTTCCTGACTACTCCTCTCTCCTTGGTCTACAGCCCCTGCCCACTAACGCTGCAGATTACCAAGGTAAGAAGACATATATAAGGTGGTAGACAGAGAGATAGAAAGGTAGATGGATGGATGGATGGATAGATACAGTGTAGATAGATAGATGGAAAGGTTGAAAGATGCATACATTTATCGATACTCGCTCTTGGGCTGCAGCCCTTCCCAAATAATGCTGCAGATTACCAAGGTAAAAATGTAAGGTGGTAGATAGATAGATAGATGAAAAGGTTAAAAGTCACATACAGTTAGATCGATACTTTCTCTTGGGCTGCAGCCCTTCCCGACCAACACTGCAGATTACCAATGTAAGTCTAGTTGTTAGAAAATTGTAGATATATTAAGAAATAGATGGTTACATGCAGATAAATAGATAGATAGATGGACGGAAAGGTAGTTTCATGCATGTAGATCAGTAGGGCAGAGGCATACCAATAGTCTGCATTCAGTCAGATTTCTATAGTTCAGGAATGTCTGAGATATTTTTGGTAGCATATTGGTAGTTTAGAGAGGGCTGATCAGAATGTTTCTGTTTCTTTTGTTTCCTCAGCAGATATTGACCTGTACTCACTGCTGCAGAGTGACCGGATCCAGGTAAGATGAACATTCAGGATGGTATCTGTAATGTGGATAGTTCAGGATGGTATCGTCAATGTGGATAGTTCAGGATGGTATCTGTAATGTGGATAGTTCAGGATGGTATCGTCAATGTGGATAGTTCAGGATGGTATCTGTAATGTGGATAGTTCAGGATGGTATCGTCAATGTGGATAGTTCAGGATGGTATCTGTAATGTGGATAGTTCAGGATGGTATCGTCAATGTGGATAGTTCAGGATGGTATCTGTAATGTGGATAGTTCAGGATGGTATCGTCAATGTGGATAGTTCAGGATGGTATCTTCAATGTGGATAGTTCAGGATGGTATCTGTAATGTGGATAGTTCAGGATGGTATCTGTAATGTGGATAGTTCAAGATGGTATATTTAATGTGAAAAGTGCAGGATAGTATCTTTAATGTGTATAGTTCAAGATGGTATCTTCAATGTGGATAGTTCAGGATGGTATCTTTAATGTGGATAGTTCAGGATGGTATCTGTAATGTGGATAGTTCAAGATGGTATATTTAATGTGAAAAGTGCAGGATAGTATCTTTAATGTGTATAGTTCAAGATGGTATCTTCAATGTGGATAGTTCAGGATGGTATCTTTAATGTGGATAGTTCAGGATGGTATCTTTAATGTGGATAGTTCAGGATGGTATCTTTAATGTGGATAGTTCAGGATGGTATCTTTAATGTGGATAGTTCAGGATGGTATCTGTAATGTGGATAGTTCAAGATGGTATATTTAATGAGAAAAGTGCAGGATAGTATCTTTAATGTGTATAGTTCAAGATGGTATCTTCAATGTGGATAGTTCAGGATGGTATCTTTAATGTGGATAGTTCAGGATGGTATCTTTAATGTGGATAGTTCAGGATGGTATCTTTAATGTGGATAGTTCAGGATGGTATCTTTAATGTGGATAGTTCAAAGATGGTATCATCAATGTGGATAGTTCAGGATGGCATCTTTAATGTGGATATTTCAAGATGGTATCATCAATGTGGGTAGTTCAGGATGGTATCTTCAATGTGGGTAGTTCAGGATGGTATCGTCAATGTGGATAGTTCAGGATGGTATCTTCAATGTAGGAAGTTGAGGATGGTATCTTTAATGCAAATAACAGTTTTGGGGTAGAATTCTAAGTTTTAACTTAAGTTCTCTGTGATCTGTTTAAACAGTTTCAGTTTCAGAATACTGCCCCAGGATAGTATCTTGAATGAAAACATGATACCACAGCTACTTGTAGTTAATGCTCTAATGTTGTTCATTCCCTCTTCTTCCCTTAGTACCCCCCTCCTCCATACTACATGGACCAGCAGACTGGGGTGAGCCGCAGCAGCAGTGTGGCCACCAGCTCCACTACCAGCAGGGCCGGCAGCACAGGCAGCGGCCATGGCATCGGACCACCAGATGTCATCCCTCTAGACTAGGCTTGGACCTCCGGATGGCATACCTCTAGACTAGGCCTGGTCTATCTCAATCGTCATCCCTCTAGACTAGGCTTGGACCTCCGCATGGCATACCTCTAGACTAGGCCTGGTCTATCTCAATCGTCATCCCTCTAGACTAGGCTTGGACCTCCCGATGGCATACCTCTAGACCAGGACTGTTCTAGCCCAGATGTCATCTCTCTAAACTAGACCTGGTCTATCCCAGAGCAGAGGAAGCGGCCATGGCATCGGAGCACCAGATGTCATCCCTCTAGAGTAGGCTTGGACCACAGGACGTCACCCCTCTAGACAAGGCCTGATCTATCCCAGCCATCAACCTGCTAGACTAGGCCTGGTCTATCCCAATCGTCATCCCTTTAGACTAGGCTTGGACCGCTGATTGTCACCCGTCTAGACTCAGCTTAGACCACAGGACATCACCTCTCTAGACTAGGCCTGGTCTATCCAAGACATCACCCTGCTAGACTAGGCCTGGTCCATCCCAGAGCACAGGCTGCAGACATGGTATTAGATTACCATATATCATCCCTCTAGACTAGGTTGGGACTTCCAGCTATCATCCCTCTAGACTAGGCCAGGTCTATCCCAGAGTACTCTGTGACATTGGACTACCGGCCATTATCCATCTAGACCAGGCTGATTTATCCCAGACATGACATTGGACCACCATATCTTGTCCCTAAAGACCAGGTCTGGTCTATTCTAGAGCACATGCAGCAGACATGACAATTGGACTATCAGGTGTCATCCCTCTGGTCTATAGACTATTTCATAATGCCTGATACCATCCCTCTAGAGAGGCCTTGTCTAAATCATGACATGTTTTGGGAGTACAGGCAATATGCGTGGCATTGAATTAGCAAATGTCATCTCTCTACTCTAGTCCTGGTCCATCCTACAACATCAGACAAAACTTGAAAGAATTGGTAGATGCAGAATTTGCACCTTTTTGTGATTGATAGAAGCATTACTGAGTTGTTGTAAGGAGCATTTCTGTATGTGCTTGAAACATGAGTATTTAGGTGGAAAGATGTTTCTGAAGCTTGATTGTATGAATGTCTGTAGTGTTTACAGAATCTGTCTAAGCATCTAAACGATTGTTCGACTTCACTTAGCATCCCTGTGAAGGAAAATGGTAAAATAATAATTTTTTGAAGTACTTTTGGATATTTATATTGTTTTGATGGGCCATCAGTGCGAAATTACACAATACAGGGACCCGTCTCATAAAGAGTTGTGATTGATTTAAAATGATCGCAAGTCCAATCCCTTATCTCTAATGTACAGACTTATGATTGATATCAATGGCAAGTTAAGTTGCGATTAATCACAATCCTTTATTAGGCAGGGCCCTTGTTTAAGTATGGTTCCATTCATGACCATCTTTAACTGTACAAAGAAGAAGAGAATATAATTACACTTCTCAAAGTTCTCATTTGAAGGTGATCTGTTTCTGTTTCTTCTTTTCTGTTGTTTTCATGTACGACGAGTATCTGTTTTTATTTATTACGCATACATGATACAATCAGTTGGTTTATTTTCAAGATTCAATGCCTGCCCATGAGTTCATGTCAACCAGACTGTGACAAATGTCCAGACGAATCAAATACAAAGATTGTTTCAATAGCAATGAAGCATGAATATGGTGTTACCTTCCAAACGTGTCTTTGGATTGAGAACCAGTGATATCTTGGTTGCTAAGTGGACCTAAGCGTCTGTTTACTGAACTAACTGGTAGTTTAGTACTGGTATTCATATCGAGAGTTTAAACCTAAATGGGACTGGAATCCTGTGGATTATTTGAATAAAAACAAAATAATCAGAAAAGCAACTTGTTAATGGAAGTTTGTGCAAAATGGGCAAGTAGTAATAAAGTTACCTTGTACATATTTTGCAAGTACTCGATCTTTTCTGACCTTAACAATTTTCTTGTGATCTGTTTATTTTTTTCTCTGACTTTCCCCTACTGATTTTGAGATCATCTTGTTTATTACCAGTCTATAAGCAACCTTTGTGGTTGATGTCCATACATCACTCATCTTTGTTACCATAGTTTCCTTTTCTGGTAAGAAGATGGAGGATTATGATTGGTGACCAGTTTTTATGTCAGATTAGTCTTTTGCAGATTGTATATATTTACATGCTCAATGTCAAAGACATGCTTTCAAAGATTTGTTTCGGCATTATGATATCTTTACAATGTGCTTTTACATATATACCATTGCTTTGTAATGTTATCGTAATTGTGTTGTTGTGCCTTGTGGTTGTGTTTAAGTTTATTCCGGAAATTATGTTTAAGAACAAAGTTATGTTCATTGTCATTTACTTTTTTACAAATTATTTATAACCTGTATTTTGTAGCAACATTCTTTCAGATATTTTAGAGCCCATATCACATGATGCATGTATCCGCACCAACACTCTGTTACATTCATTGGTAGGGATGTTGTGTTCATATCATTTGCGAATTTTTAAAATGTGACATGATAAAAAAGTACCTGTAATTGGAAACTTGAATCTGCCAAGTGTACATTTTGATTCTTACATGCATTACTATTTTGGTATGTAGATGCATTCACTAAAAACATAACATGAGAAAGCTTTGATTGGATTCTGTACATTAGTTCATCAAAATTTGGTGCAATTTGAGTTACTTGCAATTCTAAAATAATCAGTTAAAAATGATCGTTGTTGTCACCTGTTGAACTGATTCTGATCTAGTTGCACACTTGTGTCTGTTTTTAATCAATTTGGTTGTTTGGGAAACTGGAGCCATATTCATGAAACCTTACTTGCCTAGTTGGTTACTAAAAATGCATGTCGCTGAATGTACTTCAGCAACTAACTAGGCTAAGTAAGGTTTCATGTTCTCTGCAGTCTATGTAAGATGTTTACTGGTATATCTCATGATTATTTGACTGAATTGTGTAAATCCACTGTTGGCATGTTTAAACTTTGTTGTATTTTTAACAAATCTTTGAGCATCATCCAAAAAATTATCACAATGCACAATGTGGATGCGATACTGTACAAGTCAATGCTTTCATGCATGACTGGGTCACAGACATTTTTGGCTTCTTCCATTCACGTATGGGGTATGAGTACATCTTGCTACATCTGGCTCTTTATTGAACTAGTGTACACAAACGACCAGGAGAAAAGACATGTACCTTTAAATGCGCTGCAAAAGGCATTGGAGATATTTACGCAATATTTTTGCATTTTTTTTCTGCAGCGATTTGCAAAAGTTTTCCAGAAATAAAATGAAAATAACAGCTTTTTCAGTGATTTTTTTTTATCTTATAAATAAGTGCTGGAGATAAATTATTGGATCTTTTGAAGTACTTGATGTATTGTACATGGTCCAACAAATTTTCCATGAATGTATTGTACTGTTAGCAAAGGGCATTTCATTGAAGCTTTCATTTTGAAGTAAAGTATTGGGCTGTGTAGATGTCATACTTGCATCAGTAGAAATAATCAAGCTGCAATAAGCCTTGTAGATATACTTACCTCATTTTAAACTTGTTCTGGCAGAAACTTGCTCATCGGTAATACAGCAGGCGTATCTTATGACCGTTGTATTTTATGTAAATAGTATTTATTAATGTGAGAATGTGTTGCCTCAAGATATTTTTGAGCAGAACTCCAATGATGGAAGAATGAAAGACCGTCTTTGTATGTTCATGTTTTACTGTCTACGATCCACTTTAATCTGTGGAGAAATGATACATTTTTGTGCATGTAATCAAGGAGTTATATTTTGGACTTAGAAAAGGAGAATTAATGAATGTTAAGGGTATTACTTTTATCATAATGATGATTTTGTGCCATGTTTCCATGTGATATATTGCTTTGTAGTCCTTTGGTGTATCAGCGAATTGAAAGCAAGACCGTTTGGGGGAAGCCATCCATCCATTTTTCATCTTCTCATTGGGAGCAATGCTAGATATACTTGTACGAGATTACCTACACCTTCATTCCTTCAGTGAACAACAAAAGGAAAAAAAAAACCTTAACATGAATTTCATTATATTTTATATCAACCCAAATTCTAAATAATTTTACAAAGATTAACCCCCCCCCCCCCCCCCCCTCTTAATATCCCAGACAATGTTTTGGTTATAGCCTTCTCCGATTTCTACTCCATACAGTGTATGGCTAGGCCCTCACTCTCTTTCTTCTAATAAACATCTGAATATAACCGCATCTGAATATTTAGTTCAGTTTGCAGCCAATATCTTATGCAGTGAGTTGTTCACAAGATAACATTTTCGAGAATTTTTGGCCATGTTTATGTTCAGATCACTTTTACCGTATAACAGATGTATATTCTTTGAAGTATCCCTTGGAATATAATCAGCCATGCTCTGAAGGAAAGAAGGATGGAGTAATTATACATGAACATGTACAGTACATTCAAGCAATGCATGATGAAAAGCTTTTTGATTCAATGTTGTAGTGACAATTCAGATTAGTGATCTTTATCAGTAGATGTTGAATTCAATTAAAGTACAGTGTATATTGTTCCAGTTGTACAGCTTCAATGATAATCAGATACGGAGGACAAGAAGTCTATTATAGGAATGTAGATAGAATAACAAGCAATAGAAGTATGCTACATATGTCCTTTTTTATGATTTAATTTGGGAAAAAATGATATTTATAGTTTGGTGTTGCTATGTCAACTTTCAATCTGATAGATATAATTCAAATACTGTCGATTGTGAATATTGAATCATCCACTTGATCATATACAAGTTTGGAAATTTTGAGAAAAAAATTAAATAAAAAATAGGTGTCGTATATTAGAATGACATTTTTAAAACAAGGAAATTGTCCTTTATTTTTTATCTAGAATTATATGACTGGAAAATGGAAAAATACCATGTGGTATTTTGGAGAAAAAAAACACAAGATTTTCTTGAGTAAGTGCGTGTTAAACGATTTGGCAGGGATATGTGAATAACACTGTATGTTGTAGCTGCACAGAGTTCGCATAAGAGAGAGTAATAAATTTCATTGTATTGTGTTCATTGTACGTGCGCCTTTCTCTTGTATTTAATCGTGCATGGTGTGTACAGTGTATAATCAAATGTGGGTGTGTGATGGCGTATTTACATCAATTCTGATAACCAACTAATTCCACACAAAGCATCTTTTGAATGTACTTTAAATGTTATTACATATTTAGGAATGCAAATGTGAATTGGGGTGTGTGTGACTCTATACCTGGCTAGTTGAATTGTGGCATTGTTCTGCACAAACTTTTTTTTTTTTAAGGATACAACAAATACTACAAAGGTAACATTAATGCAATATCATGTATTTCATTGGTTTATTTCACATATTGACAAAACATGCAAAGGTGAAAAAAAAAAAAATGATGTACACACAAGTGCCAATTTACACTACATATACAAATTTTATGTAGGTGGGCAGCTATTTACACAACACAAACATCTAATTTTAACAACTGACAATACCTACACATAAAGCAGTTTTATTTTCATTACCCATACCAGTATTCCCCTTCCCTCTTGTTCACCTTGCTGGTCAGTAAATAGGAGTTAGGCATGAATACATTCTATGTCTCTCTCTCTTACAAATTGAATATGCAAAGTAATATTTCATCATTTTTGGTCATGTGAAGTTTTACAACTGCAGCAAGTAAAAGTTGCACATATGCTTTTCATAACTATGTTAACAGTATAGCCCTACTCTGACAAAACAAAGCAAGTGACAAATCACTCAAATCTAGGTTATTGATACTTTAAGATTGTACCTAGAATTCTCTTCATACAGGCAAAATCTGGACAGGAAATATTCATCTTGCTGCAAGATATTCAATCTATCATGGTATGGTGTTGCACTGATACCAATGCAAGTGACAGACACATTTTGCTAATTTACAAGAAAAGTCTCTTTTGTTAGTTGCTTCCTTTTGTCAGAGTAGGGCAGAGTAGATCTTAGGCTGTGCACCTCTAAAAAGTAACAAACCATTTTGATGTGCATAACCCAGCAGGTTAGCGCTTTTAGTGCCAGATATGATGCTTTCATATAGGTTTTGTGTATGTTACTGGTGCAGAAATGAGCCAGTTGCAGATATAGAGTTAGTGTAAGTCACAATTTCCATCTTTGTACGTAGATGGTGAAAACATGCAAGTGTATCGGCTTCTATTGATGCAATACATGTACCAGCAAATTTCCATGCAATTTCCATTGCATAATGAGGAATAACTCTAAATTGAATTTCAATGAAAGCAGCCAAATCAAAGAAGCACTTTGGTGATTGAGAAACAGACAAATACTCAAGTTGAGATTTAAACAAAAATCATTAACCCTACTAACATACAACTCACTGATGTGCCAGTGACATGTGTTGTTTCAATGAAAGGTCTAGACTATAAGCAGAAAGCAGGCATTTATACAGTAGATTGTGACTCTCAGACAAAAGGAGTCCCCCAAGTAGAATATCAGGGCGAGAGATTTTCAAATATTTCTATGATTTCGCCACATCAAATATTTATGTCACCGATCACTTGTGTAGATGTATCTTGATATTCTAAGGGATCCATCGTCAATACACTAGTTAATGCAAGGCAAAATTTCAGCAAGGGCAAGTTGGGCTAATATATATTAAATCAGAATAAGTTTGATATTATTCTACAATTATTTAAAGATGGTTGGAACCATTAACAGACTCGAGTGTTCTGGAAACATGTATGCAACCTGGAGTTGGCACGTTGTACGAACACAACAATCCTAACAAAGTTATGAAAGGCCTCAACCTGAAAAAAGCTGATTTTTGTTTGTATACCCACATCAAGGCTTCAGTTACGCTTTAGTAAATGTTTGCTCATGTTATTCTTGCACACAGAGAATGAGACGGATTGAGGCAATGTACCGTTACCTACATGGGTTACAGCGAAGAGCACTTTAATTGCAGAGCATATAGCAAACATTTTACCTCCTAATAAGCAAAATAGAGGAATGTGCACTTCATCAAAGAAGTGTCATAATTCTTTAGATTTCAATTCAAAATTCTTTAATTTTATTTAAATTCTACACATCAATAAAATCGAATTTGTTTCCAATATACACAGGACATAACACAAAGCGATGAGCTTCATTAAGCCATTTCATGCCAATATCAGAGGGGAAATACAGACTTGACTTATATAAACAATTTGACATTGAGTTGCTATCCATCCATTAGAATTCAGTTTTACTCTTTCAGCACAGCACCATTGGGGTATTTTTTGTTCACAGCTCAGTATGCAGACAAGGTGAAAATACCTATGCTTTGTCCTGTGACGCAAATGTGTAGATAAACACATACTGCAGTCAGAAATAGGGTGAAGCCAGTGATTGACTTCCCAGCGTGATTACGATCAATTGCCGCAAAAAGCCGTCATCTCCTTGAATTTTGTTCAGGGATTGACTGCGATGAATTGCAATAAATCACAGTCAAATGGGAAGTCGATCTCAAGCTTAACCCTAACATTACCAGGAGTTGAAAACCCCATTGGCTTACTACACATCTTCATGCCAATGGTAATGAGAGAGTTAACCCTGACATTACCAAGAGTTGAAACCCCATTGGCTTACTACACATCTTCATGCCAATGGTAATGAGAGAGTTAACCCTGACATTACCAAGAGTTGAAACCCCATTGGCTTACTACACATCTTCAGGCCAATGGTAATGAGAGAGTTAACCCTGACATTACCAAGAGTTGAAACCCCATTGGCTTACTACACATCTTCAGGCCAATGGTAATGAGAGAGTTAACCCTCACATTACCAGGAGTTGAAACCCCATTGGCTTACTACACATCTTCATGCCAATGGTAATGAGAGAGTTAACCCTTACATTATCAGGAGTTGAAAACCCCATTGGCTTACTACACATCTTCATGCCAATGGTAATGAGAGAGTTTACCCTTACATCACCAGGAATAGAAAACCCCATTGGCTTACTACACATCTTCATGCCAATGGTAATGAGAGAGTTAACCCTTACATTACCAGGAGTTGAAAATCCCATTGGCTTACTACATATCTTTATGCCAATAGTAATGAGAGAGTTTACCCTTACATTACCAGGAATTGAAAACCCCATTGGCTTACTACACACCTTCATGCCAATGGTAATGAGAGAGTTAATCTCTAGTATGACAAATGCACACAAGGCAACACCTATGATATTACTTGGTCCTGAACAGCAATTATGACGACATACACATAACACAGGCAACTCCCATTATAACAAGGTCTTCAGAAAGTACTTTTGAAAATAAGGACTAGGCACAGGGTATTTAATACATAGAGGAGGACTTGGATAAATTGTCAAATACAGGGGAAGTGGAGAAGCCTAAGAAGAAGAGTACTTTGGATGGATAGCTTGAGGAAATGGCTTGAAGAGAGAGGAGTAGAGCTGTGGAATAACATGATTGCCAAAGTTGATCAATACAGCAACTGAATAGAATAGTCAGGGCTAAAACCTTTTCCTTGTTATTATAAAACCCTGTTGGATTGTTTGATTGGGTGTCTTTTTGTTATGTTGTGTTTTGATTATAAGAGAGCCATCTGAGAAACTTGTTTTCATGCTGCAAGATTTGCACATGGCTGCACAGCAGTACGACCACAGTTTTCAATGCACTGCATTTTGAGCACATGGACTGGATAGTAAGCAAATAATCAACGTCGGTGAAGGTAATGGGACGAAATATCACTTCCGAGGCGATCTGGATGTAGCTATCTTTCCGAAGCTTTTAGCTGAGGAAAGATAGCGTATACATTCAGATCGCCGAGGAAGTGATATTTCGTCTCATTGCCTGAAACCAAAAGTTGATTATTTGCTTTATATTCCACATCTGATACCAACAATCTATAAAATAAATGACAATTTAACGTACAAAAGCATTCGTGTCGGTGCGGCTACATATTCACGCGACGCTCCGAAACCCGGAAGCAAATTGACTTTGTGCACGTAATTGCTATATAGACTCTACAAATTCCAACGAACACAATGACATGTTGATGCTAATTTGTAAGATTTTGACGGAAAAGCAAGAAGTAATCAAAATTCTCTTACCTGTGCAGTATCGGTGAGAACATAGATCCTCCGAGAATACTCTTCATAATTGTAATTAATTACAGGCAAGTGAAATTCTAGGTCAATTTTGGTACGAGGTGGTAGAGAATTGCACACTTGCTTTGGTGAAATACTGTGTGGGGGAAATGGAAGGCTTGCACTGCTTTGTACGTACGCGCGCGGCGCAGCGCGCTATAACCAAAAAATTTAATTTCCGCGCGCGCACCGCGGTGTCGTCTGCGCCGATAGTCCGAGCTACGCACTTTTATTTCGCGCGTAACTCAAAATATTGATCACGCGTTAGGACTGTGAGGAGTGAAGAGATCAGCGAAACCAAAAAGTACTATCACCTACAGTGTAACGAACTTTTCTGCTCAGGTGATCAGATGGGAAAAACTACGCTTCATCACGTGATCAACTATTGACCAATCATATAGCAACATTCTTAGTATGTGGAATATAATGTGAATTAAACATGAAGCTATAAAAGTACATGTATTGCACATGACATGCACACAAAATGTGTGTATCTTTAAAAAAGAGGGATTTCATTAACCAACATTTAACAGACATTCTCCTTCCTTGTTGTAAAAGGGCGCTTTTCTTATGTTTTACTTTTTCATTGGGCCAACGGCATAAACCCGTTGTAATAAAACCTAGGTTCAACCATACTTGTTGTGACGCGTTAGTACACCATAGGTTCGTGTGCATTTTTAAATGAGAATTGCTCCGCTGTAATGAAAACTACCTATATCTGTGCTTGTCGTAGAGAGAGTTGCCTGTGCTGTCACACATTAACACACACATACATACAGACATACATAAGTAGATTTCAGGCTACTCCCACCACATATGTTATCCATCCTCAAACATGTCCAGCTTGTCATGTCTGTCCTTGCTCCTCCTGCTGGACTGGCGGGTGCGTCTGGAGGTCGATGACCCCTCCCTGTTGTTCTCGGGGGTGGGTCGGTTAGTCCTGGGGGCAGCGAGGGGGTTCTTTCCCCCTGCCCCGCCCCCTCCTAGCTTGGTGTTCATACGGGGCGGTATCACAAACTTGATGGGCTTCTTGGCTGCTTCCCTCTCCCCGGGAGGGTCTGTGCAGTCCTGCTTCTCCCCGCTGCCTTTCTCTAACCCACCGCTAGGTGGCGCACTATGCTTTGAAGCTGCCCCCTCGGGAGACGCATTGTTTTCGCCTTCTGTAGAAACAGAATTGGGCTTTGGGCTTGTGCCCTCTGTTGATTCTCCAACCACGCTGTCGACCCCTTTCTCACTCCCACCGCTACTTCCCTTAGTCCTATCTTCACCATTGTTTCTATCCCTGGTATTAGCATCCCCTGCACCGCCGTCATCCTCTGCACTAGACTTAGCACTGGGAGTGGTATGAGGTTTCTTGGTGACATCTCCCCTACTCCTCTCCCCATTCCCCTCCTCCTCCTCCTCCACTTCCCCTTCCTCCAGCGACACCACCTCCACGTCCCTCTCCGGCCTCTCAGTGTGACTCCCTTTGCCTCCCTGAGGGGTGTTGGGGTTGTCCACCTGTACGTGTACGCCCCCCTTGACCCATTTCATGGGTGCAGAGCTACTCCCCTGCTGGTGGTGGCTGGTGCCCTGGTCCACATAGTGGAAGCGCTTGCGAGCCCGCTCCCACTTCTCACTCTTCTGGGTGCCCAGCATGTGGAGGCTGTCCAGGGACCTCTGGCCTCCTGTACCCAGCCCAGCTTTCTTGCTCATCATGAATACTTGGATCTAAGTGACAAAGAACACCAAGAGATAAATAATGTAAATCACAAGTCTTAAGGCCACTGTAGATGACAGACTTCGCCATGATTCTGCAGTTGTAAGGGCCTACGACTGCAAATTTTCAAATCCAATGACCAGGTTCTATGATTTAGCCAGTGACAGACTTGTATGACAGATTGCGTCATCGGCAGTGACCTGAACAATGTTACAAGTAAGAAGTACCAAGTAAAGAAAGGTTATATTTCACGGTTCTTCTTCTTATTTTTTTTTACAACCGTTTAATGTCTCTGAGTATGGATATGGAATTAGCCATTGTCCAACACTCTATGTCATGTACTTTGCAAACCCGTACACATGTTTCACCAATTTTCAAAAATCATTTTACATAAAAAAAAATAATCTGTTCATGATATATTCATCTACATCAACATAATGATTTACATTATATTATCCTTATCAAAATGTAGTTTAAAATCTGCCAAACAATTTATCATTTATACACACATTGTTAAACCTCAACAAACATAACGAGCAATTAAACACTTTTTAAAAATGTTGAACAAGAAATGATTGTTGTATGATTTCTGTTGCTCTCAAGTCTCTCCACCCCCCCCCCCCAAATATAGAAATGGTTTGATCCAGTTCCCTCACATATCAGACACATATGGGAAGAATCCACTTCATAAAAGGGGGTGCTACTCACTGGTTCCTTGATACCACTATCACTCTTGCCGAGAGACTCTCCTTCTTTCCATCCCATCTTCTTCAGCATCTTGTGACCAACGTTGCTGTCTGATATCGCTCTGTGCAAAGGAGTTTTCAAAAAAACTACCATTCAATGTGCCATCTTCATCTGCATCGGTATCTAAGATGGTTCCTTAACGTATCTTAGAGTAAGTCAAACTGGGCTTGAAATCATCTTAATGCAATACACAATCACAACACATGTAATATGGCAAATCTTGACATGTACATAACATGGGAAGGAATTCCTCTCACCCAAATAGTACATATTTCTTTGATTTCATTTGTTTGATCCTTTGATCAATTATTTCTTGTTGATATCTTGCTTTAAAAGCTTTGGCATCCATAATCACCCTCCACATTGCCTGTTTTTTATATTTTTTTTTAAATTAAATACCATTTCAAAACTCATAACACAATTAAAAAAGGCCATCATTTGTGACTTCCGAATGCTATGGAATGCATGCCAAAAGGCTTTGTAATGATTTGTTTACATGACTTGTTTTCCCTTTTGCTTTTGAGGGGTGGGTGTGAAATCTTTGTGTTCGGTCTGGGCCTTCTCTCATACAGAAGTGCAATTGATAACAAGTTGAGCTGCGAGTGATATCAATCACAGCTCTGTACATTACAATAAGGGATCGGACTTGCGATCCCTTCAGATCAAACGCAACTCTTTACAAAGAATGAGTCCAGGGGAAATCAAGAGATCTTACACTTCCACCGATGCAGGGGCAGCGGCCGGCTGGTAGGGGTTATCACTACCCACCGCCACCCTCCTCTCCTCAGCCCGGTCCTTGTACCCCGACGGAACTCTAGAGGGCTCACTCTGGCCTCCGGAGGCTCCTGCCAGGAGGTACTTCTTCTTGATCTTGCGCAGCTCCCTGCGGCGCTGCTGCTCCTTGTCCACCTGGCTCACGCTGGAGACTGGAGAAGAGGGAGATGAGAGATCGGGGCTCCAGGGACGTTTTTTTTATAATACTTTGACTTACATCTCCTATGGTCCATTACTGTGATTGGCCTGTTGACGCAGTTCTGGACTTAAGTCAGTTCTCACAATACCAACTGACTTAGCTAAGACAGTTTTGGACTTAAGTTTCTTTAAGAATGCCACCCCCTGGGGGGGGGGGGCGAGGTCACCAAGGTCACCGAGGTCACCAAGCTGTTCTTAAGCGAAGAATGACGCACGACTGGTGACCCTTTTTTGTGCTAAATGTGATACCCCACTTTGTTCCTACTTTTACATAGTGAGAGTTCATTTCCAACAATCCTCATGAAATTTAACAATTCATAAACTTTGTATTCAGACACTTGTTAACCACAAGAATTTCAATATATCAACATCAGATTTTAACTTTAACTGTTGTGAATCAAAATCATTGAGAATCTGATTCAGCACAAGAAAGGGTCACCAGTCGTGTATATAGTTCTTTAAGAACAGCTTGGTGAAACACCCCCAGGTCAGTTGTAGATCTTATTCATTTGATAAGGAACACATCACTATGCATGATCGGCAAACCAGGTCACAGTTACTACCTGGACATTATTCAGGGGAAGAATCCCACATTTATTAGCAGGAGCTACTTTTCAAGCATTTCGTGAAGTAAACACTCTGAAATATGCTTTGCATTATACCTAGCAAGGAAATATAGTTTGCCACATGGGTTCTTTTTGTGTATGTAATGTTTCACTGTGTCATATCCAGACAGTTCATTCAACTTCAAACATTAGACTAAAGGCATGCATATGTGCATGTTTCACTCACATATCAAAGGTTATATGTGAAGGTGCATTCAATTACTTAATGTGCTATATTTCCTAAACCAATTACATGTGCAGAAGGAGCTTAGGTATTCCTACAACCTGAAAAAAACAACGCTTTTTGCAGACAATTTACAGAACACCAGCCATGAAAGGGTCATATCTCAGTTAAATTTCAAGGGACATTAGGGTCTAAAGAAATGTGAATAATGTGACTGAAATTGGGTACAGGGCTAAGAGAGAGTTCTAGTCATGTCATTATACCAGAGGGTATCTTCCATCTATCAATTTGATGTTTTTTGTGCCTCTTCTATTTGTGTACATTGTTATGATGGAAACACAACTACAACCATACGTTTACTTCATGTGTGAATGCGACCATGAGAGACTGCCTACCTTCCATAGACTTCTGCTGCCTGAGGAGTGCCTGGACCTGGCCTGGTTCACACTCGTCACAGGTCTGGTCTCCCCGGTGGATGTGGAGGCACAAGGTGGTGGTGCCAAAGGTCAGATAGTCCTTGTGGTTGACTGGTTGAGGGTCACTCTTCATGCGGGACTGAAACAACAAGTCAACAATATGACCAATGACCAATTAATTATACACACAAATTATACCTTTTATGTACAAATGTGACTTATATATTCAAAATGACTGTACATCTGACTGCACAATGTAAACTGAATAACATAAGTCTCCAGAAGTTTGCTTTCAGTATGTTTTTATCAATAAACCAAAATTGAACTTGCGACTTGAACTTGAACACCATAGAGAAAGAAGACGCGAGTTCCTCTTATCCTAAGAAATTTGTTTTCACTTACCCTTTCCTCTCCACAGATACTTTTATTGCATGTTAAAAAATATACACTCAACACAAATATATGTTTGCTGATGGCAGATTTTCGCCTATAGGTACTTTTAAGAGGACATAATAAAAAGGGTATCTTACATTATTGAAACAATCATCAGTGCAGCTCTAAAGCTGAATTACAAATGATCTTTACAATATAAAAAGTGACAGTGCAATGAGACATTTAAAACTGGCATAATATCAACTCACATTGAAAGATATATATATGGTTTTACTTCAACTGATGTAAAGGAGGAAAGAAAACTAAAGATTCTTCTGACTTACCTTTTGTGTGAGGGGTACCCCATTTAGCACTGTACCATTTTGGCTGCCGAGGTCTGTGATGGTGTACGCTGCCTTCTCCTTGTCGTAAGCTATCTGTGCATGGGTCTTGCTGACCCCTAGTTCTGGGACCAGCAAAATATGACTAGACCCCTCCCTACCAATTAAAGGGGTACATCAACAATTCAACACATTATATTAGAAAGGTTGTGATATTTTGCTTTTCAACAATAAACATCTGGCGTTAACACTCCATGGAAATACGCCATTAAGGCAAATAGGTCCTAATAAAGGCAGACTGATCTGGAAAGCAAATAGTGGTGAGTTTAATGAAAATAACGATTGAGTATTGTGTTGTACATTTCTTCATTTAGGTCAGAAACAATGCAAATTGACCTAAACTTTTACAAATTGGCAGACCAAATATGTACTCAATCAATTGTCCTGCAAAATATTGTTATTGCACTTAGTTTGATAAAATTCTATCAGATATTTCTTGGGTTGTGTCTTTGACCTCAACATTTGGCCTTTGCCCTATCCTGCCGAATATTATCATTGTACCGAGTTTGATGATGTCAGTCAAATATATATCGAGTTAGGGCCTAAATGGTGACAACATTCATGGAAATGCAGTAAAATATTTTTTAATTAGTTGGTTAGCTGACCTGTCAGACAACCCAGAAACATAATGCCACAGGCCAGTGTATCGCAGAGGCATATTGTTTGGAAGCTGTCAATAATCCTCATAACTCTTGTAATTGACCTCCCCTCACCTTCCAATGGAGCCTCCCATGCACGTCACCACAGACAGGGAGCCAAGCTTCATGGATTCGGACCGTACCACTATCATCCGGATGCAAGGGGGGTAGTCAACTCTGGTAGCTGCAGAAATGAGAAGGAAAAAATCCTCCTAAATATTCTCATTGTACCAAGTTTCATAAAGTTCAGTCCTATATTTCTTGGGTTTGGGCATAAACATCTTGGGATTTAGTCTTGACCTTTGATCTGTTTAATGCAAATTCTAATCAGTCAATTGTCCTGTCATAAAGTAGTATTGTACCAAGCAAGATATTGGAGCAGTCTATATACAGGCCTACCAGTACATGTTGCAAACTATTTTCAACTTCTATCCCTTGAGTGGTCTTTTAATACAGGTTTCATTGTATTGAGTTTCTAATGGACCCTTCTCACGGCTACCTCTACAACCACTGTGCATGGTTGACCAAGCCCTGCGCCTAACATTCCTCTCATTACGCACAGCTCCCAGAATTCCACTCATACATCTCATCTCGCCATAAGTTACAAACCTTCCACACTCTGGACATCGTCATCGTCATCGTCAATGACCATGGCTTTATCACTCATTTCTCCATTGACTCCTCCCCATCTCCTCTAACAGAATTCCACTCACACCTCTCATCTCACCACAAGTTACAAACCTTCCACACTCTGGACATCGTCATCGTCATCGTCAATGACCATGGCTTTATCACTCATTTCTCCATTGACTCCTCCCCATCTCCTCTAACAGAATTCCACTCATACATCTCATCTCGCCATAAGTTACAAACCTTCCACACTCTGGACATTGTCATCGTCATCGTCAATGACCATGGCTTTATCACTCATTTCTCCATTGACTCCTCCCCATCTCCTCTAACAGAATTCCACTCACACCTCTCATCTCACCACAAGTTACAAACCTTCCACACTCTGGACATCGTCATCGTCATCGTCAATGACCATGGCTTTATCACTCATTTCTCCATTGACTCCTCCCCATCTCCTCTAACAGAATTCCACTCATACATCTCATCTCGCCATAAGTTACAAACCTTCCACACTCTGGACATTGTCATCGTCATCGTCAATGACCATGGCTTTATCACTCATTTCTCCATTGACTCCTCCCCATCTCCTCTAACAGAATTCCACTCACACCTCTCATCTCACCACAAGTTACAAACCTTCCACACTCTGGACATCGTCATCGTCATCGTCAATGACCATGGCTTTATCACTCATTTCTCCATTGACTCCTCCCCATCTCCTCTAACAGAATTCCACTCATACATCTCATCTCGCCATAAGTTACAAACCTTCCACACTCTGGACATTGTCATCGTCATCGTCAATGACCATGGCTTTATCACTCATTTCTCCATTGACTCCTCCCCATCTCCTCTAACAGAATTCCACTCACACCTCTCATCTCACCACAAGTTACAAACCTTCCACACTCTGGACATCGTCATCGTCATCGTCAATGACCATGGCTTTATCACTCATTTCTCCATTGACTCCTCCCCATCTCCTCTAACAGAATTCCACTCATACATCTCATCTCGCCATAAGTTACAAACCTTCCACACTCTGGACATCGTCATCGTCATCATCGATGACCATGGATTCCTCACTCTCCTCCGACCCTTCCGCCGACTCTCCCCTAGATGACGCCCCGCTCTCCGACGAACTATCCGACAACTCCCCTTCCTCCATGTCCGATTCGTCAGAATCAATGACGATGATCTCTGTTGTTTCCTCCCCGTTCTCCCTCCTCTCAGACTCGCTTCTCATCCTTCTGTGCTTGCAATGCGGCCCATGCCTCCCCGGCCACCTCCGACGGTGCCTCGATCCCTCGTCGTCATCCACTATGATCTCAACGATGTCGTTTCCGTCTTCATCCGCCTTCTCCCGGTCTTTGTCACGAGTTTGCTCAAGATTTGGATTGGGGAGTGAGTTAGAGGAGTGAGGTTCCACTCCATTCTCTGGGAAGTCTTCGGTGGGACTTGTAATGTCAATGACTTCGCATTCCATTTCGGTTCCTTGGCCTGATGTTGATGGGCGTTCACTTCCAGTCCGCTACTCATGTCAGCGATTGTTTTTAAGAGTTTCAAGAGAAATTTCAACAAATTGTTGCAGAGATGACGTGAGATAGGGATAAGAAGAAGAGGAAAGAGGAAGATGGAAGATGGCTCGCAGGATAGTAAAAGGTAAGAAGGGAGACCATTACAGCACAAAAGAGGGGAAAAAGAAGTTAAGTAGCAGCAGGTTAGAAAAGAGGAAATTGAAAGCAAATGAGATTACATGAGAGGCAAGCAGCAGAAGAAACAAAATATAAAGAATAGAAAAAGAAGAGAACAAAATGGAGGGAAGGAGGGAAGGAAACAGAATCAATAAAATATGATCAATGTTAAGACCAACATCTTATGCTACTTCCTAAGAACAAGAATCTTTTAAGTACCTGTCATGTGAGGACTTGACTGGTAGTATGTCTGGTCATAGTGTTCCCCACCCTGCCAACCACCCGGCCACCCAGAGCCGTCACTAAGGGACAGGCTTGTCATGCCAGCTATCAGTTGGCCTGCATCCTGCAGAGGGGCAATGCACAACAACCTCACACCTTAGCTCACAAGACATCCAGAGGGAATCTTGCATTACACAAGGGCTCAGGGAGAATTAGCACCCACAATGCAACATAGAGGCCCCTGAATAATCAAAGACCACCTGTGAGCTATAATTTACTTTAAAGTGTATAATTGACATGGTTCATGATTCAGGGCCCATAAATATGTTGTCATTTTTATGACTTGGAAACTTTTCCTACTCAGACCTACTAGATAGCCAGCCGTTTCTAGACGTTAACCTCAATGTGGGAGTGTTGCATTCTTGCCACAAAATTTGCACAGCTGACAGCTGACATGACATTCCATGATCATTACCATCACATATAGCAGCAAATTTAAAATATTTAAGAATCTCCATGTCAAAAACATACAATATGCCGTTATATTCCGCATGCACATTTTCAAATTACACAAATCAATCTAAAATAGTAACAATCTGTATCTACTCATAACATTTCTGCTTCCCTAAAAAGAGTACTTCTATCACTTGATAGTAATTAATAGCTATTTCTTCTTTAAAAAATAATGGGTAGTCCTGTCTAATGGATTTCATTTCAAGAAAACTCGTTCAATTTTAAAATATGTAAAACTCTAAGACTTTAGTGAGTATGTTACAACAATAAAATTCAGCAATACAATTACAAAGTCAAATTGGCAATCACAATGAGACATGACTGCAAACGGTGGATCACACTGCACGACTACACTCAATTGCCTGGGAAAATGTTGAGATCAAAGCTTGTAAAATTCTTACACATCTGTCTGCCTTTGCTCAGAGTCAAACTTTCACTGAGTTGTTTTGTGAAGTCTCCATGCTTGAATAGAACATCTTTGAGGGTATAATGTCTCTTTCATTCATTGTGTCCATTCTGTATTTTGACCCACCACATGTCCAACAGAAAGGCAATTTGTGAGGGCATAGAAAATGTTGACCATTCTTACTCACCTCCTCTCTCCCCTGGCCTCGCCTCCTCCGAGATTTATCTCCTCTCCTCTTGTCTCTCTCCTGCCTCCTGGTCTCTGATTGGCCCCTGCTACCCCCTGCTGCCGCGACAACGACCTCGGGAAGGTCAACCTTGGAATGATACTGGTAGGACTGTGACTGATCATCGTAGTAGTAGTAGATTCCTCGGGCAGGGTCGTAGTATAGATGATTGTTCTAGTATAGTTAAGTAAATTATAAAAAGTGAGTTATGATTTGTAGTATGCTCTATTGCAAAGGATACCCCACCATTTTCCACACAGACTAAACACTAATAAAGGGAATGACAAATGACAAAAGAGGAAAGATCAGCCTACATGTAAATCACCTTTTAACACAAGAAAGAAAAGTTAAAATATCATGCAAAATAGCAGTATAGGAATGGGGCAAATAACTGACAAACAGACAGGCAGGCAAGGTGACTAAGAAAGAGAGAGAGAGAGAGAGAGAGAGAGAGAGAGAGAGAGAGAGAGGAAGTGTGAGGGAGAGAGAGGGAGGGAGTGGGAGAGAACGAGGGAGAGAAACTTACACTGACAAATAAAAATCAAACACTGACTCACACCATGAGACAAACAGACACTGACAGAAATAAAAAAAAAAATGATACGCACAATATCTACACAATGAGGAAGGCCATTGAGAAAGACAGTGAAAGATGGGAAGAGATAAGGATGGGGGGAGAGGAGGAGAGAAGGGGGGAGAGGGAGAGAAGAGGGAGAGAGAAGGGGAGAGAGGGGGAGAGAAGGGAAGAGGAGGGAAGAGAGGGGAAGAGAGGGGGAGAGAGTGGGGAGTGGGGAGAGAGGGGGGAGAAGAGGAGAGAGGAGAGAGGGGCAGATAGGGAGAGAGAGGAGGGATTGAGGGAAAGGCAGCAAGAGAACAGGGTAGAGAGACAGGGAAGAACAGTCATTCACATGGTAATAGAAGACAGAGAAGACAGGGAGAGAAAGGGTATAGGACAATAAGAGAATAGCGGGGGTAGACGGAGAGATAGAGGAGAGCAATGACTCACAGGATCATAGTAGTAGCCTGAGTTGTAGTCATAGTACATGCCACTAGCCTCATCTAACACCACGCCTGTCTGAGCGAGGGCAGCCTCTGCTGTAGCCCGCAGGTTGTCTGCTACAGACTGACTCGAAGATGACGAAGCTGCCTGCAACCAAGAAATACAAACAAGTTGAGCCTTTCTTTTCTCTTCGCTCGTTTTCTAACAGATGAATCCAACAATCCAAAATCTTTTTTCTTTAAATTGTCTCTCCGCAAAACATTCAAGTCTTTCAATAAGTTGCGTTTTCTTGGTACAGTATGAAAAGGGGAAGGGGATACATGTAGCCCCAGTGTTGTTAGCAACAAACCTCAGGTATTTCTAATTCCTTGTATTCTTTCACTCACTACCTCATATTCCATTCCTACGTACCTGCCCATGACTTCTGCCAGCCCAATCTCTGTGCTGAGCAGCGCTAGTCCCAGCGCCAGCTACCACCGGTACTCGGGGTGGCACTGAGACCGGCTGGCTCCGTGTAACGGCATGATTGCTGGTGCTGGAACCGTGACCCTCGCTGACCTGGTCATCTGAGATGTGGATGCACTCGGGCTCTGTCTGGATCCCAATCTCGTGGGTACCCACGCTGCCTCCAGTGCCACTATGGACACCACCTCTCTGTCTCAAGGTGTGGACCTCTTGGCTTAAACTCTCCACCTGGGTGAATCAATAAACAATTTCAACAACCAATGACTGCAAATATTAAGTAAGCGTTTAGGACTGACAAGTTACTAAAGTGATCTGGGCCCCGTATTATAAAGAGTTGAGACTGATCTGAATTGATCGCAAGTCCAATCCCGTCTCTCTAATGTACAGTGTTACGATTGATATCACTTAAAAGTCTAGTGGCCATCAATTACAATTCTTGATAACGCAAGGCCCCGATGTGTCAAAGAGCTTTCTCTTAGTCTTCGAATGTGGAGTTCCTCCTGGTTTGATCTCCGCCACTTGGTACAAACTGTACCAATGTTCTAAGTGCGGCTTCTGAAGCAAAATCAAATAAGCAAACATGCCAATGAAAATGAATTTGACTAAAAATACTCCTTCATAAAATTTAATTTTCTTTTTTTATTCAAGTAAATTGACTTCATTTATAAAAAGTTAACAAAAAGTGCATCAATTGTGTATTCAATCATTACTTCCAATGGAATGTTCTAAAGATCCTCCTTATTCTCCATATCGCATATAAAGAAAACTTGTCCCATGATGCACTGCACAGCTACATTTAGATTTTTTTTTGCAGTTATGTTCTCTTCACGTCTAGTGTATGAGACTGGAAGAAGACTTGACTGCAAACAAAAATTGCTCTGCAGTGCATTGTGGGATAGCTTTTCCCTATATGCAGTATGGAGGATTAAATCATGCTTCATGTAGTCACAATGAGGACTGACCTGCTTGACTAGATCAGCACTATGACTCTCAGCGGTATGACGCAATCCCTTCTCCTTCTGTAGTCTCTTCTCCAGGACCCCAATTCTCTCCTTGGCCTCCTCCAACGTCGACACTTCCGCTGTCTCTGGCTCGGAGACCGCATCTTCAACGGGAACATCCTTGGTAACATCCATCACCGCATCGCTCATCTCAGCTGCACCATCCGTTTCAGGATCGACCTCTATGGAGGTGACGTCTTGTGATGTGCTAGCTTTTTCTCTGGTCTCCACCTCCTCAACATCCTTTTCTTCAGGGGGAGATTCCTCCGCATCTTTCATTTCTATTTCAGGTCCCTTAGCTCGCTCTTCATCAATTTCAAGTGCTCCAGTCTCGCTCTCTTCTCCTCCTTCTTCCATCTTTTCTTCTGCCTGGACATCGTGCTGTGAATCGTTTTCTGATTTTGAGCTTTCTACGGCAGCAGCAGCATCATCACTGGTAGCCTTTCCATCCTTGTCTGTCACTGCCCCATCCTTCTCTATCACAGCATCTTCCTTTTCTATCACAGCATCATTCTTGTTATTATCTGTCACACCAGTGTTACTATTGTCACCTTCGTCTCTGACCACGACTTTACCCAACGAGGCATCGTCAGCAATCACCTGTTCTGCAGCATTATCAGTAGCTCCAGCAATCTCCGATATCTCCTCTCTCTCATTGTTGACTGCTTTCAATACTAGACTTCCACCTGCCTGAGTTTTTCCAGAGGTTTCCTTGCAGTCTTTCTCCCCATCCAGTACACTGTCCTCCTGTTAAGAATACACACACAGAAAATAAACAAGTGTGACTGTCTGATTTACGCTTAAATCATTTCTTTAGTGTGTGGTTCATGCTAAGGAGAATGTTCCAAATTTATTTAATGTAGCTATGTCCATCATACAAGTATGTATGTGACGCAAGTCACTAAGCTGTATCATCCCCAATTGTTTTCAATGCATTACATGACATGATGATTTGCTGGTCATGTTTTACAACAATGTGTAGACCTAGTTATGTCATGTTATGTCCAAAATCATATTTTGATTCATTAAAACTCTGCAAGTGTGAGACCTTGTATTATTGGAAGAGTCAAACTTAAGTTGAGGATTTCGGTTTAGAGTTACGGAGAGGCTAATTCCGTGAAAACATGGATTTCCTATGCGCAAAAGTGCACATTAGCACCGTCCGCTTTGAACAATCACATTACCTACGGTCCCACACGTTCAAACTATTGTTATGAGCACAGAAACATTTATGCATTTGCCATCCAATTAAACACCTGAAACCAAGGAAACTGTTAATAAAAGCATATATGTAAAAATCCATGCAACTAAAATTCGAACGAAAATTAAAATAATTCATCTGATATGGTGGATTAAGCGTAAATATCACGTTACCGCTTGATTTTCGTCATTTTCTGTCTCTTCTACGGTATCTGCGCTGTCCATTTTGAACCTTTTCGTTCTGTCATGCAATCGTTGCGATTCGATAGATGGCGCTATTTCACTCATCTCGACGGTGCTTTTATGTATTGCACGGCTGTCAAAGTGGCGCGACGGATTTTGAAGAGGAGATAATATAATGATATATAATGAGGGGTCCAAATGAATGGCAAACCTTTTGGTGATGTTGATGTTCTTCTATCTTGTGATTATTTTCCATGTGTAACAGGGATGTAAATTACCAAAATATAGGCCTACAAGGGACTTATGAATGATTGAACATCGTATAGGCAAAGAGAATAAGTTAATGTTAGTTTGTACACGATGATATATCACAGATGTAGCAAAAAGTACATACAACAATGTTATGTTTCTCCGATTGTTATCATTGTCGATTATAAAGTAATCCTGAGACATTTCGAAGTGAAAATGGAAATATAACAATCATAGCGATTTAAATCGTTTTAGATATAGTTTTTAATGGATGTGGTATTTCCTTGTTTTTCAATTTAACGTCAAAAACAGACAACTGCAAACGAAGCCTTCGTATATTTCCCAAAGTGCGAGACTCATAAGCAAAACAAGGCCGTTTAGATAAGTTGGATCGTCTGAATATGTATATTAGTTTACTTGATAATGTTATATCTTCAAAGGTAAATACAAAATGTGTTAGATAATGTATAATTTCCAAATAAATAATGTAAAGAGCGCTAGAGTTTTTAATTTAAATAGCGCATTTTCATTTGCTTTACAATTTACTTAATAAGTTTGTTTTGGCCATTGTAAATCACTATTTATTTTACCGTTTGAGAATGATTAACAGGTATATGAAGAAGCCCATAATAGTTTCGTTATCCTTAATGACTTGAAGACCTAGTGCATTAATAATCATGAGAAACTTTTCTTTAAAACGTTATCACATTCAAATCATGACAACATTAGGCATGTAAGCCAACCATTTATGTCAAATTATTGATTTCAATTTAGACCATTGAACCTATCCGAGACCATGTTCAACCCTTTGCTTACCAGCCAAACTGCTGCCTTATAGGTTTCTTATTTGTGGAAAATGAATAAGTGGCACACTGCATGATTTCACACCGAGTCAAAAAAAAATAAAATAAAAAAATTAACGCCTCAAAAACAACAGGTTTAAAAAATATTCATAATTAAGGTAAACTGGGGCTATGCAGGTCTATATTGTTTTGCAATCATGACCAATGCGGATCTAAATCACATAGGCATATTTGAATAGATATAGGTGATAATGGAAGAAAATCGGCCGTGGATCACTTGTGAAATACGATCGGTAGCTATTGAGCTACAGATTGTGATAATATTAAGAAATTATTGGTTGTCTGTTACCGTTCACTAATCTATGATAGAAATATTTTGTATTCTCTGTCGACGCCTCTTTCTTTCTTTATTTTCCCTCCTTAAGTTTGGCTCTTTGTATGTTTGCCTCTCTCTCACTTTCTCGGTTTTCCTCTATCACAACCTCGTTTTGTCTGTCTGCCTGTCTTATATCCCCCTTTCTCTCCCCTCTCTTTCCATCTATATTATGACCGTCCCTTTCTTTGTCCATCTTCCTATCTGTTTCGCTCCTGATTTGTATGCCCGCATTCATTTCATACCAATGATCAAAATATGTCAAGTTTTGTGACATTTCATTTTTTTGAGGGGGGGGGGGGGTAATAAACGATGGAATATTAAATGAGATTATCACTTTTGGACAAATTTGGACATTAATATTTGTGTGTATCAGATAATTAATTCAGGACACGACAGTGACTATTGTGTATTACACCTGTCGATCCACTAGCAAGTGCCATCGCAGTGTCATTGATAATGCATGATGCTTCTGGCAGAACAAAAATTGTTGTGTTCTGAGTTAATCATCTGATGCACACACATGTTTCGATCCAAATATGTCTCAAAGTTAAAATCTCAGTAAGTATTCACATGAATATTACAAGAAAAGTAATCAATGAAATGTCGCAAAACCTTCCTCTGAAAATGTTGACATATCTTGACTATACAGTGTGTCATTTCAGCTTAATTCGACCAGAGAGGTGTAAGGAATGGAGTCAGCACGAAGTGTAATTTATTCCTACAGCAGTCGTGTGCATTGATGTCACAATGGAATATTTTACGCGTTTGGCTCTTTGATCGAGGGAGATCCGCCGCCAAACAAGAATGACAAAATGTAGGATGCATTTTGAGGAATATATATTCTGTATGCGCAGAAGATTTCAGAACCACTACATGAACTGAAGTGCATGTGCAGTAGTATTACATCTTGTAAAGATCCGATTCTGTGAATTTCAGATTATATTGTTGCTTCGTTTTTGTGATAAAATGAGAATACTGTAGAAAACATGCCAGAGAAATGCCTCCATATCACACATTTCCAAATCATATTTCCTTAAAAATATCTTGTAAATCGCTTATTGAGTGTTTCATCTTTCATGGAAACAACCTCAATTTCGTGTGCGGAGATGTCCGAAAAAGTTACGGACCAAATTCTTTCTATAATTTTTTCAAAGTTTCCCTTCGCTTACCCCAAAACTAATTCACAGTGTGTGTAAAAAGATCAGCAACGAGCTCCCAGCGAAGGCTGAACGGTTGGCATACTTCTCAAAACAGATTTTCTTTTGTTATTCATAGGAAGGCACTACCTAATTAGAAATACAGCTAGTTGTTTAAAACACCTGAATGTCTTGGATTTTTATGAGGCGGCGGACCTCATAGATCAAAGGAAGTCAATCCGAGCGCAGTCCATCCATGATAGGTCCATGATTCGACTTGTAGTTTATTTTTTTATAATCATTTTTCAAAATTGTCAACAGTCTTTTAAACACCAAGTTCTTCTGTTTTTTCTTTTGAAGAATTTATATGATTTTGTGAGTAATATAAATGTCTTCATTCTGTTTAAAAATAAGTGTGTAACTCTATAATGTGAAGGGTTATGACAGGGGGTACCTCTTAACACGTCTGCGGATGGTGGAATAGTCAATCATGAATCAACATTTAATACAAACGTGATTCAAAACAACCAATTTATCAGTGCATCAGAAGTATCTAGAATATGTCCATTATAGCAGGAACTGCAGTCCTGAAATCACGCACATACACATGCACAGACACAGACACAAACACACACGAACACATACAGACACACATACACACGCAAGTATGAAGACTTACATGTAACAGAATATGGAGCCATCCTCTCTTATTATTAGATTTGAAGTACATCTACGTGCAATACCCGACTATATATGACACAATGGATGCAGTTTTCACTATCGTAATGGTGGACGAAGAAAAATCATGGTTACTTGCTTTCAGATCAGTGTGATTTTATCATGGATCAGAAGATGGTTTACTGGCTCAGTCGATGTCTGGCAAGCTGTAGGTGACAGCTTAAAAGATGAGTTCTGAATTTGTCTCTCTCATTCATTTTCAAGATCGAACATGCCATCTTAGTTTCTGACAGGAGGTGAAAGTATATTTTGAAACTGACTCTTGTTGACTAGTATTTGCATATTATTTGCGATTAGGATATAACAGGCTGATATAAAAAAATGTGGAAGCATCGGAAAGGCTATGTAAATACCCCCCTAGCCAGGGAGTACCAGAATGAAAGGAAATCAGGCAGCCAAATCCACTCATCATCAGCAGCCAGGGTGTGGTAATGATTTTAGAAATTAGATTCCATTCTGAATCAGATGTGAGACGATACACATAAAACGTCTGGTAGACATTTTTAAGAATAGTTTTCTTATCTGAAATATTTGTCCTTTTTAAAAAAAAAAATCTTAAAGAGAATTGGATCTCGTTTAATTCGATGTCATCACTTGCCAACACTCCTCACTTCCTCTCACTCTCCTTTTTTCCAAAAAGTACATTATTACTACATGTATATGAGAAAATGTTGACCTTGTTTCTCTTGTGTTTTTATGATGAGGAAACAATGCAATTTTCTTATTCACCACTAACAACAAATAAGAACACAATATAGGCAAATATCTATAATTTCTACATATTTTATTCACATTTTATTTTTTTCTTCTTCATTCACTCAAGCAATAATTATGAAATAATTTGAACAGAGAGTGAAACATTTCATTGTGTACAAATAGAGCTCAGATCAAGAGACAACAAACAGCAAGAGATACAATTACAAAAAGGGCCAGTTTAAATACTTCTATATTCATCAACAACCAGAACGGAGAGGAAGGCTCCATCCACAATCTATGCAACTTGATAAATACATCTATTGTCACCCTCATCAACTATCTGATTCAGCTTTGAAAGAGATATCAAATTCATGTGCCAATCTCTCTACAGATAGCCAGAACATAGCAAAAACACTGTTCATTCACACTGCTCAACTTAAAATGTCACCTTCCACTCGCTACATTCTTTCCGTCATTTGTTCATCTCAATGGACACTGAGTCAGATCTAATTTGAAGATTGTGATATAAAATCTTTCCTGCAATTATTGAACAAGAGAAAAAGCTACCCTTCAGCAATATTAGGTAGTTTTTCTAGGAGGGATCTTCACATGCTCCAAAAACTAAGAGCAATCATCACTCACAGAGCATAGAATATTGTACTTGATAAGATAAAAGGGACGTTTCAATCATGTCATCATCTCGGACAGACACTTTGAGCATTATCTCATATCATTCACTTTGCTGTTTGCAATCATGTAGAAAAAGACATTTACAATATACCAACAGACATCACCTTCTCCCTTGCATCTTTCCAGTAATTCTTCTTTTGATACAAAATGCACAGAATAAAATTCAGGTAATCATCGGTCCAATGTGTCTGTTATCAACAAACGGATTACGATGAGAAGCAATTACATTTATTTTTGTATTTTTTTTCTCTACAGGGTACTTTCTTATTCCTGTATCATATTTCAAATATATCTAAACCTAAAGTACAACTACCCGGGTTTTACTCATCATAGTCCTGTTCCACATGAGTCGAGGAAACAAAGAAAGATAATGAAATGAAAGAAAGAATAGATTCCGACCTGAATTACACAAGCAATATCTCACAATACACTCGGCTATTACCAGTGTCCTGGGTGAAATCAAGAGCATAATATTGATAAGAAGTTTACAAAATGTACAAGTTATGCTTCTTACATTAGTGATTTCATCATCAAGACATATTCATTTTAAAGAGAAGAAAACACATGACATTGTTCTCTCTTGCATTTACAGTACCAATAGTCTCTTAGTTTCATGTCACACTCTGTTTTGTATAGCAAATGGAATGATGCTTCGCACACTGCGACAAATACAACTAAAAACAAACACAACAACAACCATCATGGGGCAAGAATTACATGAAGGTTAATATCTAAAACGATAAAGCTGTCCGTGTTAACACTAGCATCCAGTCTAGTCCTTGATTCAAATAGGATATATATATATATGTATATACCGGTATATATATATACATTGTATATATATATATTCATTCGGCAAAAGTAACTCAGGCTCTGAGGAGTATAGGAGCCAAGAGAATAGAAGTGGTAGGATTGTTTGGCATGAGTGTATGCACTATGGCGGCTTATACCGTGGGATCATAGAGTCATCTGCTTGTGTTCACACTCTGCCTGCATGGAAGCATTGAGTGGACGCACCCTAACCCAATACCAGTCATCACAACTCCTTCAGGCCCAGACAAATATTGCTCTATAGGATTTGTGTGTATTACAGCTGCCAAGATGCAACAATGGTACATGAAGACTTAATAAGCATGAGGTGTAAAAGGGACCAAAGTGTTTGGCTCCTTTAGATATTGGGACTAAAGCTATCGGACTCTGTGATGCATCTGCTTGCCAGTACAGTAAAATGCTCACCTAGTTCAACGAACAGACAGAAAGCAGTTGATATGTATATTTTTGAGAGATCTAAAACTTCACCAGATTTCAAGAGTTACCAGTAAAGACATCATCTAATATGACAGCTTCAGCTGCATGTTGTATAAGCAACCCTATGTGAAACATTGATGCATTTTGAATGATACACACAAACCCTTTAGTACAATAAAGTGTTATATAGTGTATGATAAAAATACCAGTATCCCCTTTACTAGATAATGCTGAACATTGATTACAGGGGAAAAGATTTTAAAAAAGAGACACAGTTTGTGATCATGGGTTTAAAAACTACATAGGATTACTAAGCCGTATGTGACCTTGTGTCTATTCATCATCAAATATTCAAGTAATGATCATCAAAACTAGCAAAAGAGCAGGAATAGTGCCACCTAAAGCCCCATGCCACTCTCAGTTCCCACATCACCATGGAAACCAGTGAGTTTCCAAACTTTCCTCACAATGTTTGAGGTACGCTGATGTGGACGGTTGTATCCGATAGCATTGCATTATGGGTAAGGAATTCTCAGATGATTATGTCTTTGTAATCTAATGGTGTTCTCTTTGAAAAGAAGACCATGATACTTCATTGACAGTAAGACCCTTGTACCTCAATGAATACCTGTACTTGCAGAGCAAAGTCAGAGACCACTGGTATGACACGACAGATCATTAAGTACATTAAGTCTCTCTTCTTGTGCAAATTCAATGAAAAATGATTCTCGACTGGGTATATGTACAATAAAAGGATCACGATGTTGCTGCACTGTACCTTTGCACATCATTTTTGTTTTCGTTCCTCAAGAGGGAAATGGAATACTTAAGAATAAATATTATCCATTTTGAAGCCCGGTTTATCATGTTATGTCAAAGGAGACATGACATCAAAGTTGAATGGCTGAAATAATCACTTTGAATGGAAATGAAAACAAAAGAAGAGAAGACTTAAGTTTGGGCTTAAAATTTGGTATTCAGACCAAACATGTCTGGTGTGGTTCTGAATCAAGAATGGTAGGAATATGACCAAGACAGAGAAAAGGTCCTGCTTTAGTGATTTCATTTCACTGATATGGAGCAAAAATAATTCCACATCTAGTCAACATGGATACTGGTAGATTGTCACAGATCATCAATGTACTTTGAGCTTTAATTTTTCTTCTCACAAATGTTGTCCAAAATAATGCCATAAGGAATATGTGGAAATTTAACCTTGCAAGGATGACTCATTTTGACTGCTCAATTACTTGAAGGCCAAAAATGAAACTTGCTACATGTATTCACATCTTTACAAATGTGTCAAATTCTAGTCCATTCATACCATTAAATATAATTGGTGGGCAAAAATTATTACAAGGCAATGCAAATGTTTGAGAAGTAAAAAAAAAAAAGGATTTTTAAAGAAAATTTTAAGTTTTGTCTTTGTCTACTTCTTTCATTTCCCCCTCAATATTATGGTTATGATGAGAATACATTCCATGTGGAATGGGTATGGCATAACAATGGAACCTGGTCTTATCTTAAGAACTAGCACTGGTATTAGTATTGTTGATGGTGTGGAAACTGCTCCTGGTTGCTAGGTGAGGGAACTATCATTGATGTTAACAAACATACGGATGGGAAGATGGAGATATATAGAAGATAAATATGTAATTACCGACAGACACAAAAAGGAAGGATGTAATGAAAATGATGGTGTAGCTAGAACTGATTTCCTATCCATACATATGTGTTTCAATTGAAATCATGTACAATCACCACTGTGTAAAATCAAATCCTACTATACATACAGCATTGCCACAAAAAAACACTGGAGAAAATGTGCTCCACTTGTCATATTTCAATAATTATGTAACTTTTAAATTTGTAATGAAAAATGTACACTTATATAAGGCATTTGTGGGTGACATTGAAACATTATTGACACAATGCGAAATCAACCCCAACAAATTTGCCCCAAGTTTCCTTGGGGAAATGCTTTGTGACATTAAAATCCACGTAATAAATTGTAAATTCAGAAAGAACTGAAGACGTTAGCTTCTAGGCTTCCGCCTACAGCACCCCATCCAAAGTTAATTTACACATCGGTTTACAAAAATAACATAAAACTATTTTACAACTTTGCACATATGTATTGTACTTCAAGTTAAAAATTATATTTACGCAATTATTTCACAAGACATTGCTTTCATAAAGTTTTCTTGTTGATCTCACAATGAATGACCTAACCACGATGATCACAAACTTTCATGCACACACATAAAACACGTACCAACAATTATGAATGAATGAATGAATGAAACTATCCTGTGGTAAAAAAGAACTGCAAAATGCAAATGCAAAGTGTATTGTTCTAGCTACAAGTTAGAAAATGAGAAAGTGCAAAGAAGCAAGAAAGAACTTTTGCATTGGTATGGATGAATTCTCTCACCATCATTCGGCAGTTGAAACAATTTTAATGGCTATAAATATTTTTGTGCAGCTACTCCCAAGTGCATGCCTGAAAAGAAAGATGGCAAAAGGATGGATTTGACAACTGACACAAACCAGGTTGACCAGAAGTGAAAAGTTTAATACAGTTCAATTTGATTTAATTCAGAAAGGGCTAGGTATGAAATAAGATATTTGTTCAAGGGTTGGGACTTTATCTTGTGTGGCGTTTTTAATTATTGAGATTAATGAGTGGAGTCGGACCCAAATGACCCAAATGACGTTTTTCCAGTTGTGAATGAAGTACTCAATTTATGTCTTACCTATTGCATATCAAAGCATACATTGATTTGTTATAAACCCTGCCCGATCAATATCAGCAAAGGTGAGAAACAAGAGGTGCACTTATCTTCATAATTTGAAGGTGAGGATAAATGATATGAGAATGTCACATACGGTATTATGAACATCAATCTTGAATAGTTCACCGGTGAATGAGAAATTGCTACGCAGTGCAACATGTAGAAAATTACTCCATTCAGTTGAATTGGGGATTGGGAAATATGAGATATGGAAATCGTGGCAAAGCACAAGCATGGAATTAAAAACTTGTGTAGAAAAGGAGTACAGAATAACCAGGCTGATAAGAGATATGATTATCTTAACTGTCATGACATCAAACTGAGGTCAATGGTTTAATATTGGGAATGGCTTAATGACTGGGTAGCAATTTAATGGTTACATCTAAACCTTATAGAGCCTATTGCAAGAGGCTATGCTCATGGGTTTCTGCGAGTAACAGAATCACATTGTCAGTCATCACAAAACATTTAAAAAAAGTCTTTCAGGATGCAACCTTTACAATGGAAATATACAGAGAAAACTGAAATACTAACAAACAAAACACACTGTTGCTCTTATGGGTTAAGCATATGAGTGCAATAAAAAAAAAACTTCCTAGCACATTGCACATTGACATATCTGTACAAACAGGTACATGGAAAGCTAAAAACAACTTCAGGTCGTGAAAAATGGGCATGTCATCAGTGCCTTGCTTCTTACATACACCATTCAAATACCTCGTCGGTTTCAAGGAAAACCTACAGCAAATCACACAACTTTGCTCCTATGTATCCGAAGGATTTAATATGACAACTATTCAAACACAAACTATGATAAACGCTATGGATATAATCAGTGGGATGATGTTGAAATATACACGCCACAACTTTGGGCCATTTCTACCGGGTCTCATGTGAAGCAGGTCTCATTATGTTGACATTGTATTTTAGTGAGAGAATTAAGCTTCAGCACATGTATAACATTGTCAAAGGAAATCACCTTTTTTTGGTTTCAACAAACATATGTCTATGAGACTGCTACAGACAGTCAAAATACTGTTAACACCTAGTCATACATCATAACACTGGGTGCAATATTCTTTGAGGCATAGTACTCAAACGGCTTCATGAAAAAAATGGGGAGTGAACATGGAAATATGCACAGTGGAGATGGGTTTTAAAAACTGGTTTACATACAATGATATGGGCTGTACCGTTCCAGGTGAAAAATGGACAAGATATGTTGCGGGGATGACAGCGAATCAGAAACCAATCGCTGTCATAAACACGACTTTTGATATCTTTAAATATCTATTCGGTGAACAAAAATTCTATGTATTCTACAATGGAAGAGAGGAAACCCAAACGGAGATAACATCTTTGAAACAAGAAGAACTGCTATAATGCCTGCAAACTTTTTGATTTCAAAATACCAACAGGACAACATAAAGTGCGACACTTGAAGCCTACAATAAAGCTTGTTGACTGACATCCTTTGTGAGGAGTGGGCTCCAGGTGGAGCATCCGCCTAGCTCCTCCTCCTCCTCCTCCTCTCTCACCACATCACAACAAAACAGTTTGAGCAGTGCTGACACAAAGTTCCATCCCACTGTGGACTCGTTTTTCTTTCTTGCGGAGAGACGGTCGTCATGACAGTGTCACCCCCGAGGCCTGAGACAACTCGGAGAAACGTGTTAGGATGCCCTCTCGTGGTGCGAGGGAGAGAATGACTTATTGGGTGGCCACAGCGTGGGACAGCAGGCGTGGCTCACAGGGCTACTTCCGCCTCCCCATGCCCTTCTTCTTTTTCCGCTTGAAGAAACAACAGCACCTAAGAAAAGACAAGAATGAAAAGGAGAATAAAACTTGAACTTGGACATTGGAAATGAAGATTCAGTGATGGTTCAACGACTTAAAACGTCAGCTCTTTCTTTAAGCATTTTAGTGCTAATACATTGACAAAATATACCATCAATCACCATATTTAACAAATCATCTGCAACCATTACTTAGAAACAATTTAAAATTGAAATGAAGCAAGTTTTTCTGTAGAAATAACTTTGCACAAGCGTGTGTGTGTGTGACATCCTTTACTGTACACGTACAGGAGGACAGTGGCATTTTGGTTCGGGGTTCTAAATTAGCTTTGATCTCAAAACAATATGCAATAGTGCCTGAAATAGCTTTGGTTGGCAATTGCATGTTGTGTTCATATAAACATGCACAAACAAACAAACAAACAAACAAACATAATTTTACATAAAGGGGCGCAGTCTAAAGGCTCTCATCTTTGGACCCCCTCTCTCAATTGATTTTATACTAATGTTATGTCATAGAATGGTCAAGTCTTTGGTTTATATTTAACAACTTTCGTCTAAATACCATGTTCTGATTGTCTGACTTGTGGAAACAAACTAAACTTGCGACTTGAAGCAGACAGACAGGGAACTCACTTTGTGTCCTCGACGACTTCCACCTCCCCCGTGGGTGCGGTGATGGGTGCCTGCGATCCCTTGTTGAACTCGTCTGCTGCTACCTCCCCATTGGTGGAGCTGATGACCTGGATGGAGCCTGGCTGGTTGCCTGTGCCTGGGGGCTCCAGCCCTTGCCGCCCCCCATCGTACCGCTGGTTGCCAGTGGTCTGGGGTAGGCGGGGAGAGCAATCAATGTTAGTCATCATTAAGGGAGACTTCTAGGCCCTGTTGCATAAAACTTACCATTGATTGTAACTTTGCTATCAATGGCAATTTCAATGGAGAACTTGAATTGGCTGTCAAGCGATGTTACCATGGGAGTTAACATTGATGGCAAGGTCACCATTAATGAAAGGTGTTACGCAACGGGGCCCTGGTTTAGGTTGGGATCATCAAATTAATCAGATGTACCACAGTAATAATAAAAACATTGCATTTTAAAAATTTGTACAGTTGAATTAATAAAAAAAACATGAAGATTTCTCAGAACTTTCATCCTGCTCTGCCACACAGGAGAACTGTCATTGATGCAATGGCTTCACACGAACGGTGCACCTATTAGAACTTACATAAATCATGCACGCTCAGTTGGCTGCAACACAAGATTCTGACATCCCATACAACACAGTTGTTGATCAACATTAACTAAAATGTATCTTATCATTTAATATTTGAAAGTAAAATAAAATACTCAATTTGTAATATCACAGGAATGTATAATAGGGTAATAAAATTGTTCAATCTTTTGTAATTCAAACTTTAAATGTTATAAAAAAAAACCCACCACAAATAAAGAATCTTTCAATTCTATATATGTCATCAGGCGATAGATATTTGATAAACATTTGATGACCATCATAAATCAAGGAAAAGATTTGTAAATGCAAAACAATGTGAACTGAGCATATAACAAAGAGTATTAACCCCCCCCCCCCCGGATTCCTTTCCAATGATCCTTACCCTGGGCCCATGCCTGTCTTTGTCATCTTTGCGGCCTTCCTTGGCTTGTGCCGAATGCCCACCATCATTCGTCGAGCTTGGCACATGTGATATCTGTTCAAATATAAACAAAATTAAAACCAATTAATAAACATCACGTAACTATCATACATGTGAAGACATTATCCACATATACACCTTTATTGACTTTTGATTATAAGATGTTTCTGTCTCCAATATGATTACAGTTCTATTTTGAAGATCAATAAACATAAAATAAGAAAGTTTTGGCAACCATGTCTAGATCAGTGCTGTTCTTCAGTCATTGTTAGCAAGCATAATGGATAAAGATTCTAGTCTGAATGCAATCGAGTGCCAAACTTGGTCTCACACTGAATATTTGTGTTTGAGCTAAATAAAGTAAACTCATACAAAGATGGAGCAAAGGTATATTACTAATAGGGGTAAATAACTGTTTACATGAAGAAATGGCAAAGTATCAGGTACAAGACTGCAGAGACAAAATAGTTCTGAGGTAGCCTTCACTTGCATCTGTACAACAGAATACATTGCAGCAGCTTCCATTTCACAGCTCGGTGTACATAATGCATGAAGGAATGTCAGTAGTACCTATTTTTAGAGGACGCAGAATACATCAAGTGTATTTGTCTCACATCAATAAACACCATACCCACTTGAGCGTCAGTTTGGTGAATTCTCTTTGGCCTCCACATACATAAACAAATATTTTGTATTCCTTAAGTGAAAGGCCATTTTTAAAAGTGGATTCAATTTCCAGTCATACCTGTGTTTATTGTATCACGGCACAATTGCATACTTACACATTTGAGAATTCTCTACTCTCCATTTGAAAAAGAAATACCATATTCTCTAAGAGTCATATTTATTCTTCCATAATAAAAGGTAGAAGGAGATGATGAGGAAGTGGGAAATGTTAAAGACATGACAAACAAAAGAAGCGTTTGTCTATATCTCCCTCTCAAAAATCAGGGCTGATGATCTGTACTGTTCTTGGGTAACAATCTTACCGTTTCCTTCCCCGTCCAGTCGAACTCATGCTGGTTCGTGTAGCCCTTCTTCTCAAAGAGGTCCATGAAGAGCTTTCTTAAGTAGTTGTAGTCAGGCGTCTCGAAGAAGTCTAGCCTTCTGACGTACCTCAGATACGTTGCCATCTCCTCTGTAATACACAACAGGGACCCAAGTATGAAGTAATCAGGGGAAAAAACACATAGGGGCTTGAGGCGATTTTGCCCCTGAAATGCTTAAAAGAGCCATGGAAAATGTTTAAAGAGCCCCCCAAATTCTCATAGACACAATGGAAAATTGTAGCCAAAAGGCCAATGTGGGCAAAAAGTAGCCCCCCAAAATGTTGAATTATTTTTTTTCTTTGAAGTAATATCATTGTTTCTCCACTATAATACACAAAACCACCTATGAAGTAATATCATTGTATCTCCTCTATAATACACAACTCAGACCCAAATATGAAGTCACATTGTTACATCTCTTCTGTGATACACAAGCAAGATAGACCTAAATGTGAAGTAACATCACTATATCTCCTCTACAATAAACAACACAGACCGAAGCATAAAGGCCATTGGACATGACAGGATTCAAATGGCCGTGTAACTATGCAACTGGCTGAATCGCAGGACCCGGTCATCGTTTTTGTACACACATATGATGTCACATTTTCATGGATAACTGCAGAATCATGGCAAAATCGTGTCGTCTACAGTAGCTTTAAAGGAATAGCACTCTATCTCCTCTGCAATACACGATACAATCTCTTCTGTGAAGTAATATGAGCATGAGTTGTTCTACTTTCATTAAAACCAACTTCTAAGGATTTAATTTCTCTTTTAAACACTGATGAGAGGAAATGAAATTGGCACACCCACCTGGGTAGTTCTCACATAAGACCTCAATGGGCGTTGCCCTCTTCGTGTCTCCGATCTTCTGATACCTCTCTTTTAGCGTGTCAGCCTGGAAAGAAAACATCACGTACAATATATATTAGGACCATTGAAAATTACAGTAATAATAACAGTAGTAATAATAATAATAATAACAACAATGATGATGATGATGATGATGATTATGATGATAATAATAATAATCATAATAATAATGATAATAAAAATACTACTACTACTACTACAAGCAATAATATAAAACAATTGTATAGTGCTTCATACAATGTTTCTCATTTCATTAAGGAGAAGAGATATCAAGGATACAGTAGAAGGGGTACATATATAGATTTACACAAATTGCCAACAGAGATGAGTCTTGGAAGGGACCTTAAAAGAGTCTAGAGCAGATGCTTCATGGATATGTATCTAATAGGGAGATTGTTCCATTGACGATTGGCTAAGATAGATGAGAAGATTGAAACCATGATGGCAGGAAATGATAAAGGACATCAGCTCAAGCCAAGGCATGATGTTCCCTGAAGAAAGGTGTTTGCATGGTGAAAGCAGTACAGAGTTTCGTTTCGAGGTGTACCATATGAAGTTGTAGAATGCAGGCCCAAGGCCCTGTTGCAAACACATTTTAAATGATTGTAACTTATAAACTGATAGGAGAGTGTGCAGCTAAAGTGACAATACTCATAGCTCATTGGCTACTGCAGACTGTTTCCATGGTAGTTAAGATGAATAGTGCAACCTGTCCCTGATCTTACCTTTAGTCCCTGCCATGGTAAGCTTCCTCGTAGAAAATACATGAACATGTGGCCTAAGGCTTCTAAGTCATCTCGCCGACTTTGCTCTACAAGAGAGAAGAATCAAAAGAACAAAAAAAAAAACATGTTGTTAGACCCAGAATACTTGTATGACACAGATTTACTGCAACAACGTGGGTTTAACCGTTGATCGGCCATTGATGCAATAAGGCACAGGTAATACACATTTGAAGTACTGGTAGGTGAGAGTGGGGAATACAAGCAGAAGACACAGTCAAAACGTAAACACGAGTGCCTGAAAGCACAGGATGCATCACCACTCACATACTGAAAGCATGTAAGAATATATAAAACAAATAAACATTTGGGTACTTTAACTAGCTAAGCCCCTATAATGTAAAAAAGAACCCCCACGAATAACTTAAGTGCCCCTGTGATTTGTTTTTTCTTCCAACTAGGGTATGAAACAAACCAAATTTCAGGGTGGTCAATGCACGGCATCAGGGGGTCGTATCACCCAGAGCTATGATCAATGGTACAGCCATATCACAAAGAACCTACAATCAACATCAATCATAACTTGCAATTGATATTGATCAAAGCTTGTGTGGATCTATCATAACTATGAGATTGATTGCAAAAACATACATGTAGACTTAAAAATAGAAACAAATAATTTTGGGCGAATTGAGTACTGAAGTGTGATATCATAGGAGGATGTTGTCATGACAACTTGTTCCCTATGTGGGTAGAGCAATTAGTGGTGATCACAGCAAAGACTCTCATTAGGAGTGCCCAAAACTAGCCTGTTAAAACAACGGCGGACCAGTAAGGATGTTGTTAAGCATGAGAGACTGGCATACCAATGGGTATGACGACACGCCTTTGGTGCTCCATTAGCCAATGAGAATGAACTTGAGTTGCGACTCACCTTTCCCTAAGTGTGTGTTGATGCTCATATACCTGGCTGTACCCGTCAGACTCTTGTGCTCCCGGTACGGTATATGCTTGTTGGTCTCGGGGTCAATGTACTCCTTGGCCAGCCCAAAGTCGATGATGTGGATGGTGTTCTGGGTCTTGCTCGAACTCCGCCCGATGAGGAAGTTCTCTGGCTTCACGTCCCGATAGATGAGGTGTTTACTATGTACATATTCTATTCTGTGAAGCTGCGGGCAGGAAGATAAAAGGAATGATAGCATAACAAACTTGATTTATGTGCATAAATGTGTGTCATTCACACTATAGCTTTCTGATGCCAATTACTATATGTACATATACAGGTGTGTATTACATTCTGTGAAGCTGCGGTATGGAACGTACAATTGAGAAATTAATCAATCATAGTGATGATAATGACAGCAAACATTCAATGCACTGTATTATGCTGCTATACACACACATATGATAAAATTAGAAATACATTGTAAGAATCTCTAGCTATCATGAAATTACTAAGTTATTTTACAAGTGTCTAATTTTCCACTCTGATGCGTCTTCCTATGAAACATACAGGCAAACATCAGAGTCTGTGAAGTCACCTTGAAGGATAAGTAATTACTTGGAAATTCCACACATTCATTTGTGACTCTATATCGTGGCAGTATACTTCTGATTTCATCACGCTAACAGCCCAAGCTGAGGCCTTTTTTCTCTCCCTCTTTTGGAAGTAAATAATAATAATAATCGGTTCTTTTACAGTGCTTCGATATTACGAAGTTCTACCCAAAGCGCTCGATCATTACCCTGGCTTTAGCCAAGCAACCAAGAATGTAGTGCTAAAAGCTAGTTGATCAAATTAGATCAGGAATACTATATTCCTGCCCGGTACCCATTTACTACACCTGGGTTGAGAGGGACAAACATGAGCAAAGCACCTTGTCCAGGGGTGTATGCACCAGGCTGGGCTTGAACCCAGGATCTCTCTGCGAGAATCAAGGCCTCTCACCACTATACCTCAGTGCCCTCACACACTTACATTCTTTAAAATGTATGGGGATTTTCCCCTTTAAAATGAAGTGGTACTGCAGAATGTTATGCTTGGCACACCTCCCGTAACTAAGGTGTTATGACGTGTGTCTATAATCCAAATGACTATGAAGTAAAAAAAAAAGTCATCCCTGTTAGAGTTTGAACAGAACAGACTCTTATCAGTGACCCAAAGACCTATCCCGGATGTAAATAATCAAGCTTCATTGAAGTCTAAACCTAAAATAACAACAATAAAGAAAATGAAGGAGATTTTGTGTAACATTGTGTCAATGCAATTTTCATTAGTTTAGAGGTCTATGTGCATTTTTTCTTAAATATAAAAATGATATTCACACTGATTTGTCCAGGCATTGGCTTAAAATTGGGTATACACTTTCTTCATAATGCCAATCAATTTTTAAATGTTTTGTCCTTTTGTTATTGATTTGTCCATTTTACAATATTGTAAACATTACTGACTATCATATTTTGTTTTGAATGAGTAAAAGATAATAATAAAAACCAAAACCACAACGAATAATATAGCCAACTCACTAATTCTATAGACAAGAGTAGGACTGTTCAGAATATATTTGTTTTAATGATTAAAAATGAAAGATGAAAAAACATAACAAAATAAGAAGTATACATGTAGACAATGAACTCACAAATTGCATTTATAGACAAGATTAGGACTATTCTGAATATTTTTTGTTTAATGAATAAAAATAACTAATAAAAAACAACAAATAACATGTATACATGTAGAGAGTTAACTCACCAATTGTATAGACAAGAGTAGGACTGTTTTGAGGGAGAACTGCCTATTGCAGAGATCAAAGAGGTCTTCAAGGCTGGGACCAAGCAGCTCCATCACCATGGCGTTGTATTTACCACACGGCCCAAAATAATGCACTTGAGGGATCCCCTCTGCTGTAAGACAGAAACAAAGAAAAACGTTGATTCATACTGTTTTTGCAATTCTCGATATCATGGAAGTATGGGGTAATGCTTATATATCTTTATAATATTTCACAGTATGAGATGTATCAATCTGCAGTGAAAAAAATGAGGTCTGAACATTAAAATTTGTAAAAGTTCTTATAAAAATTGTATTTATGCACATCATTGCATCAATTACAGAAACAAATCAAGATAGTGAATGTAAGTTAATTTCTGTAATTGAAATGATACTGAATCAAGCAAAAGATGCAAAATTGAGGGACGGTTATCAAGGCCACCCGCGTAGTTTTTGTATTAATGAAGAGCAAGGTATGAAGACGAATATTGAGGAACAATGACTTAACATTTGAATCAACTGAAACAAAAAAGGGAAAAAAATCCTTGTGTAGCGATATTCAAACCACTCATTTGGAAATGTTTTGGCATTCACACCCATACTACACAGCACTCACATAACATTATACACCCACACACAACAAGATGTACAGCTCCCAATACAACCTGAAAAGGTCAAGATTAAATGTGTCACAAATAGTTTATAATAGATAAAGGGTATATAACTGTACAGACTTATAAATGAGCTATCTAAAACATTTCTTCATAGGAAGTTGCTCCTATAGATTTGAAAACAATTTCATCAGTGTCACAGTATGTATGTTAAGTACTGTATTACAATGCACTGGTACTGTAATGAGTGGCTTTCAATACATTTCTCTGAATAGCTTGAGATTATAAGTGTCACTAAAACTTTATGGAAAATGAATGGTATGGACTTATGAGCTATCTGGAATAAATTTTGATATATACAATTTTTGCTCATTATGCTCACGTGATGACTTTTTTTATCAGTGTCACTCATACAGTGTGAACGGCTACATGTATGTATGCATTGTATTTCAATGCACTATTACTGTCATGGCTTTCAATACAACATTTGTAATAAACAGTATTGAATGATGAAAGGTATAATACTCTATGGACCTGTGAGCTACCTGGAATATTTCTTGATGTGTAATTGCTCCTAAAGATGTGATAACAATTTATAGGGTCACACACACACACTGTGTGAATGTCTGCATACAAATGCATGTACGGTATACTGTATGTGTGCATTGTCTTATAATACACTGTTATAGTTTATGTACAATGTACAGTAGCTTTGCCACATCACTTGCTACCACCTACACAACAGCTCAAAGGAATTGGCATAGGGAAAGTGAAAGGGAACAAAGGGGAGGAGCCCTAGTTTTAAACCGCAGTACATTTTGTCCAGTTCAGCATGAAACATGATGCTTTTTAGGCTGGTAAAGCATTGTTTCATGCTGAAATGGACAAAATATACCGAGGTTTAAAACTGCGGCTCCTTCCCTTTCTTCCCTTTCCCTATGCCAATTCCTTTGAGCTGTATTGTACATGTATATAACAAGCATTCTAAAAGAACAGGAAAATCAACATTTACTTAGCACACTGATGATGACCCCATACAAAAAGCAACTTAAAAATGTGAATTGAGTTGTGAACAAAAATGACTGTACAACTGTAGAACAAGTAATAATTTTAAGCTAATCCTGTTGTGGCTACTGGAATACTCATAGAAAAACATTCATCAACATCCTGATTTACTGCGTGAACTTCCCATTAATCACTCATTCTTCACCCATTTCCTCCCATGTTCATTCTTGGTTGTCAATCAGCATGTACTAGTACAAGGATATATGATGTGCTAAGAGTCATACTTTTAGACTGTTCATGTTCTTGAAATGTTATCAGTTATCCATACCACATATAGGGGAAAGATATCCCATAATGCACAGCGCAGCATAGCCACTGGATTTAGTTTGTAGCCGTGTCCGCTTCCAGTCTCATACACAAGCCCACTAGACTGGAAGTGGATCTGAATGAAGCTGCGCACTGCATCATGGGATAACTTTCTCTCATATATGCTGTGTGTAGCATTTATAAAAGATAATTTTCAGTAAGTATTCTGTCAATGGTTAATTAGTCAAATATCACCCAAGGCCCTAAAAGCCATTAACTGCGAGTGATAGAATATTGCCACAATGGTTCCTTAACAATGCCCGAGCATATTTCCTGAATAGAATTTAATCAGGAAAATTATCTTCATTTTTTTTTTTTTTACAAGAGACAGATGATTTCCCATGTACATGTATAAACTATGTCACACAATGTGAACAGATAAAATGCTTCCTCTGTGTAGAGTCAGCGCGTAGTCAATGTAGATGTCAGTGCAGGTAAACCCCTATACTACTATTATGCATTACGCAGTGAATGGTAAGATCACCTGAGCACATTCTCTCTCTCTCTTTCTCCCTCCCTCCCCATCTCTCTTCCTCTACTCCGACCGGCCCCAGTCCTCTGCAGGCATTCTGACCGGTTTTCCTGGCTGCTGTGTGAATATCATTTACATGAAACCCTGATTACACACAGACCTATGCAAGCAGTCAGTCGGTAGATAGGTAGTGTTCACAAGCATGTACAGTAGCTTCTCTCTCTTTCTCTTTCTCTCTCTGTCTTCCCGAGTCAGTGTCTCTCAGCGTATTCTAAACCACATATAACTGATGCCGACTGACTTGACGCACACTGACATTGAGGCAAGTGCTGTTTAATACTCGGCCATGTTCATTCTTTCTAGGTGTGCTCGACAGAGGCAAACCTCATGTACATGGAATGGGTGTCACATCACACATATCAGAGCAAAAACTAAACATTATTTGCAATAGCTATTTTTCCAGCTTTACATCATGAAACAAAGCATATTATTCTGACTGAGCTTTATACCCTACATGTATTAAAAAGTTTCGTTATCTGGAGGATAACTCCCCCTGTGCTCCTGTGTGTGTGTGTGTTTCCTATTGACACACAGCCTCATACTTTGGATTTACAACAGTACAGTACATTGCGCATACCATAAATTAATATATTGTTGACTCTATGTAAGCAATTCAAATACGAAAATATTACATTATGACGTAAAGCAAGCTGATGCCAGAACAAAACAAAGGTTAAAACATATACCTACTGTATGTGTGCATATTCAATGGAGCAGAAAATAATTTAAAACTGTTGACATTTCAAAACATAGGGACAGTATTTATAAAATGAACAAAAGAAGTGCTGATGTGTGTGCAGTGGGACTCATATTTTCCTTTCCATACTTCAAGAGAAATTCTAGTAAAATTAATATGGAACTAGTGGCACAAATGGAAATAATATAGTTTGTTCCACCTTCCAAGTCAGATATATCTTGGTTAAACATGGGGTGCATACAGCTATGTGTGTCAAATTTCAATGATTCTAATGCATTAATCACAATGTGTAATTATTTTCCCCTTGCTATTCAACTTTTTGAACCATGTAGTAACTTTTTTGATCTACTTTTTATGCATTTATTTGATCCTTTACTAAAAAAATCCAAGCATCTTGAATCTCCCCATGACAATGGTAGCCTCTCCCACAGAGAGGGAGAGAGAGAGAGAGAGAGAGAGAGAGAGAGAGAGAGAGAGAGAGAGAGAGAGAGAGAGAGAGAGAGAAAGGGAAGACAGAGAGAGACAGGCCATGGACAGACACAGGTCATGTGACTCACAGAGACAACTTGAGGCTGTATTCTTGGCACGTAGTTGTGTATGTATACATGAAGCGCCAGCAGCACATGAACTCAGACAGGTACGCAGACAATGTTTGCTTGCCTAGCTTCTCACACTACCTTGGATATAGAGCGCCAGACTCATGATTTAGATCTTAGCTTGGAACGAGTCAATCGCCAACATCTTGTCCATGTTGTGTATGCCTATACACTGTATCACATCCATCCATCCAGCTTAATTTCCAATATTACTTCACTTATATATTAATGTTTCCTTAATGATTTAGATCTCAGATTGGAACCAGTCAGTCGCCAACATCTTCCCTGTGTTGTGTATACCTGTACAGTGCACATGTATCACATCCATCGAGCTTATTTTCCAATATACTTTCACAAACATAATTATGTGTTTCCTTATGACGATGTCTTTCTTCATTTGCAACATGTACTGTGCATTATCTTTTTGTCAACATCATTTTTGCAAATATTATTTCATGTGTTTCACGTACTATGCTGATGCACTGAATGAATCATAATATGAATTTAGTACCAACAGGTTACTCACTATTAATGGGTCTGTAGTGTGTAAAATTTGATACTGGGCCTTCAGGAAAAGTAGCATGTTCCAACAATTGATTTATCACTTCAAAAGTTCAACCTTAAGTTCACAACCTGTATCATTGAATATCATGTAAAGTAAACCATGTCTCTTTCAGTTTTCATTCGAAACCACACGATTTTATGTGGTGCAAGTATTGAAGGTCATGAAAAGGTCATACCCATGCATACAGACTGTCCGTATGTCAATTACAGGATGTATAGTGATTACTTGACACTGTAACATAGCGCTGACAACTACACATCAGGACACCCTTTATAATCACTCACATATTGTACAGTACAGTGTAGCTTGTCGTGAACTATGCAACAGAAGTATCACATTGTGTACACTGGACCCTCCAGACTCTACAGTCATCCTGAAGGTCAAGAGCTAGTTTGTAATAATTACTTCACCTAAAGATAAACTACTATTATATGTCTAGAATCAAAACCCCTCTGAAGGGGGCGACTTAATCCATCGTCTATCACTTCTCCAACCATTATGAAAGTCCATGTTAGACGTAACACAGGTGTCAGTCCTTTGCATGCAACATGTAACAATTCAAGCGAACGAACATTCAGGAAGTACAGTACTGTTCAGTGAAGAACACATTACATTGTACTCAAATACTGATCACTCGCCTGAAGTGCCTTGCCATATGTGGAGAGTACAATCTTGTTTTTCTTCAAGCCTTCTTTTATTTTATGCCAGGATAGGGTCACAGGGAACTTTAGGTATGACTCAACGCAGCCATGTTAAAATGATCTTGTGGTAAACCCAAATGATACACTACAGCTGAGATACTTTCCAGACTTGTATGAATATTCAGAGAATTCTACCAACACTCACGGCAGAGAGCTGATCTTTTGCCAAGCACCTCTGTAAAGACGCAAGCAGTGTAAGACATGCTAGTCAAGGGACCTGCAGACATGAAACGCTATGAGTGGGACAGTGGCAAGGGCGATGTTCAAATCATGTGACTCACACGACATTGATAAATAGGAGGAATATGTTGTCTTGTCTTGTCTTGTCTTGTGAATACTGCACTTGAACGCCTCAAAGAGGCTATAGACGTGCAGGCCATTCATGCAATCGCTGCTGCTATATACTTCTTTTAGTTAGCTTTAGCATGTTTTTTGCTCAGCTGTTTCTTAAATGCAGCTAGATCAGGTGCATTTTTAGTGGTGGGAGAAAGTGAATTCCACTCTACAATTGTACGAGGGTAGAGGGAATATTTGTAGCAATCCTTATTTGCTCTGATTATATTGAAGTTTAAGTCATGAGACTGTCTGGTTATTCTAGTTGATCGTCCTCATGTAAGAAATAAATTAGAATGTTAAGAACAGGTAGAGAACATGCTCCAATTTTTATACAGGATGGGTATAAAATTCATTCCAGCTTCAAATTTGGTATCAAATATGTGCATTATAATGATTGCATTGCAACTTGCAAAACACAATCTGATAAGTGCAGCATATTCATTATTTTTTTTTATTTCCTATCTCCTTGCTATAAAGTCAAATAGAAAATACAAATGCAGCGAAACATATGCCACCAGTTAACTGAAGTTCAACTGTGACTTTGAATAGTGACTTTGAACCGTGACTTCCCCAATATGAATAAGGATGGGTCGGAACAGTAGGCATATCCTTTGTCAAATGAGCTTGAATCCTACACTGTAGATAATGTACACACCCGCCAACTCTGGCTTTCAGACTGTAAAGTCAGTGAAGCATTCAAAACGTCAATGATTTATTCGGATAGGTGGAACAAGGCATATAATGTACTAGTAGTAGGGTAAAAACTGCTTGCTTATTAAATGCAGCTACCATTTGCTTCCACAAACAAAACACAATGCGAACAATGGTGTGTAAAAGCAAGTTGCATGTTTGCACTTTAACGACTGATAGTAATAAATGTTAAGTGATTACATGATGTGTGCATGTATGTGTAGGTGTACGCATGATATGGTACATATACTGCTGTGAGTTATACTCAGCAAGATATCATGCTGTCCACCTAATTTTTCGCGAATCAGGACTTCTAAACAATTTTGCGAGTGGTTGAATTTGCGATCGAGGAGTACTAGTACTATCAGTTTATGTGCTTGTGCACATCATATTCATAGTTTTGCATGTTGTTTAATTCGCAAATAGCACCCGACTCGCAAAATTTGTGAAAATAAACCCCCCGCGAAAGATATGGCATATACAGTATTGTATCGACCTACATGTAATAGATGCCTTATGCTCATCCATTTAGCCATGCACATAATTGTGTGCTGGTCTTCAACATAATACGATGCATAATACATGATTACACACCACCCTACAAGGCGTTTACCGTGACTTTCTACTCAGAAAGCGTTACATTGTGCTGGAGAAACACAGCTTCCCCTCACCCTACTTGATGTGTAACTGGGTCCCTGTGATTAAATGAGCTCTGTATTTTCTGTGCTACCTGCATGCAAATTGGTCATTAGCACTGATGTTATTTCACAGTCAGCCCTGGGCACACAGGCAGATCTATAAACCACTCGGGATAAAATACAATTCTCTCTGCAGCCCTGGCTTCTTTTCAAGCCTAATGTCATGAGACAAATATGATCAGCCATAATTTGCATTATACCTATTGAGCAAAATAGATTATTGTCAAGAGCTCTGATGTTACTTACTTGTTTGTGTAATATTTCTTCAGTGGTTAGCACGACAAAATTTCCTTGCCTACTTACATGTACCACAGACTACATATCCACTGCTTTTTATTTAAAATATAACAAGGTTTTACTGCTTCATTATTTCACTGCAACATGTTTTCATAACAGTTCATTAACACAGTTCAAAATACCATTTAATAAAACAATTTGAAGACATAAGAGAACTGGTACATAAATCAATCTATAACAAAACATTGGTAACTTGTGACAGATGAAAATGTATCCAATGCTAATATCATGTTGACATTGTGCGGGATGAGTGGATGATTCCATGTTCCCAACATCTGTGTCCTAACACAAACAGAATAATGAATGACTTCCATGTTCTAAAATTGTTGTCAGCAGCTATGCAAAAAAAAAGAAATGTTTCCTTGTTCTGGGATCAGCTTGCTTGACATCATTTTTTCTTCTCATAATACATTTGGTATTTACAAGCAGATCTATTATGTATTGAAACTACATGTCACTATGAGCATTGTCTTTTGTTACGCAGACAAAATTTCAAAGCGTCCCTTTCAAATTTTGTCTGCACAACATACCATGTTCATAGTCAACACTCTCAATGTTTATACTTTTCATATACATTTTTCATGTATATTGCTTGTCAGAATTTTTTAAATAAAGAGTTACTAAATTAGAAAAATAAGTTCCTACTAATCTATGTAAAATTATCCACGAAAAATGGATATCACATTTGTTTGCCGCAATAAAGTCTCATTTTGACGAAAATTTGAAAAAACGCACGCCTCCAGTGACGTCAGAGAAGTCAAAATGCAATAAATGCCAACAGCGAGAATAAAATATTTTTTTCACACCGTTCAAACAATGCGTTACCAATAGGCACCCCAAAGTTTGCCTGAGGTTTGTCTGAGTAGCAACAACTAATAGATTCAAAGTGCATTCCATTCATTGAATCTGAATGACAAGATACAGGAGAATGCAATAACGCATTACTACGCAATTAGGGGGAAAGTTGTGAATACATTACGAAAATGGTCTATTGTTGACTTCCATACAATCTATGGCATTTTGACTTCTCTGACGCCACTGGAGGCGAGCGTTTTTTCAAATTTTGGTCAAAATGAGACTTAATTGCAGTGAACAAATGTTAAATTCGTTTTAAGTGGATAATTTTACGTAGATTAGTGGGAACTTATTTTTCTAATTTAGTAACCCTTTAACTTGATTTTTAAACATAACAAAATGCATGTTCAATGTATCTTTGACAGTCACTTGAACATGATATGTATGTAACTATTAAACAACCTCAGACTACCAATAATCCAATCTGTGGCAATATTACTTGTCACTGATGACAGAGAGCTCCTTGTGTCTTTAATCAGTTCATCAACGTGACAATATCTGTATCTCCACAACACCACGGCTACAGCGTCAACAATCCACTGCTGATTGGTCGGTTAGAGATGATAAAATGCTGACTGACTTGACACATGCAAAGGCATAAATAGCCTTTAAACAAGGCCTCTCCCATCTAATGCTCTCCAAAATGGCTGGATAGAAAATGACCAAGCAAATAGTGTAGCCACGAGGGCCTTTTTAGGTACAATCTGAATTTCATATATTACACATTGTTTTTCTCTACATTTTGGGTAAAGAAAAGTCATATGTTAAATGAGGTACATAATAACCAATGACTTAACGTTTATTATGTCATATAACGTAAAGCTGTCCACACTGTGCATAGCATGTTAGCTGTAGCTGTAACTGAGTTGTGCAGGATTTGTTTATGCTGTACGTTTTACAATGATGTTGCTGCTCGATTGGTCAGATTTCTTGCAAACATGAATCATGGACAATGTAAACATGCTTTTTTTGCATGAATAATAATAAGTGGCCTCCCGAGAAATATCTAAAAAGGCTGCACATCTGGTTGGCCATTTCGTAGAGTTAGACGAGAGAAGCCTTGCTTTAAGGCTAGACAGAAATGGCAAGATGTGTTGTTGCCAGGGACACAGTTTGAGGCTTTGATTATCCCTCTGCAATCATTCCACATGACAAACTGCAAGACAAGAGACATGGGCGCATACTAAACATGAACATGGAGGTAAACTTGAATAGGTTTCATGCCTTGGAGTCAATAATGCGTTGGAAACTTTGAATGCAAACGTATCAATTTCCACATCTATACTTCTGCATCGTCAACTTTAAATTCTCAATTTCAATCACAGAGAGCTTTTATGCTGATTGTAATCAGGATATTTGAGAAAACAATATTAATGACGTACATGTATAGCAGGATGCTCTATCGGGTGAATGTTTACTTGTAGTATTTCACACGAGTAAGAGAGATTTCTATTTCTTTTTTTAAAAACACAAATAGAGTTGATACTAAATCCTGTAGTGTATATTATTTCCTTATATTCAGCATAATATACTGAACATCATAAATGAAAAAGCAGCTTAAAACCTCCTGATATAAATTTTCTCTCAATCATGACAAGGGCTTCGGCAACATTTTTCATTATTTGGCTTTTAACAATTGGCAACACTACTTCGCTAAAATCAAATTTCTACTGTGAAACAGAACATACATTCCATGACAAAAAATATAAAATCTAAAGCAATAATTGCGCAAATTTGAAGAGCAACAACTGTGATTTTCACATAACTTGTTTGTGTAGCAAGACAAGATTTCCACAAGGATACTGTGTCCCTTCCCTGGCCTTGCAACTCTCCATGATATGTATTCATTATGCAGCAGCCGGCCCATACCACGACCACGGCGACACAACCCGACTGGGAATTTCATAAATTCTCTGTGTATCGATCTCAAGTGACCTATGCCTACATCACACCAGCGCACATCTCATTTATTGTTCCTGGTATTATACAAAAGACTCATTTGTGTCCATTCTCTACCTTTTTACGGATATTTTTTTTTACAATTTATATTCCTTATACAGTACCTTCAAGGTGAAATACAAATGTTACATCATTATTCCCTTTTCAAACAGTTATGATCCAAATTAGACTGCTAAGTATGTAGCTGTAAGTATCAAGAAAAATATGAACACATCTAGGTTTTGCATCTGATAATCTAAGAATACTTATCAGAACATAACAGTATATGAAAAATATGTAATAAGGTGCTACATTATGTGTGTATACATGTACATAGTTGTGTGTGTGTGTGTGTGTGTGTTTGTGTGTGTGTTTGTGTGTACATGTTTGTGCATCTAAAAGTAGTGTGTCAAGGGGACAGACAGGATGTTGTATGTACATGTACTTGGTAATCTTCAACATCACAGCATGATGAGAGGGAAGAAAAGAGCATTGAATTCCTTCAAAATTGGAGTGGGCAGAAAGAGAGAGAGAGAGAGAGAGAGAGAGAGAGAGAGAGAGAGAGAGAGAGAGGGGAGAGGGAGAGAGAGAGCAAGCACAATGTTTACAGAAGGTTGGATAGAACCAAGGATGTATGCTCACTTCATACATCCTAAAATAGACTGTGGCAAATCTACCTTTCTCTCAACTTGCACTTCACTATGTAGCTTTCAGATGTGACCTTTTTTTTCAGTTTCCAGGAAGCCTTCAAAAAGGACCTTTTTTAATTTTGTTTTCTCCTGTGCAATTTCATGTTCTCAATCCAAGTCCATGAAACTGCACATACACGTGTAACACAGAGAGAGAGAGAGAGAGAGAGAGAGAGAGAGAGAGAGAGAGAGAGAGAGAGAGAAAGAGGGAGGGAGAGGGTACAAAAGCCTTCGTTACACTTATCATGTTGCCTAGCAACCTACCATATTATCAGGGCAAGATCTATATTTGAGCATCATCTGATCTGTTTAGTCTCTTCTGCAGCACTATGTTTACACTATACATACACATGTAAATATGAAAAACCTGTATGAAAATTAATCATTCACAATACTTAAAACACTTCCCGTTCTGTGAATCATGAATACTGCAGTGTATGAGAAACCTCTGAAAAAAAAAGTTAACACAACAGCTAAATGAATTATTTTACTGCATTTTCATTAATTGAAACTTTCATGGTATAAAAGGAATGGGAAGTAATAATTATGATATCTGAACCAGGACTGTAACTATGAAGGCAAAGTCTAAGTTGATAAGGAATACTGATTAAACACAAAATTAAGCATTAACAACAGCTCTGTAGGTGTATGCTGTACATCTCTCTGGAAAACTGATAACTTTTGAACTTTATATGTCGTTTCATTTTTGGAGGTAATGACGTAGGAAACCTAACAGAATAAATCATTAATACATTATGGTAATAAATAACAGGAATCATACATCCATCATAGAAAAATTAACAGTATAAGGAGAGAACAAATCTTTCACAATTTTCTGAGCAAGTTAATAAATAAATGGATGACTATCGAGGAGAAGGATGTTGACGACAACAATGAACATGTATGTGACTACCTACAGGGAAAAAATATTATCCTTTGTATCCTACAAACACATACATGTAGGAAGGGAATATCTCTTAACATGTCAGCAAATATTGCAACTAGGCCTGAGTCGAATCGATTATTAAGCCGGTGTTCGATCGAAGAAGTCGAACTCCGATTTCGTTTTGATGAATTCGATGCATCGACGAAATTACCAAATTGACTAGAAAGCACAAAATCTTTTGTTTGATAGTCCTGTTATACACAATTTATCTTAATATTTTTTAATTAGTTTAATTTGCTTACTTGGTTCCTACTCTCTTTTGTGAGTTTTGAAGGTAGCACATCAAGAGAACGAACTGGTCGCTCGATGATCAAGCAGCTACTACATACTTGGCTTCTTTTCGTTCACTACTATACCGCGCAATGCCACAACGAACACTTGTCTGTATAGACTGTGTACAACGGATAGCATCGTGTGTTGTGAAAACCCGGAAACAGCACAGTGGCGATTGTGCGTAAGTTCGCTCATTAAGGCTCATATGCATACACGCTGCCAACAGACTGGTAGAGCGCACGTCTTCGTACAGCGATTCGGAGACCGCTGATTGGTGCATCGCGTAGATCATGTCATGACCACGTGGTCGCTAATCGATAGCGATAACGATATCTGGTCACGTTGTCCGAAACCCGGAAGCCAATTGACTTTGTGCACGTTACACGTTACAACTTACACGATGCCATATTGACGCTAATTCTTAAGATTTTGACGGAAAAGCAAGAAGTTATTGAAATTCGCTTACATGTGCGATATCGGTGAGAAAATAGATTCTCCGAAAATACCTTTCATAACTCATATAAAATAAAGGAAAGTGAAATTCTAGGTCGATTTTGATACGAGGTGATAGAGAATTGCACACTTATTTTGGTGGAATACTGTGTGGGGAAATGGAAGGATTGCACTGCGCATGCTTACTATATTTTCATTCATAAATTGGCTCTTGGCAGTGGCTGAATGACGTCATGTAATACGCAAAATGTACACGACCGCTGGCGTTCGCACTCCGCTATCCGTTGTACACAATTTGTTAATGTGCCGTCGATGCATCGATGTTCGATCGGCGCAAAGCCATCGAACACCGGTTTCTGAAAAAATCGATATGACTCAGGCTTAATTGCAACTAGCAAAGGCAGTTGTTAAGAAAAGGGCAACCATCTCTTTACATTTATATACAAATATGCACTTTTCATAAAAAAATAAATTTCTAACACTAATCCTACACTGTAAAAATATAAAAATTGCAGGGCTCGACAAACCCGCTTGCCCGATTGCCCGGGGCAAGTGGTTATTTTTCACCCCAAAATATAAAAATTACATTGTTCTTATGCATATGCGAGAAAATTAATTGAATGTGTCTCGTATCATGTCAAACCAGGCAAACACAGCCGAAATTGGAGTGACATCACTGAGATTTTGTCATGAAAATTCGTCTGAAACTCCGTTCCGTGGACGCTGCCATCTTGAACTGAAAAATTAATTCTGCGCATGCGCGATATCCGCATTACCGATATTTTAACCAGATAAGAGCGATTGCGAATGTGCGCATGCACGATGTGAAATCTTTCGGAACAGGCGTGTGTCTGCCGCCCATAAACCGTATTTACGTGGATTACTACATATGGGACTGTAATGTGAAAACGTATGTAAGTGATTGTTGTATGAGTTCAGCACATACCAGCCGTTGAGCAGCAATGTTTTAATTGATTTGCTCATGATTTTGATCGCTACCAGTACACTTGAAACGGCAAAATTAGCACATCTACCAAGAAGTCTACCCAGAAATATCGGGCTGATTGCTCTAAGGTTTCCTGTATTGACAAGCTCCAAACTGGGAGATCATGGGTCTAGTTCATAACTAACATGACTAAGTGTATCCACAACAGCCTACGGCTATGCGGCTAGTCACGGGTAGCTAGCCGCCTCGCCGTCCCGGAGCTATAGGGTCTGAACGGACGCTAATACAGACCTAGAAATCACTTTTTTGGACGAATTCAACGGCAAAGAAGTTGTCTAGGGTTAGACATTTTACTTTTGAAATGTGACTGTTTATAATCCTGTCAGCATGTTTACGAGTTTCATGTATAATGACAAGCTTTGCCACAGAAAAATTACACTGGTGTGTTCTCATACCTGCCTACATGTAGTGAGCAGAGTCTGCTCCCAACATGCACAGGGAGGTCAGACGTCTGTACTTCATATCGAGTGAAAGCAAGAGAAGAGTACTATAGTTCTGAGAGTCGGTGCTAAACATGATGGACTCATATAATTAAAAACAAACACTAGTAACTTCTCAAACTCTGTGTAAATACCTATTGTTAAGTTCAGTTGTCCTGTAAAGTATGTTATACATGTAATTCGGCAGGATAAAGTATGCCGCTTCTGCAGAAAAATTAGTGAAAAACAAAGGTTATAATAAAAAAAAACAGGGCAAGCAGTTTTTCCTCCAGGGCAAGCACATATTTTTATCACTTGCCCTGTCGGGCAAGTGATAATTTTTTTTTTTGTAGAGCCCTGAATTGTATGAAAAATCCTAGTGGATGTCCTTTTACTAAATGTTATTCAATCAGTGCCCCTAACATGTGTACTGTGACTGCACCACTCTATGTTGTAATACTCTTCTTCGTGCTGGAGTGGACATTGCCCCACGGTCTCCCACACAAAGCATGTTGGGAGATTGCAGGAGATGGTGGGACATCCACAAGTTCCCTTTTAATTCTCTCAGTCCCATAGGCACTAAATGGTGTTATAATTGACGTGGGACTATCAATGGTTAGAAATGCGAGGGTTAACAATACCGTCCATCCACCCGGCTGCATATACTACAGCTCAAAGGAATTGGCATAGGGAAAGGGAAAGGGAAGAAAGGGAAGGAGCCGCAGTTTTAAACCACAGTATATTTTGTCCAGTTCAGCCTAAAAAGCATCATGTTTCATGCTGAATTGGACAAAAATAAAAACACGGTTTAAAACTGCGGCTCCTTCCATTTCTTCCCTTTCCCTTTCCTTATGCTAATTCCTTTAAGCTATTGTGTATATGGACAACCTCCATGTATGTAGGTACAGCTTACTCTCGATATAACGAGGTCGTCGGGACCAGAGGTTTTTCCTCGTTATAACGAAACCTCGTTATATCCAAACAGCATAAAAAACAATAAAAAACATTGAAATATGTGTGCTTGTGTGTTCTTTGTGTTTTACTATGTTTTGATATCTATAGCCGCCTCGGAAACATGCGTTATCAAACGGGAAAAGGGGGATTGGAAACATGCGTTTTCAAATGGAAAAGACGATATATTTTTGCCCAACACATCATCCGACCTCGTTATACTGTCGCCGTTTAAATAGCTAATTGCATTACATGACATGAATCTGACTTTCAAACCACATGCTTTCAATGTACGTACTCTGTGCGAAGGAGTATGCTCCCGTATGTGTGCAGTGTATTACGAGACACGTGTGTCTGGCTCCATGCGTTACCGATGCAAACATGTGCTTTCAATATACATGTACGTACGCTATGCGAAGGAGTACATGCTTGCGTTGTGTGTACAGTGTATTACGAGGCTCCATGCGTTGCCGATGCAAGACATGTGCTTCCAATGTAAATGTGCGTACGCTATGCGAAGGAGTACATGCCTGCGTTGTGTGTACAGTGTACATGTATTACGAGGTGTGTGTCTGGCTCCATGCGTTGCCGATGCAATACATACGTGCTTTCAATGTACATAAGCCATGCGAAGGAGTACATGCTCGCGTTGTGTGTACAGTGTATTACGAGGCTCCATGCGTTGCCGATGCAAGACATGTGCGTACGCTATGCGAAGGAGTGCATGCCTGCGTTGTGTGTACAGTGTACATGTATTACGAGGTGCGTGTCTGGCTCCATGCGTTGCCGATGCAATACATGTGTTTTCAATGTACATAAGCCATGCAAAGGAGTACATGCTCGCGTTGTGTGTACAGTGTATTACGAGGTGTGTGTCTGGCTAGCTCCGAGCTCCACGCGTTGCCAAAGCAATACGTGTGTAAGAAGATTGCTTTCAGCCCGCTCGCCCTCAATTTTTCGTTCCTCGTTGAAACGGACACATTTGTTATGTTTTTCTTTGTCTTGGGGTCAACATGAAAAGCTCGTTATAACGAAATCTCGTTATAACCGTGCTCGTTGTAAGCGGCGTAGTGCACCATAGGTTTGCATGTAGACAATTTTGGGCCCGAGATATTTCCCTTGTTATAACGAAACCTCGTTATATCCGTGCTCGTTGTATCGAGAGTAAGCTGTACCCCTCTTTCAATTGTGTGCCCCCACTATCCAGCACCCGTCTCCCCCAGGACTTACATCCAGTAATTAACCCACAATCAAGTTTGGATGTACACAGGTTTCCTAATATTGATTCTTCTTCTCTCCAATCCCCCTTCCCACATTATCCTCCAGTAGACCTGTGACTAAGGCTCCATAATGAGCAATGTGAGGAAAGAGGTCGTTTAAAAAGATTGGAGAATTCAAGCAAAGGTAGCTTAACACAAGTTTTGTGTGATTATTTGAGGAAAAGAATCTAGCAATTTGAGTTTGAATGCACACTTAAGCAGTCTAATTCTTCTCCATTGTATGAGGGTTTCCAAATGTGTTTAGACATATCACAGGCTTATTTTGTTTTGCTTAAATGCTCATCATACATTCAAATGTTTTTAGAATTGCTCATTAAAAGCATAAAATAGCATATTAAAACATGATGAGTACGGATCTGTGTTTTAAAACACAAATACAGTGAAATGCAAGAAATGGCCGTGTAGAGATTTATCATCATTACAAAGCAGAGTGTTCTAACAGGTGATATTCTACAGGTTGGATAGCCCTTAAAGTATATCATACAGAGAGCTCTACCAACATTGAAACTCAACAATCAGGAAAATATTGGGACATTTCATTAGAAATGTGGGAAATGTCTATCAAATACAACCTAACAACAATAATCTTTCAGTAATCGTGGAGATTCTGTGATCTGATGAAATCCTATGCAGTATTACTAGTCTACTTTCAGGGAGCCTCCTGCAAAATCAGGGAGAATTGGCATCTCTGGTACATACATGTAAGTAGACAGAAAATAGTGGTCTTACTGGGCAAGTAATCATTTGACCTACTTGAATGCATGTACTAGTACCACATATGGTACATGTACGTTATAAGTTAATACGACAGGTCTGTCTGCAATATGTGTTCCTGTCATGAGAGTGCTCTCCAGTTGACAGGAAATATGATTGGACCTCTCTCTAGTCTTGAGTATTGATACAAGGTAATCCACGCTTCCTTCTCCATCAGATGACAGGTAGGTTCTCACTACCAACATAAGCCTGGCAATATGCCTGACGATCAAAGGTCTGTAGTGCATCATGAAACTCATTAAACAATGACACTTGCTTAATCAATAGCTGTCCAATATGTTTTAACCCTCACATTACCCAGCCTTGAAATTCCCATTGGCTTACTACACATCTTCATGTCAATGGAAATAAGAGAGTTAATGAATTCTTGTTAAATACAAGAGTAGCCACTCGCCAATGAGCTCTGAGCATATTAGTTGTTGCCATGGTAGTTGCAATCAATGGTAGTGGTACGATAGTTCTAATGTTACAATGTACATTAACTACATGTATCTGAAACATGGCCATTGCCTACAGAAAGACAACTGACAAGCACATTACAAAAATCATAAAATGCGTTACAATGCATTTTGTACACAATCCAATTTGTTCATTGTAGCTAGAAAGCGTATCATCACTTAGACCACCATTTTTCAGACTTCCTCTAATGCATTTGGCACTTTACAAAGATCATAACAATATGTTTCTGCATAACACCTGGACAGGGCTCCTAAGGTGTACCATTTTTGTTCACACATGTAGATGGTTCCGCTTATGTATAGAAACTATTTTACACAAAGTTATCTGATATGAGTAAATTCTTGGGTAGAAATCGTAAGACCATAAATTGTCTTCTTGGTGGTAGTAGAGACACAGCTTAGCAGATTCCCAGGGTCTGTCTAGTCCAGCCAAATTAGGCATAGTTCCAAACATCCTTAGAGTGAGTGAATACTTGGTAACAAATCACAAAGACTATGAATTGCCCATTTGATAGGAGTGGCAACACAGCTTGATAGAATCCCAGGGTCCGGTCTAGCCTAGCCAATTAAACATAACATTTCAAAAACATGCTGATATGAGTAAATTCTGAGGAAAAAATAAAAAAAATTATAAATGGTTAATTTGATGGTTGTGAAGATGAAAGTGAAAGTGAAAGCATTTAATTTCTTAACATGCTGATATGAGTAAATTCTAAGATAAAAATCAAAAGATTATAAATGGTTTATTTGATGGTAGTGGAGATGGAAGTGGTTGAGTCCTAGGGTATATCTACAGGTAGTACAGCCAAATTAGGCGTAACATTTCCAAACATTCTGATATGAGTGAAAATCACAAGAATGTAAATTCTCCATTTCATGGTAGTGGAGACACAGCTTGATAGAGTCCCAGGGTCTGCCTAGTCCAGCCAAATTAGGCATTACATTTCCAAACATCACTTGGGCAAACATGCCAGGAGTGGATCTGAAGCGCAAACATAGCCAAGTTTGGCTAGACCTGCTTCATGCCTTGCAAGATGACTGCAAACACACACCCTTCACGAAATGCCCAAACATAGTGAGAAGTGTTTGATTCATGTCTGGCAAGTTTTTGTGTCAGGAGTGTATTGGGTAATTTTCTATGCCATAAAACCCCAAGGCACATCACTTGTCATAACTTGTATTGCCAACACTCCATATCGATCATATAACTGCACCCTGTAGGACACTATTCCTGATTACAATAACTAACTCGAAGCGTGAATCAAACAATTGTTTTATAAGACAAAATCTCCAGATATATTATGTGTGCCTGAATCAATTGATATCTTTACATTCTGATAAAGTTCATGTCAAAGCTCCCTCCCTCATCTTCATCTGTGTACATGTCTGCAAAATCGACTAATTTGCTGATCTTTGCAATCATACCAAGGAACTGCGACTTAAAAAACAAATTCATATTCAAATTGTACCTCATTTGCATATATCCTGAAATGTTTAGTACTTCTGTTTTCTTTGATACGACTTATGAAATACAAATTGTTTCATGGATATAACTTATGTGAGTGCAGTATTCATTCACCATCAAATAAATCACTAGAATACAAAATAAAAGAGGGAAAATATATCATATGATTATTATAGCTTTTAATAGTATTTGTTTATAACAAAAAATAACTTTTTGTTTATAAATCTTTCTCCAATTGGGCACACAAAAGCGATCAGTACCATTTGAATCACAATGTATGCAATGTAAGATGAGCTCCTTTCTACAGCTTTGAAACTGCAATGCATATCTCTAAAGTACTGAGCCTATTTGTACACTACAGCTCACAGGAATTGGCACGGGTAAAGGGAAATGGAAGGAGCCGCAGTTTTAAACCACAGTATATTTTGTCCAGTTCAGCATGAAACATGATGCTTTTAGCCTAAAAAGCATCATGTTTCATTCTGAACTGGACAAAATATACCACGGTTTAAAACTGTGGCTCCTTCCCTTTCTTCACTTTCCCTTTACCCATGCCAATTCCTTTGAGCTGTAGTGAATATACATTTTTTACAAGTCATTTTGCTCTTTATTCCTTTCTCTCTATATGCACTGGACAGTACAATGTATGCTTTAACTGGATCATCCATTCATCCATTTTCTTATTCAAGGCAAAGCTCCCGGCATACCATTTAAATACCAGTGTGATAGATGCGCAAATGTTTGGAGATGACAGGTACAATCTCCACTGGCAAAGACAACGTATGACTTCTCCCGCACTGTATGAACAATTCAGAGGCTCATTCAATGAAAAAAATTCCACTATCTGCATTGCCATGACAACTTACTTGCCAAGTCCCTCACATCTAAACTGATGAAAGAGCTTAATTGCCAGATATACATTCCTTTCATCCATCATGTGACATGATAAAGATGGCAACAACACATAAAGAATATGTGAAACTTTTAATACTATGTGATATGAACCATCTGGCACTACATATAAAGATTCTTAATATTTGTTCTTCATCTGGAACTCTACATCCCCCTCGTTTCCAGGGCTATCGCCCGCTCTTCACTTTTTTTTCATACATGTATCTCCAGGAAGAGTCTTTCTTGTATCGCGCTGTTCAGTCACTACCAATTATTCCTAAGGCTTTACACATGCACTAACCTACTAGGTCGCTGGGAAGGAATTTGTTAATATTCATCGGGGAGAAATGTTATCCTCAACTTCCTAACTCTAGGTTTTCCCCTTAATGGTATAGCAAACTATATCCCAAATCCCCTCTCAAGTTTTCTCCCAACTTATGTGAAATTGATAGGAAAATAGGAAAATTTATATTCCAGCTTGCATAAATGAGAGGATTTAGGAGAATATCTAGGAGACTAGTAAAGAGAGAGCAATTCCCTGTACTAGCCATTCATGACAAACGCAAAAAATGCCAGCAGCAATCATCTATGCGTAGGCGTGCCTTCATGATTGATGTACTTGCACATATTCCTGCGTCCACAGAGTTATGATGAAACGTAGGGGAAAGTCCCGAGATATCTTGATTGTGATTGGCTCTTCATAAATAAAACACTACCATCCTTTATTTGCATTAGGAGCGTCCTAGAAGGACATTCTGGAATACTGATTTTGCCTCTCCTCCGCACCTCCTAACTTGAGGAGTTATGAGACAACTTATGAGGGATTTTGTAATACCACCCCTGCCTTATAAAAAACTGTGATTGATCGCAACTTGCTTTGCGATTGCTATCAATCGCAACTCTATACATAAGAGATAGGGGATTGGCCTTGCCCGCAATTACGAATAATCGCAACTAAATATACAATGGGGCCCTGGTTTCAAGGTACACACGTGTTGAGAAGTGAGGACCAACTTGAACGTCGGAAGTGGAGGGTTAACCCTAATACTCCCGGGGTATTTCAAAGCTTGTTATTACCGGGGGGGGGGGGGGGGGGGGGGCATTATGGCCCCCCCCTGAGATCTCAGCCATGGGTCGCCCGATTGCCTCAAAATTTTGCACAAGGGTAAAGAATTATGTAATCTACAAAGTTGTATAGCTAAATCTACGAAAGTCCTTTTATTTTTTTTTAACTAATTAATTTATGCTAATTTATGCGAGAAATCATAGATTTTTGTATTTCTCACTAAATAAAGCGTCAGGAATAGCAATTTTTGGTACAAATGTCTTTCATAACTCCCTCATCAATTCTTGAAAGAAAAAGATAGGTTGTGGTAATTAATTCTTATGTATTTTATTGTTTTTCAATTTTCTTATGTATTTCTTTGTTTTTCGTCAAGATTCAGATGCGTATGCGTGGGTGTGGGTGTGTGTGGGTGTGAGTGTGTGTGTGGGTGTATGTTTGTGTGTGTGTGTGTGGTAATTATTTACACTATTTGAAACAATGATAACACTTATTAGAAAAGTATTTACATAAATTGGAAAAGCTCCTGATTTTATCCATAGGGTTATACACAGTCACATAGAGAAATAGTGAAATTTCAGTGACATGTGTTCGGTAAACGTAATCTGACACCCGCACGGTAGGTCCGATCGCCATAAATTTGGTATCAAAATGTGTGGGAAGGATCAGAGAAAAAAGTCAAGAAATTTCGTTTCGAAATATTGAGGCGTTAGGAAGTACCGACAAAACTTCGACAGGGAGGGGGGGGGGCCATAATGGCCCCCCCCCGGGAGTATTAGGGTTAATCCCGGAAAAAAAAAAAAAAAAATCACAATACGTTCATATTCTGTAATCTCTTGTGACCACTGAGACTATCAATTCCTGCTTTTAAAACCATTTTTTATTTCATAGCTTGGTATATACACAAATGAGCCTTTATTTTGAAATTTATATCACAAACAATATGTTGGGGATAGGGACGGGGACATAATGTAGAAATATCTGCACAAAATCAACAACACACAACCACATACAAACATACTCTTAATATGATTATCATTATGAGCAATAGCAAGAGCAACACACATCTATTCTCATTAGCAAGAACAATTGTACCACATTTACAGAAACACACAAACATACACATGTCTAGGTTCTGAGCATTTGAATTTTTGTACAGTATACAAACTCAACAAATAAGTGCTCGCAGAGGACTAGCTGATATGGTGCAATTCAGATTAATCTGTCTCCACTATGTGCAGAATCTATTTTCTCACTGCAATTCATACCTGAAAGTTTTGATCATACTTTAAGACATCTATATGCAGCACATTACTTATTCTGCAGAGCACAGCATACATGTACACTGCAGCTTAAAGGAACTGGCATAGGGAAAGGGAAAGGGAAGAAAGGGAAGGAGCCTTAGGTTTATACTGCAGAATATTTTGTCCAGTTCAGCATGAAACAAGATGCTTTAGCGTAAAAAGCATCATGTTTCATGCTGAACTGGACAAAATATACCGCAGTTGAAAACTGAGGCTCCTTCCCTTTCTTCCCTTTCCCTTTCCCTATGCCAATTCCTTCGAGCTGGAGTGTATGTAAACAAATGTTTGATGGTGAGTCAGATTTCTTACCTGATTGCCCAAGCATTTTGTAAAACCTGTATTCCAGGTGGAGCTGGGGTGCTCTGGACCTCATTGGTTCCTGCAAAAAGGAAGAAAAGAGAGAGAGAGAAAAAAATCAATTAATAGGTTGGTATTTGATAAAGTCGATTATATAAAGTAATTCAAGTCAAGTTACTTATTAAAAACACAGTGGTTGCGTTCTCACTACACTGGTCCCTGCTTTGTCAGGACTGCTCAGGAGACCAGGGAATGTCCAGCTAAAACAGGGTCCTGCTGTAAAAGCAATGCAATGTATTTGGCTCACTATTTACAGAACTCAATACATGGGTACATGCATTCAAATTACGATATGCTCACAACACACAACAACAACAACAAAAAAAAAAACAATGTAAGATACAAAAGCTAGAGTAAAAAAAAACACAATAATTTTTTAATTTCATACCTTTATTTTTTTTTTAAATGTCTAAATTAAACATCTTATGATTTGAAGTTGATTATCATCATATTCGAATATAACAAACAATACACTCTGCCTAAAAATTGGAATGCCCTGCCCCAGCAAGTGACCACTGCACCGTCCTCCATAGTTTACCTTCCAAACTGAAGAAAAACATATTGCATACTCCTATTTCCTAACCCACTCTACCCAACATAAATGTTCATCATATAGCAAGTGAGTTTACTTCACTGCACTTTTACAAGTCGTAAAAATAAAACAAATAAACATGTAATGCATACTCTCTGGAGTCCATAACCTAACATTTGTTGTCACATTTCCCTTACCGGTATTACCAATATCCCTTTTATATCACTTTTCAAAAATGTTGGCGACTTTCCATTTTACATTTACCTTTTTTTTTCCTTCTCTCTTTCAATTGCCTTGTTGCGTTTTTTGTTACTGATTTCCTATTGTGTACTTTGTTGATGTTCAAGGCATATCCAACACATCATTTTGCTTTTTGGATTCTTACATGTACAGTCAAACCTGTCTATAGCGGCCGCTCAAGGGAAACCACAAAAGTGACCACTATAGACAGGTGACCACTATAGACAGGTCGGCGGCCATTTTGATTTTGAGCATGGATATGTTTTGCACTATGTAACCTTCATGCTGCAACATAATTTATTGCTTAGGTATGATATACATATGTGATATATAAATAGCATTTTATCATATTTTCGTTCAATGAGAAATATGAATAAACCTGAAGGCACATTTTCGTTATCTGTGTATTATTTCTGTGTGTGCGATTTTGTGTGAGATCTGTGTATTATTTCTTTTGTGCCCTGAAAGGGGCCCAACCAGTTGGCACGGTAAAGGGTCATGAGCATCCAAGGGTATGTTTGTTTAGTCTAGATCTGCAAAAAGAAGAATGAAACACAATATCATGCCATAAATTTCTCTTCAGTGTTCGAACAAAAATGAATAATCAAGCAGATCACTCGTAGAAAGTGATTTTATGTAAACTGTATCAAATGCATCATTATCAGATGAATATCTTAATTCAATATCATATTTTCATCGGCTGTCTCAACTCTCACGAGTCTCGGTGATAAATGCTATGTTAGATATCTTACGCCACGAAAGACAATTTCTATTCTAACTGATGAAATAAATGTGGTTTAGCAGAGAAAACACATGTTATCGGATTTCTTTAAAATCTCAAGTTAATGTGCGTTTAGTTTCTTACGTTTGGGATATTCATAATGTCTTGACCATGCAGCACTGCACGACCTAGCACTGCGAGGAACCACACGCATACATTAGTACGGGCGGGCGTAAATCGTTTAAAACTTTGAAAAGAATTGTTAACTTTGTCAAATAAACAGAATCTTGAATTGAAAAACCCTTCTGAAAAAACCCGGAAACATTCGTTCATTACAAGAATCTGCAACTTATTCATGTCCACATTTTGAAAAGAAGTGAATGGAGCTCCACCGGCAGCCTACCGGATATTAGGAAAGATAGCAACAAGGGCTGCGTGTGATGAAAAGCCCGCTTGCTTGGGCATTGGCGTTGCTTTGAATAGTGAATAAATGGCATAACAATTTCAAAAGAATGACAACTTGCCGAAAACAGGATCTTGAATTAAAATACCCACGTTAATGATAATCAAGTGTTCTCTTTTTCGTTTTTAGTAAGAATCGCCCCATCTTCGTGTCTATTGTTTCTCTCTCCGATCGATTGACAGCTAGTGCAAATGCCGTGTATAGTGCACTCTTACTTCGTCTAAGGTAGCACGATAAATATTAATTTCAATTAATAAAAGAAAAAAATATATACGGCTACAAATGCACATTAAAATATATCTTCTATCTTGACATATTTTATCTAATCGAGAAATATTCTTTATTCTGTCTTTTAAAATATTTTTGCCTCGATAATTTCCGAACGGGAGTTGATTGCAGTAAGCAACTTATTCCATAGGCATATCGATGAGTTTCGAGTTACAGCCTAGCTGTGTGTGAACGCTGAAGAACCGCGCGCTGCTGCCAGCTTGCAGTAGCGCATATCGCGGATCCAGATTGGTCTGGGCATGGGCTGAGGGCGCGCGCGAACCCGGGCTGCGCTGGCCTCGGAGCCGAGCGAGGATCCGGGGTATTATTCATCACAACAATAAAAGCATGGGATGCAGAGACTCACTGAAAAAAAAAAAAACACACCGGACATCGGGATTTCATTGATTAGGGTAATCAAGTTAAGATCCTGCTTTTTGTTTGGCAAGGTCTCTTACAAGTTTCATACAATTCGAGAATGTGTTAATAAGCTGTATTACGTCATGCAGCTAGAAAGCAGGCTTTTCATGCCTCTAGCTTTTCACGGCCGTTTAAGTTACGTCGCATTGCAAAAAGCCAACTTTCCATGCCGATAGGGACGGGTGATTTCAGAATTGGTGGCCGCTATACACAAATTTTGGCCGAGGGAGACAAAATGGGTGGCCGATGCCGCGTTAGCCAGGTGGCCGCTATATCCAGGGTCTTTAACACTGAATTTCTCTGCGGAGGAGTCGAAGGTGGCTGCTATAGGCAGGTGGCTGCTGAATCCAGGTGGCCGCATAGCCAGGTTTGACTGTACATCCTTCGTATGCTTTTTTTTTGTATGTCAATGCCAAATTTAATGTATCATTATTATATTAATTCCAGTTTAATGTCATAATTTATAATCATGAAATTATATATGTTAATTTTTATTCAATTGTAGAACCTCTTTTGCATCTTGGACTGACATAGTGTCCTTGTGGTTGATGCAATCCTTGTTGTAACGCACTGTTTCACACAAATTGATTTTGCCTGCAAAATGGAAACACTCCCTTTAAGAAGACTTTAAGGGATTGTCAATAACCATGGGCTGATCCCACCGCGCTGTGACCTCTAGAAAATAGGCTACCAAAATATGGGTTACTCATGTGGAATGACATGATCAATTTAGCTTGGATATACGCTTGGGTTTCAGTCATATTGGATGAGCTATGGGCCTGCTGTAGTGGAAGAACCAATGCACAAACATGTACTGTAAAATGTGTGTAAATGACCACCTGTGATTTCTTAAAGATCCATTTTTTCATAGTAAGTCTATTAACAATCCCATGCCAGCAAATACCACTCCACTCAAATCCCTCCAGAACAGTTTGCATGTAACTGCATCTGTCTAAAAAGACCATGTGTCCATAAAGACCGCTTTTCCCCTAATGGTGATCCCCATACAGAGATTAACAAGGATGGTTGTAAAGACGAGATCAATGTTCTATTGCATGCCATCACACAAAAATATTGATCTGAATGCTACTATAAATTCCAATTTGCAGTTGAGCTGTCACACAAACTCGCCCCTATATAAATATTAACACTTACAGTTTATTTCTATAATTTCACTTTTCATCACAGTAAAATCAATCACAATTTACTCTTTAAAATTTCGAAGTTTGAGTGCACTTTATTGATTAATGTAAAAAAATCCATTGTCTTTAACTTCTGTTGATATGTTGTACACAGTAACACATACCATGTCCCAGATAAAAATAGAAGTTAGGAGTATATCATTCCATCAATATTAATACAACCCTGATAATAAGATGAAATGCATAAAAGAAGAAAGAGTAGAGAAATAAATTGGCAAAATTTTGGGAAACATCAGATAAATCATAAATACTTATTTGAGCATTAAAACCTTTAATCACTAGCCCTGTGACCTTGTTCAGTGAATTACAAAAAGTGATCTCGTTTATGCATGGTACCTAAGAACAATGAAGTGACTCTGAGGTTACTCATAATTCGCTCTTCTTCCGTTTGATAATTCAAGCATCATCGAATACAGACAATCTGAATATAGATTGTCAGTTATCCAAATGCTCACAATGTGCATAACTGTACTAAACCTTCAAATCTTAAGGTTTTGATGATGCCACATTATAGAGTGTGGTGTCATCCTTGCATTAATCATTTGTCAAGGATGTGGTCAGGCATGGTTAGCACATCCCCTCATTCAAAAAAATATAAGTTTTTGCTTCTTCGTTATTTCACTTTTTTTTCCTGTATAATGTAGGTCATGTGCAATTTGTTCTTTATGAGTGAGTTGTCATAAAAAATGTACAGAAAAGAGGAGTGTTTTAATGATGTGTTTATATTTGTGAACAATCATAAATATTATTTTATCATTGATTAAATCATGACCTATTTACTATTTAAAATCTTAAATTATTTGAGCAATCAAAATTCTGACAATGCTTCTTTATATTGTCTGCATTTGGTCATGCATAACTTATGCATAATGAAGAATAATGTGGATTTTCATTTGATATACTGCAAATCAAGAAGAGAACAAATAAAATACAATAACATGAAACAGTAAAAAGTGAGCTTTCATGATATGTAAACCTTCTGATAGATAATAAACTCTAGTTTCATATACAGGTGTATTCTGCATTCCATGGTCGTTTTTTTGCTAGTTTGAATACTTTATTTTAGTTTGAGAATATTGTCTAGAGATTGTGGTGATAAATAGTAATTCTTTAAGTGTTAATTCTTTAACTTCGATAACTGTGTACTTTTCACAAATGTCCAGCAATGGCAAGAGGTGTATATCAATGCATTGAGAGCACAGCTCAGGATGTGCTGTGCTTGAAGCAAACTTCCCGAACCCAACTATGTCATGGATCTAATGAGGGTGTGAATGATGCCACACCTCTTCTCCCGACCCGCAGCTGAAACAAGCGGCTCACACGGGGATGTAAAATATATCTTGTTGACTCCACGACACATTAACATGTACACGTGCAGCCGCCACAGCCTGTGTGTCATAGCGTGCAGAGCGTAACCCGATGAGCGCGAATGTGCCAAAACCTGGAAAACGCAGCCATGCCAGGAGAAGTCTGCCTGTCAGTCGTTAAGGCCTCTTCTTCCAGATTAAATTACCCTCATAAGAGCATTCCTCAGTAAACTGTTTTTCTGTTTCTGTGGTTGCGCGGGATATGCAAGGATGCGTTTTCCGAGGGCACACTGTTCAGACAATTTATGCCCGAATCCCTCAAGTGAGAGCATTAACCATATAAGAAGTAATTTAAAAAGATAATCATGGCGAAGGAGGATTCCACATAGCGCGCTGAAGTGGGATGAAATATTGGTGATAGCTTGGTAGGTTCACTGACTGATTGTCTCCAGAGTCTGTGTGACTTGAGAGGATCTAAAGGCCACTGCAAACGACACGATACGATCTGTCGTATGATTCCGTGACTGGCTGAATTTCAGGACCCGGTCATTGGATTTGCACAAGTACATCTAGGTGATGTCACATATCCAGTCATTGGCGCTTACGACTGTAGTCATAACATAGTTGTAATGTCTGCAGTGGCCTCTAATGTCACCCAAACAAGCGTCAAGATACTAGAATCACTGGACAGACAACTGTCTGGAAACATCCAAGTCTTGAGTGGGTATTGCTACTTTCCCAAAAGAATATCAAACATGTAGTGGCATCACCCCATCCACTGCTATATTCTCAAAATGGAAACCTCTCAAGACTTCAATACATTTCAAGATTAGATCCACGTTCTTACTGATATTGATACTGTTGTTTCAAACACAGAGCTAGACACTAATTGTTTTCTAAGGGGAGTATCCTAATATCATTGTTATTTTTGTGTGTGAATAAGAGTTCTAATTTGGGGGCCTGTGTGTACCAGACACTTGCTAGTGTTGAGTCCCGTTAACCTTTATACCAACCAATGATGAAATTACGAGAAAGTGTATCACGTCATTAGATTCCAACAGAAGACTTTAACTATCAAGCATGCTTTCTCAATGAGCCGGTGATTGAAATATTCACAATTGCATGCCCTGTACATATAAACTCTCAGAAAGGTGATTCTGGCAACACCTGTTGAAAACATGGATGTTTTTGTGCATTTCCAATAAAGTTGTTTGCCAGAATCATGTTTGAAATCATATGAGGCAGAAAAAGATTTAACAAACATGAAGGATCTCGCATTAGGTTTAATACTCTAATATATTTTGAAATCATGTTTTTGTCTTTGTTGTTACTTTCTTGTTTGCTCATTATTGTATCCTGTTTTTGTTATTGCCCCATTTGTTCTCATACATTGAGCTAGCTGAAAACGTGCTTTAAAATGCAACTTACATCCTTACATGTTTACCAAGGCATAGGCTGATCATGTTTTGTATGAAACTGTTGTGATTTGAATGGTTGTTGTCATGAATGCTGTATGTAATATGACGCATTCATCTCTTTCAACTTAAAATTTAAGTCGGCTTGTTTATGTATGTAGCAGTGAATACATTCATACAAATCCATCAAATGATTGCCATTATAACTGAATAGTAAAATGAAAATCAAATTTATGATTTGACTCCCTTTGGAAAACTTCAACTAAACATTTTAAAATATTACAAGTTTTCAGCAAGGCGGTAGGCCCATTAAATCTCTCCTATCCCTTTGTGTGCCAGATAAACTGCTGCTCTATGGGTTTTGTGTCTATTACTGCACCAATGGCGCATAAAAGAGTTGAGGGAAATGTTTGTACTATTCATACAATCATTTGCTCAACACATTTATTCTATTTTTGGTAAGCAACCAGGGTGCTCCCTTGGAGCCCCCCATCATGCATAACCCCCTCCTTGTACATCAATGCTCTTCAAGCGCTTTTTGTTTTTCCACCATCCACATCGAATCGGCATCTCAAATGTCCCTAATGTCATGCATGGAGACCGGTGCTGCTCCTGGATGGTCAATAACGTCCGCAGGGTGGCGGTTATCACAGTTTCAAGGGCTCTGTTCAGGAGACCTTTGGTTTGGATGGCGACGCACACAGGGTGGCGGTTATCACAGTTTCAAGGGCTCTGTTCAGGAGACCTTTGGTTTGGATGGCGACGCACAGTCTGCTACTCGGCGCCCATGGCTGGGCACAGCATGAATGTTGAACGGCCGACCAGCTAGCGCCGTCTTATACCCCTTTCACACCTAACCAAGATCAAATCCATTTCATACACCCCAACCCATACCCACATGTTGAATACCTCAACAGTGAGAATACACTGTGTGCTGTATAATATGCACCTCTTTCACACGAAACTCCTACATTCATTTCTACACACATTTGGTGAGTGACTTTTTGCGGCAACATTGGCCGCCTCTGCAGCTTTCTCTTCACCGGTTAGGGAAGGGGAATTTGAGTCGGCCTCGCTGCACACTGCCGTTAACTCATTTACAATTCCCAGCCAACTCTGACCAATGGCTTTGCAGTCCCACGCATTCTGGTTTACCCCATCCTCCACATCTACACACAGCGCTAAGCCCACATGGGCATTAAACCACACAGTGGTATGAGGACGGTAGGCTTTCTCTACATGGATACCATGTAATGTCCTGTGGATACTCCTGCTATTTGTGGCTTCTCCGGTTCTCTATCGTGAATTCTCCTTTCAATCAAGACAAATTCCAGTGAAATTCTACATCATATATGCCCAAAGTCCATTCTTTACTTTTTTCCAAATTTGTTGTTGTTGCAATCAATTATTCAGCTACTTTTAGGACTTAAACAGTAGTGATTTATACTTAAATGCAAGACAAAAGCAGCTGCGATCACACAGTTGCAAAAATCAGCAAAATTATTACAATATAGTTTGTCAGATGTCTGGTGAAAAAATAATATGGCATTTCACGCTGCCTATAGGGGTCATCTTACAGACTTACATTGTATATTTATAATACTACAGTGTAAAATGAAATTTGTATGAGTGAATGTCAATGGAAAGAACTAAATAACATAAAAACAGAATATCCTCCCTAAAATGCCAAATCTTCAAAAATCATGATGAAAATGAAAATATGCATTTTCAGAATATCAGGAAATTAGATATTACCAGATTTTCCTTGCTATCAAAATGCAAATTTGTTGATTGCAGTATAGTACAACATGATTCAAATACACATCGTGTAATTAACAATCTTGGATTGCTATTGAGAATCTGTTTTTCAGTTGTTTGTGTAACTAGTGTTTTCTATCCCATCTTCATCCCTCCAACATGTACCCGCTGTGACATGTAATCCATTCATACAGCGCGATGCATGTATCTCTTCTCTACGGGGTACAGTAACGAGGTAACGCCGGGAAGATCCCACACTGATTGAATATGTGGGGCTCCCTAACAGGTATGCCTAGATATGTGTGTGCCTCCACGGCAACTCAGGCTTGCACCTGATATGAATTAACATGGGACTCAGCGTGTGAGGCAGAAGGTGAATGACACTCTCTCCTTTCTCTTTCCTTCTTTCTCCCCACTTTCTCTTTCTCTCACTCTCTCTCTCTCCTTATCACCCCTTCGATGCATGCATCAACATCAACATCTCTCTCTCTCCTTTCTCTTTCTCTTCCTCCCATCTCTCTCTCTCTCTCTCTCTCTCTCTCTCTCTCTCTCTCTCTCTCTCTCTCTCTCTCTCTCTCTCTCTCTCTCTCTCCTCTTTCTACTGTAGCACCATCCCAGTAAAGCTGACATGTCAGGGTCTACACTACTGTATATTTAGAATGCTGAGGGGAAAAACAGTTGTGAGAGTTAAAATGTAAACTATAACCTAGGTGAGAAACTTGAGAGTGGAAACAAGGTCCAAGATGTCTTCAAAAATCTCCAGGGAGAAGACAGCAGTGTAATCTACACTTTATAGCCAGTGCTGTGAAAAAAAAATACAGGGGCTTAGGGCGATGAAGCCCCCCTCAATGCAAAGAAGAACCCCTTTGAATAACAAAAGTGCCCCTAAAAAGAAACAAATATCCTGATCGGGCATAATCCACAACAAGGTTAGAGGTGTCTATTTCTTGACATCAGCTTGAAAAGTTCTCCCAGCCCCCGCAAATTATTTTAGATTTCTACCTTCCCCCCTTGGGCAAGTATTCTCAAAAGCAAACACAATCACCCTGCTATGGACTGAACTAAGTTTGACTATACCCTAGTGTAAGTACATTGCATAGAGTGAGGTACCCTATGTGCTTACAGTACCGCTCAGCCCCGAGTGTTTACACGTTTACCTGTTTGGGTTGTATTCACGCATATCCGGCTTCTGAAACGTGTAGAATAGAATCTACACGCAAGCGCGGTTACCCGGCCATGACCCAATGAAACGTGTAAATCGGAGATGCCACTCTTCGGAAACAATCGAAGTCTCCGAAGTATTGAAACGTGTAAACGTGTAAATGGACAGTATGCCAATGTCTGTGCGCGCGCGAGCGACGGGAGCACTCACGCATGCAGCGTGCACGCGCACATAGTTCCCCCATGCCCACCTCCCTTGCTTGGTTGGGGCCGTGATTGTCACGACTTCCGTGCAAGTGCCGTCAACACACACAACGCACACATTTGTCATGCAGCATGCAGCAGCATGCACGACTGTGTGCACCGCGTATATCATGGAACACGAAGTGAACGGTTCACCGTAAAACACGCTCGCTCCACGCTGTGCCGAGTACCACACCAACTTGTTCAGGACAAGTTCGTAATGCAAATACGGTCCATGTACTTGTATGTTCCGTTCGCATTGGCCCCGGCTGCCACCATGGGCAAGAAAATGCGCTGATCGAAATTGCACTATCGTTTTCATTCAAAGCACAGCTGACTTCATGTAGTAATGCACACTTACCGTTCGCTTCGCCGTTTGTCTGTGCAGCTGTTGAAGATGCTAAATTGAACCATATCAGAGAGTTTTCATGGAATTAGAAAGCCCAAAAGGGAAGAAAATGTGAAATCGGAGTTTTAATGAGAAGTACGTCGGTCGTGAACATACACGTACTACATTACATGTGTAGTAAATACTAAAATACTATCACTATAGTGTAGCTTCTATACTCATTCATAAATACTGTCGTGCATTGAAATGGCAGAGAACGATGTCGACGATTTAATCGATTCTGATAGTCGCTAATTAGCCGCTCACCGGTACTAACAATATTGAACACAACTCGTGCAATGCGTGTAGCCCCTACTTTCTTTTTCGTATTTTTTCCGTTTTCATTGACACTACCATGATTATCACTATTTAAAATATTGATACAAATTGTTCATTCCAGGATTTAGACATCCTGTCTTTAAAATTGTGGCAAGTATTTAATTTATCATGATTTGATAATTTAATTTGAATAGTTTTGAAGGGAATATAATGAGGTTGAAGGAAAAGTGGAAGAAAAAGGTAAGGCTATTAGAAGGAGGGAGAGAGAAAGAGGAAGAAAAGAAAATGAGAAGGAAGTTGAAGTCTACGTAGATTTGTTTCTTGTAATATAATACATATAGTTCTAATAATGATAACTGAATGATAATAGCGTTAGAAAAAGACTATAGACGCCGTTCCTTGGTTTTAACAAACATGCGTTAAACTCCTATTTAAATAAAATAATAAATCACAAGGCTTTCGGTTGAACACCTTTATGCTATCTCGTTGATATCTCGTTATATAAACCATGTTTTTTTCCTTTAACAAAGTCATTTTCACATTTGATTGTCTAGACCCCTTTCTGTCGCATTAACCAACTAATGTTCTCCTGTTGATTGTTAGGGCCGTGCTTCGGTTTTTTTTTTTAAATCAAACTTAACTTTTTTCAATATTGTAACTTACCATCAGTGGTAACTACCATTACAACAGCTAATGAGCCATCATGTTTGCAGCTGTAGTTAGCATCGATGTTCAAAATTATTGGAAACCTACATGTACATGTATATGGAACAAGGCCTCGATCACGGAATAGCTCGCTATTTCGCCTTTTTGGGGGCAATTGTATTCATGGTACATGTATAATCTTGTTTCTTTCCGAACCTAACACTTTTCTCGTTTTTTTTTTTCTCTGCAGAAAGGTTAAGGTACATGTCTAAAGGTACATGTACAGCAGTTCAGGGCAGATCTTGGCGGCCCTCTGCCTTGGATGGACCGCAGTGGCTAGATCGGGCCAATGCGCCAGGCATCCTTACATGTATATCGATGTCGCCGCCTAGCTCTCGACAAGTTGTACTTCCGCGTGCATGCTTGCATGACTCATACATCAGTATCATATTGCACTTCATTGTTTGATGATATATAACACGTAACACAACGAAATATATACAATAACACGCTTACAGCATGCTCACAATCTCTGAATTAAATATTCTGCTGTGCCGACTTGAAAACTGAATGAATGGAATGTGTCCGATACTGCTATGTTTGGTCATTATTTATGGACATTGCCATATTACATGTAGCAAACTTGTCTCTTCCATCCCCTTTCCCGATCCCTGCTCTGGTCTCATAAAAACAGTTTACTTAATTTCAATTCCTTCCATATGAACATGATTCATCGCGGCAGCTTGGTACAATGTGTGCAGCAGCCTACTCCTTTAGTTGAATTCACAATTGTATTGCGCTTCCATTTCCGACATCCCCTCTCTATCTCTATCCTTCCATCTCAAGTCCCATTTCCCTTCCTCAAAAAAACTGAAATCTGATTTTGTCGATTGTTGAAATAAAGGTTCAACAGCAATCTTTTATTTGCACTTCATCACAATTAAGCTTCGAATAACATAGCTGGACATGCATGCGTCAAAATAAGGGATTTATTTTTTACTTTTCTTTTTCTGCTCATATATTTATCAACCCATGCATGAATATAACAGGCATGAATGTTTTTTCAATGTTGGCACATTTGTAAAGTCACACAAAGGAGCTTTTGTGCAAGGTAAGCCACTCAACGTAATCATCGAGAACAGCGTGGGACCCAATTATGTCCAGAGTACCAAACAAGCCAAACAACGACTGCACTGATTCATTTCAGGTACGTACATGGTATTGTCTTTAAAAGAATGAAAACTGCTCATTTGCATTTTAAAACAGAGATAAATACACGAATCATTACACCGTACATGCCGGGTACGATTACTTTCGTTTCATACCGAAGTACGGTCTTTATGTATAGAGCATTGCGACGTCTTGAATGGAGACAACATAATATATTAACATGCACTGTTACCTTATACATGTACAGTATGAGTTGTATGTATACATGTACGTGCTCCTCTCACGTCATAATGAGTAAGAGGAGTGTCTTCATTAGCCCGATCAGACGAAATAGCGACAAGTAGATAATCGTCTTTACAGTAAGGTAATGTACAGTTTAAAGGTGATAGCCTGATCGAGCATAGAATTTATTTTGCTGATATCAACTGAAATCCTGTCCTGTTTCCCCTCATCAAGGCAAGTGCCAGGCTGCGCATTTGATCAAAGAGATTAAAAAAGGAGGCCATCAGAGTCACTAATCGCCACCCTGGCAGCGGCGCTATTATGAAAGGATTAATAAATCTCGGTGGGGGAACACCACTTGGGGAGATTAGTAGCTTAGCACAAAGGGGGCCAGTAAGAGGCGGGGCTGTATTAACGAAAACATGCTTCAAAACTGTCATAAAATGTTCATAATCCTACCAAATATTTCTTAACAAAAATTTGCCATTATGTAGAAGACATATCTGAGTAGAATAAGAGCTAATTATATTTTCCCCCAATTGTTATGCATTTCACTTCAAGCGCGATTTCTGCGGTTGAATGCCGAATTTATGGCTGGATTGAAAAACGCATACTACATCAATCTTTCGGTATGGTATCTTCACACACACTTACATGCACAAAGTATAGTATACATGAGACAGAATATATATAGTTAATGCGTTAAAAGGTCTTTGGTTCTTTTCAAGTCGCCGTAATGGTTAAGAAAAGCCGATCTGTCTCGTTAACAACACGCTATCCGGCATGGGCGGAAATCCCGGGGGGGGGGGGGGGGGGGACGGGGGACACAATACCACAATGGTTCATCCTTAATTTCATAATGTTTTCTGACATGAAACTCCCCAAAATGTAATTATAAATTACATTCTGTTATTTTGAGCGAGGTGCGCAGTTCTGCTAAGACGCTTCCCCGGCGGTTTCTCGGAAAACATGATGCGATGCTTTCGTCCGCTATGCTACGTGTACGCTGAGACTGCAATGGACTTCCTGACTGCTCCATTCCAGTCTCACTACATGTATATCTTAATTCCTCTCTCTCCCTTCCCAATTAATCCTCTCTCTCTCTCTCTCGGCCCCTTTTCTCATCCCAGTGTCTCCCTTTATTTTTTTTCTCACCCTCCCTATCACTTTAATATCTTCCCCCTTTCACATCTTCGCTCCTTTCATCTTTTTTCTACATTTTAGTCCCTATTTTTTTTAAAAAAATCCTTACACTCTTGAGAGTATAAGACTTTCACTGTTTTCCCATAATCTTCTCTTTCAATCACACTCCCCTCTCTGCAAAGCTTTTTCTGGCAGGTACCTCCTTCCTTTCTCTTTCTGTCAGGTTTATAAAGTCCGAATGTATTGTCTTTTGTTGATTAGTGCAGGCTATCGTATCAGTAATTGGAATACGAGCCAAATATTGTTGACCGAAGACAATTGTCCGACATTGCAGTAATGCTGTCTATCAATCACGCCCCCCCCCCCCCTTCCCCCCTTAGCTGGGAGCAAAGTTTTTGATTGTTTTACTTTTAGACATGCCGCTGACCAATGGCTGGCCACGCCCTTTTGTATTGAGAATTTATTGTAACTTTAATCGCGCTAACTGTCTAAACAATGGCTTGCAACCACGCCGCCAAGCTGCCGAAGCGCGATTATCATGAGCCGGATATTGTTTTCAAGCACCAGTTATAAGACCCAAATCACCATTCTTTTTGGAAACTCAGCATACATACACTGTACCTTGCCACATAATATTTCCACGTGTTATTAAAATGACCAAAATGATAAGGACAGAACCGCAGTAATGAGCGGTTTGTAGATGTTGCTTTCAGCGCGAATTTATGATAATAATGAAAATGACGATAAAATGTCACATTCGTCTGAAATGACGAGACACGTGTGCAGCACACTCCTTCAGATCCAATGCATCCTTCTCTTTCATAGATAATGTTGGAAACTTTGTGAATGCGCCATGTTTATGACGTTTCTTAGAATACTTGTTTGATATTGATTTCATAACTTTAGTCGGGTTTATATGCACCCTGCACCAATTATATTGCAATGCATGGGATTTCCAGTCCACAATGCCATAAGACTTACACCCAAAGCAGAGAGAAGTAGTGCCGCGTTGAGGGGAAACGAGATCAAGCAAAGGGGTATCCGCATTAATTGACATGTACTTTGTAACACTTTAATGCCAGTGTAATGTGCAATGTGAGGGTGTCATTTCGACAGATGATATAGATTTCATGTATAAAGTTGGGCCAGTTTTGCGTGATACCAAACTGTGCACATCGTCGTCAAAACGGGTCACATCAGGAAGACATTTTGTACTCTTAAAGAATTTGTCACGAGAATGAAATGTGTTTATATCCATAGCATTGTCAAAATGTACTGTGATTTCGTTAATGGAAATTTCTTCGTGCTTCGAGATAAGGACATTTCCCACATTAATGTGCTTTATTGAATTATAGCTTTGTTACCCAGTATACCTGTCAATGATTCGAATCACGACATGCAGGCTATCGTATCAGTAATTGGAATACGAGCCAAATATTGTTGACCGAAGACAATTGTCCGACATTGCAGCAATGCTGTCTATCAATCACGCCCCCCACCCCCTTCCCCCCTTAGCTGGGAGCAAAGTTTTTGATTGTTCTAACTGTCTAAACAATGGCTTGCAACCACGCCGCCAAGCTGCCGAAGCGCGATTATCATGAGCCGGATATTGTTTTCAAGCACCAGTTATAAGACCCAAATCACCATTCTTTTTGGAAACTCAGCATACATACACTGTACCTTGCCACATAATATTTCCACGTGTTATTAAAATGACCAAAATGATAAGGACAGAACCGCAGTAATGAGCGGTTTGTAGATGTTGCTTTCAGCGCGAATTTATGATAATAATGAAAATGACGATAAAATGTCACATTCGTCTGAAATGACGAGACACGTGTGCAGCACACTCCTTCAGATCCAATGCATCCTTCTCTTTCATAGATAATGTTGGAAACTTTGTGAATGCGCCATGTTTATGACGTTTCTTAGAATACTTGTTTGATATTGATTTCATAACTTTAGTCGGGTTTATATGCACCCTGCACCAATTATATTGCAATGCATGGGATTTCCAGTCCACAATGCCATAAGACTTACGCCCAAAGCAGAGAGAAGTAGTGCTACTACGAGCACGGGTCTTTTAGTGTATGAGGCAGCGGAAAAGCAGGACATTATTAATAAGGGTAAATACGTTATGCACAAAATCAATAGAAGGTAATATGGGTGGAATCAAAATATGTAGGATATATATGTCACGTCTTTTAATTTCGTCAACATGAAAATCCAAACGCCTCTAATAATCAGATCTGTGCCATTAAAACGGTGTATTACCTAACAGTATTGTAACGTCATTTTTACGTTTTTATGTCGATCATTAAACTCGCGATTCGCCACCTCATCAAGAGGCTCCCCCCTTATTCTATAAAACCCGCAAGTTAGAGTTGACCGAAAGTCTTATTGGCAGACTGACCAAAAAAGTATGCCGCTGACCAATCACAGGTCACACTATTTGTATGAAAAAGTTTCTTTGTCCGACTGTACACTTGATGCTGACGAATCATAAGCCCCGCTTTTGTGGACTCGAGTTCTATTGTCCGAGGTGCTGACCAATCGCGCCCCGCTGTTTGTTACTAATTACCTCTAGCGTGTTCTGACGGTTATGAGGAATAACCAGGATATTTGTATAAAAACGGACCGTATTCGTAGTGTAGGTAGTACATGTACTATCATCTGACGACAGCGAACCACACTTTCTACCATGCCACGAATTCTAGACCACGTGCGTCCTCGTATTGTGCAGCTGCACAAAGACGGGTACTCGGCTAAGCAGATACAGGCAGCACTGTCGGAGCGGGGCAACGTCCACTCCATCAACGGGATCAAGGGCGTTATTCAACGTTTTCTCCGGACAGAATCCCTCTCCGACGCCCCTCGTCACAAGCCATCGTTGCTGACGGATGAAGATCTGCAATTCATCCACGGGCAGATGCTCGCCAACGACGAGACTACAGCTCAAGACCTAAAGAAGATGTTTGAAGCAAGCAGCGGCCGGACGTTTTCGCTATCTACGCTTCGGAGGGCGAAGAGGAAGCTTGGATGGATAGCGACCGGCGTTCAGTATTGTCAACTCATCCGACACGTGAACCGGAGGAAACGACTAGAGTATGCCATGGCCTGTCTAACGACGTGGGAGCAGTTCGACGACGTCATCTTCACTGACGAGTCAAGCATACAGCTAGAACAACATTCTAAGCTCTGCTTCCGCCACGTCGACCCCGTCACAGGACAGGCCCGAGCAAGGACTCTAAAGCCCCGCCCAAAGCACCCCACCAAGGTTCATGTCTGGGCTGGTATCTCCAAGCGGGGCGCCACGGAGATCAAGATCTTCGACGGCATCATGGACCAGGACTTCTACCAGACCATCCTGCAGGAGGCGCTGATCCCCTTCATCGCGGCCAAGTATCCAGAGGGACATCGCTTCATGCAGGATAACGATCCAAAGGTAAATGCATGTTCATATTCATGACTCCTACTTGATATACAATATTCACGAAACAGTATTAAAATGTCAGTGTAAATAATGTTGCTCAAAATTACCTAGTGCCATGCAATTACGAATGTTTTTTTTTATATTTCCTTCCCATTGCAGCATACAAGCCGACGGACGAAAGAGTTCATGGTTCAGCACGGAATCAATTGGTGGCCTACTCCTCCAGAGTCCCCCGACCTGAACCCTATCGAGCTCGTGTGGCACGAGATGAAGCATTTTCTTAGAAAGGTGAGTTCATTATTATGCATAATTCCATGCAATTGCATGTAACATGGTAATATTCCAATTGGCCTCTTGCAATTTCCAAAACATATTTGGGTAAAAATACTTGTAATATTTTCTTGATAAAAAACTTATGGTTCTTCATAAAAAATTTTTTTCAAAGATATACCTTGTTCATAGTTGAATCAGTTGAAATAAGGACGAATTGACGCTATGTTTTTCTTTCTGCATTTTGTTTCTTTTTTTTTTCAGGAATGCAAGCCCCGGACTAAGGCCCAGCTGATCGAGTCGATTCAACTCTTCTGGGGCACGAAGATGACGCAGGCGAAGTGCAACAAGTACATCGGGATTCTCGCAAAGGCCATCCCGAAGGTCATCGAGTGTGATGGGCAGGCCACTGGATACTAGGCCCAAGTTCTCGATTCTCTTATCCAGGCCCATGAATAATAAAAGGCGATCCAAGTTCTTGATGTTCTTTAAAAACGATAATTTACTTGTTTATGAACTGATGTTTAGTTCATTAATAAACGGAGAACTTATATACAATTGGCCTCTTGCAATTTCCAAAACATTTGGGTAAAAATACTTGTAATATTTTCTTGATAAAAAACTTATGGTTCTTCATAAAAATGAATAATAAAAGGCGATCCAAGTTCTTGATGTTCTTTAAAAACGATTATTTACTTGTTTATGAACTGATGTTTAGTTCATTAATAAACGGAGAACTTATATACAATTGGCCTCTTGCAATTTCCAAAACATATTTGGGTAAAAATACTTGTAATATTTTCTTGATAAAAAACTTATGGTTCTTCATAAATTTTTTTTTTCAAAGATATACCTTGTTCATAGTTGAATCAGTTGAAATAAGAACGAATTGACGCTATGTTTTTCTTTCTGCATTTTGTTTCTTTTTTTTTCAGGAATGCAAGCCCCGGACTAAGGCCCAGCTGATCGAGTCGATTCAACTCTTCTGGGGCACGAAGATGACGCAGGCGAAGTGCAACAAGTACATCGGGATTCTCGCAAAGGCCATCCCGAAGGTCATCGAGTGTGATGGGCAGGCCACTGGATACTAGGCCCAAGTTCTCGATTCTCTTATCCAGGCCCATGAATAATAAAAGGCGATCCAAGTTCTTGATGTTCTTTAAAAACGATTATTTACTTGTTTATGAACTGATGTTTAGTTCATTAATAAACGGAGAACTTATATACAATTTTGTTTCATGTCTGTACTTTATTGCATTTTTTGCTGGAAAATTTTACCAGATAATGAGAGAATTGAGACGAGTGTGAGGTAAAATGAAGAGAGGCTGAATAAGTTGGTATAGATAATGTAACACGAATGTATATTATATGCAAATTGAGCGCGTTCCGTCGGGTGTGAGAGAAACAACTTGGCAGAGTTCATTATTACTTCCACAAAGGTACACCTCGAAATTAAGAAAAAAGGACAAAATCGAACACAATTTGACATAATACATGTATATGCCTCGATAAGTGATATTACGTGGACATTTGCTTCACCTGTACATATAACCGATTTCATTCTGGTTACCTTCACTAGTTCGCAAAAGCGAATGAATGAGAGAAGAAAAAAAAACACCAGAGAGGAAGTGTAACTATGATTATAATTGTGTGCTACATCTCCTTTTAGTCCTATAGGCCTTTGTTTGCAAAGCCCCCTTTGTGCTAAGCTACTAATCTCCCCAAGTGGTGTTCCCCGCCGAGATTTATTAATCCTTTCATAATAGCGCGGCTGCCAGCGTGGCGATTAGTGGCCTGATGGCCTCCTTTGTTAATCTCTTTGATCAAATGCGCAGCCTGGCACTTGCCTTGATGAGGGGAAACATGACAGGATTGTACTATGTATTAATATCGGTAAAATAAATTCTATGCTCGATCAGGCTGTCATCTTTAAACTGTACACTGCAAAGACGATTATCTACTTGTCGCTATTTCGTCTGTTCAGGCTAATGAAGACGCACCTCTAACTCATTATGACGTGAGAGGAGCACGTACATGTATACATACAACTCATACTGTACATGTATAAGGTAACAGTGCATGTTAATATACTATATTGTTTCCATTCAAGTCATCGTAATGCTCCATGTCGGACTACCGTACTTCAGTATGAAAAGAAAGTAATCGTACCCGCCAAGTACGGTGTAATGATTCGCGTATTTATATCTCTTTGAAAATACAAACAACAGTTTTCATTCTTTTAAAGACAATACAATGAACTTACCTTAAATGAATCCGTGCAGTCGTTGTTTGGTACTCGCTGTTCTCGATGATTATGTTGAGCAGCTTACCTTTGCAAAAAAGCTCCTTTGTGTGACTTTACAAATGTGCCAACATTGAAAAACATTCACGCCTGTTATTCGTGCATGGGTTGATAAATATATGAGCAGAAAAAGAAAAGTAAAAATCAATCCCTTATTTTGACGCATGCATTGTTGTTGAACTTTTATTTCAACAATCGAAAAGAACAGATTTCAGTTTGGAGGAAGGGAAAGGGGGCTTGAGATGGAAGAATAGAGATAGAGAGGGGATGTGGGAAATGGAAGCGCAATACAATTGTGAATTCAACTTAAGGAGTAGGCTGCTCTACACATTGTACCAAGCTGCCGCGATGAATCATGTTCATATGGAAAGAATTGAAATTAAGTAATCTGTTTTTATGAGACCAGAGAAGGGATCGGGAAAGGGGATGGAAGAGACAAATTTGCTACATGTAATATGGCAATGTCCATAAATAATGACTAAACATAGCAGCATCGGACAAACACACATTCCATTCATTTAGTATTCAAGTCGGCACAGCAGAATATTTAATTCAGAGATTGTGAGCATGCAGTAAGCGTGTTAGTGTATGTATTTCGTCGTGTTACGTGTTATATATCATCAAGCAATGAAGTGCAATATGATACTCATGTATGAGTCATGCAAGCATGCGCGCGGAAGTACAACTTGTCGAGAGCTAGGCGGCGACATCGATATACTGTAAGGATGCCTGGCGCAATGGGCCGATCTAGCCACTGCTGTCCATCCATGGCCGAGGGCCGCCAAGATCTGCCCTGAGCTGGTTGGAAGTACCCGCTGTGCATGTACCTATATACATGTACATGTACCTTAACCTTTCTGCAGAGAAAAAAAAACGAGAAAAGTGTCAGGTTCGGAAAGAAACACAACAAGATCATACATGTACCATGAATAAAATTGGCAAAACAAAAAGCGAAATACATGTAGCGATCTATTCTTTGATTGAGGCCTTGTTCCATATACATGTAGGTTTCCAATCATTTTAACCATCGATGCTAACTACAGCTGCAAACATGAGGGCTCATTAGCCGTTTGAATGGTAGTTACCACTGATGGTAAGTTACAATATTTAAATAAAAACGAAAGCACGGCCGAGGCTAAAAATCAAAAGGAGAAAATATAAGTTTGTTCAACCAAAAAAGCAGGGTTTCTTTAGTCTAGACAATCAAATGGGGGAAAATGACTTTGTTATAAGGAAAATAGCGGAGTAAATATAATCAACGATAGAACATAAGTTTGTTCAAAGAGCATGTTTTATTTAATCAAACAGGAGAACATAAGTTAGTTAAAACGCAAGAACGAGGTTAATTCAGTCAAACGAGAGAACATTTGTAACGACGGAAGAATGTTTATACACGTTTCGTCTCGACTGATAATGGATTGTTTTCGCATCATTCCTGTTCACCGACCGAACGCCCCGACTCGGGCCAAAGAAAATTGTTCTCGCATGAGCGCGCATGAGCGTTAATGGCTCGACTGAAATCAGCGAAACATTGTCGTGTAGCTCCTACATGTACACGATCCGACGATTCCGATTCGGATTGGGCCCACTGACCATCCCATTGTTCCTCATCCATTGTGTCCGACCCCTCTCGGAGTCGTGTAGTTAAGACCCTTACACGTAAAGACGGCCAAGCCGAAATAGCGGGGTTTATTTTATCAAATAGAAGAACACACGTCGGTTCAAACCAAAGAACGGCGTCTAGAAAATCGAATGGGGGAAAATTACTGTGTTAAAAATAAACAGTTTGATTAATACAATCAACGATAGAACATAAGTTTGTTCTACCGAAAGAGCGGGGTTTATTTTATCAAACAGATAGATAAACGTTGGTTAAAACCAAAGAACGGCGTCTAGAGAGTCGAATGGGGGAAGGACTCTTGGTTCAAGGAAATTAGCGGGGTTAGTATAATCAACGATAGAACATAAGTTTTTTCAACCGAAAGAGCGGGGATTATTTTATCAAATAGATAACAGACGTTGGTTGAAACCAAAGAACGTCGTCTAGACAGTCGAATGGGGGAAAGTCATTTGGTTGAAGGAAAATAGCGGGATTAGTATAATCAACGATAGAACATAAGTTTTTTCAACCGAAAGAGCGGGGTTTATTTTATCAAACAGGTAAATAGACGTTGGTTAAAACCAAAGAACGGCGTCTAGACAGTCGAATGGGGGAAAGTCCCTTGGTTTAAGGAAAATAACGGGGTTAGTATAATCAGCGATAGAAAATTAGTTTGTTCAACCGAAAGAGAGGGGTTTATTTCATCAAATAGATAACGGACGTTGGTTTGAAACCAAAGCACGGCGTCTAGACAATCGAATGGGGGAAGTGACTGAGGAAAATAGTGGGGTAACTATAACTAACGATAGAAACATAAGTTTGTTCAAAGAGCATGGTTTATTTAATCAAACAGGAGGACATAAGTTAGTTAAAACGCAAGAACGAGGTTAATTCAGTCAAACGAGAGAACATTTGTGACGACGGAAGAATGTTTATACACGTTTCGTCTCGACTGATAATGGATTGTTTTCGCATCATTTCCTGTCCACCGACCGAACGCCCCCGACTCGGGCCAAAGAAAATTGTTCTCGCATGAGCGCGCATGAGCGTTAATGGCTCGACTGATAACGGCGAAACATTGTCGTGTAGCTTCTACACGATCCGACGATTTCTATTTGGATTGGGCCCACTGACCATGTTCTAATCCCATTGTTCTTCATCCCATTGTGTCCGACCCCTCCCGGAAACGTGTTTACGTGTTGGTTGGAGCGATACACTATTCCTCCAACCCGGACATGATTATAGGAATCGTGTAACCGTGTTCGTCAATCTTATGTGAATGCAACTGTAGCTGTCTAGTCTGTACGTACGTGTAGGATGAACGGACAGTTCTTCTATGGTGTCCTTAAAAAGAAAATACTTTTTCCACCTTTCTCTTGTTTTCTACCGAGTCGCGGTATACAACCTATTGTGGCGATTTCAGTATTGGGGTTGGTCATACAGTGTATTTTGTGTGTGTTTGTTTGTGTGTTTTGTTTTATAGGGCCTATACAAAATTCTTGATTTACGTTAGTTTACCGTAATGTTGAATCCAGGTAAGTCAAGAATTGTGTACTTGATATTGACAAATGTAGAATATGTTGCTATAATTAAAAAATTGTGTTATTTTGCAATGAATTAATTCGTTTGTTTCTATGAAGAAGAAAGAAAAATAAAAGATTGACAAAGACAAAAAAGTGTGTGTGTGTGTGTGTTCATTGGTGTGAATGAAAGAGGATTGTGCAAACGTGGTGATAAGACAAGGGTGAAGAATATAAGGAAAGGGCTAGGAAAAGGGGGAAAGGAAATAAAAGGTACACTGTATCAAAAAAATTAAACCCTCAAAAAAAGTAAACAAAAGGTTAATGAAATAGAGAGTTCACTAAAAAATGATGGAAAGAAAGAAAGAAGAGAAACTTGCATCATAAAGGAAAGCAAGGGAGAGATGGATAAGTTTGAAAGAAAAGAGGAATGCAAAGAATTTATGAACAAAAAAAGATGAATCAAACCTGGATGAAAGCAAAGATGAATGTGAAGGTAAGAAAGAATTAAATACAGATTGAATGAGAAATAAAGGGAAAATAGGGTGGAAAAATCATTAGAATGACATGTAAGAAAACTATATTGGAGAGGATAGAAAAAACCCTTGTGATTGGAGGGAAAAACAACCCATGGCTGAAACAAAAAGTAGGCAGAAAGTAGATCTACGGTTAAAAAGGAACACCTTCGAGAAAGAGAGAAGTCTAGGAGTAGGAAAATCACAAAGAAATGATTGCTAGGAAGGAAGGGGAATAGATTCTACCTGAAAATAAAAGAAGAAAGAAAAGAAAGAGAAAGATATAAGTGGCAGCCAGCATACACTCGCTCACACGTTAAACCGCTGCCATGAAGCTACAACCGCTAACGGAAAACTTGGCCGAGGGCAAGGAAAAAACAATTTTTAGCCTTTCAACGACACCATAGAAAAAGCCGCTGTATCGCTACTTGCTACATTTATTCAGACCAATTTGTAACTGTGCTTGCTCTCAGAGCAGCAATACCAGCGAATAGCGATCAAGATTTTCCAACGATTTTCAGACACTTGTTAACGCAAAAAAAGTGTAAAAATTTCGGCCAAAATTTCACTTATATTCGACTTTGGAGACTCAGATGGAAGTATTTTTGGTTACTAAATAAACAGGGTGAGTTTGTGCTTGTTTGGAGGTCGTTGGACAAACAGGTGCGAAAGTACAACTGTACACTAACTAACGTTAGCGCCTAAGAGGCTACGGGGTACGGTATACAGGGGAAGAAGGTACTGTACAGTGTACAAGCCTCGTGAGGACCGTTATAAAATGTCATAACAATATTAATACCGATGCATGTATGTAACGATATCTAACATTAGTAGGGCCCAGACTAGTAGTACATGTAGTAGCACATGAGACAGTGCTGACAGTAGGCGTACATGTACAAGGGAGTACCCAGTACATGTACTAACGTTTCGGAGCTACAAACAGAAACATCGGGCTTCACTTCCCTGTATATCAACCGCTGCATTACGGTGCGTGTGTTTTGTGTACACGTTTACTCGTTTGAACCTCCACTACGAATGCACCACTTCGTGCTGTATCGCCGCATTTACGGCGCGTGTGATTTGTATACACGTTTACTCGTTTACTGCCGCCACGGTACGGTACCCGCAGTTACGTGTGTGGTGGTGATTATCTAGATCTCCGCTCGCTCGCTCGCGCTTGAGTGACTTTGCACTACAAACATGCAAAAAAGAGATGTGAGTGCTCGTTCGACGCGCGCGTCGCACATTACGGCGCGTGTGATTTGTGTACACGTTTACACGTTTACACGCAGTAGTGCCGACAACTCCGCTTCCCTTCGGGGACACTCGAAACGTGTAAGAGGAAGAAAACGCGGTTCTCCTTGAGCGCACAGAGTCTGAGCGCCGGCTGAATAAGGGAACTGAGAGAATTACACGTTTCGCTCCGACCATTCAATGAAACAATGAAACAGGTAAACGTGTAAACACTCAGGGCCGAGCGGTACTGTAGTTCTTATTTACAGATTGAAAGAAATTATTGATGTGAGATTATAGAGTCAATCTTATCAAAAAGTCTCCTCACAGACAAGTGAATCTCTGCTTTGCTGACATGTACACACAATCTGTTTCATTTTCATTCAATAAGTTGATCAGTACCATTGATTAAAATGGGTAAAAACACTTGTACGTACACCTTCCCTTCAATGTATACTTCAATTGGGTAAGATAGTGCTTAGTACACTTTAAAACATTTTGGCTCAAAGATTATAAATGGCACAATGAAAATGGTGATTTCAATTAGTGATTATTATATCAATATATGCAAATTATAATTAGTGACATTATTCATTAAAAAAGTTTTGTAAGTACTATGATTCAAACCTTCCATTATTATTCCCCATCATTCACTCTAAATTAAGCTTACTAATAATGCCAAATTATGAAACATGCTGAAGCCCAACACTGAACATATAAAATGATATGGATGTTTCTGTACTCCCTTCCACCTGGTCTGTCCTTGAATATTGGAAGGCCTGCCGTGGTGGCTCGGTACCTTATCCTATGAGTAGAGAAGGATCCTATTTATAAACCCACTTGGTGTGCAGCAGGTAGTCATTTCTGTGAGTAATTACCCAGTGATTAGTACCCAACCTCAGGTATCATGAGCAGGTCGCTACTCCCACCCAAAACCACACACCAAACACAATACATGGGGCTTGACCTCTCCATAGCCAGGGTTAATCTGCATACAGGATGGCTTCTTTTCTCTCGTCTACTGCCCCCATTGTTCCACGAAGGATCAAGAGAAGTGGTTAGTGTATACAGGGAAGCTTTTGTCTGGCTCTGTTTGGTGGTTTGGGGTAACCCTTAGTGCACTGTAGGATATACAATAAGTGGGTTTTACTCTTGATACTTTCTCTGACCCATGATCTATGACAAATTAACAACTCAGTAGTCATAATGTTTTACTACATTTTGTATCTTACAATTAAAGTATGAAAAAACACCCATTTGTCAAGCAGGGAGTGTGTGTGTGTGTGTGTGTGTGTGTGTGTGTGTGTGTGACTTCTACTCAGTTGATGTACAGGAATATAGTATTTCATTGAAGATTTTTGAAAATACAATGTTACTCAAAGATCTCCCATCCAGAAAGCTGTATGAAGTATTTGTTACAAAATTACAAGAATTATACACTTTACGAATTAAAGATAATCTTCATGATTTCACATTTTCAAAGAAAGAGATTACAGATATTTTTCTAAGACCACAAAGTACAACACTTCTAACAAAAGTCAGGGAATTTCAATATAAATTACTGCATGGAGCTATCTATACAAAAGAAAACCTTTTTATGTTCGGGTTTGTTGATAATAATCAGTGTTCCTTTTGTGGCATTAAGGTAGAAACGTATCAACATGTATTCTGGGATTGTGTGTATATCAAACCTTCATGGCAAAAAGTTATAGAAAGATTGGAAGCGATAGTTTTTGAAAATGCAGAGTGGATAGATATTCATGTAGGTACCAAGGGAAAAGATCTTAATATAAAATGTTGCAATACAGTCATTTTTATCTTAAAATACATTATTTTTCGATCTAGATCGGAGGGTGTAATTCCATCTCATGAGGTAATATCTAAAAAGATAACGGAATATCGGAATGAAGAAAAAGAAATTGCTTTAAAGACACCAGTCCCTTTTTCAGATCACCACAAAACCATCAAAACATTGGCAGAACATATAGAGAAGTGTTAGCAAGCTCTATATTCACAATTTGAAACTGATACGTAGTGTAAAATTCAAATAATGCACTTAAACAACGTCTGATTAATAGTCTTTACCTCAGGCTCTTAGTAGTTTGTGTTGAAATATCTGCTTTATTGATAAATCTGTTTATTAAATCATAAAACGCATTATGAAAAAAAATGTTCTATGGAAGGAATCATCTCCAAAGTTTGGTAGTTACTCGTAAAATTAGGATATCACACACGCATAATAACCACATAGATACTGTAACAAAGACTAATACTTTTTTCGTAGTACGGAAAAAGTCGGTTTGAAATTTAACGGCTGAAATTTTTTACATATACAGAAAGCTTCAACATGCTATATTCTTAGAAATGGTCTAGAATCATACTTTCTTCAATTTACGATCGTGATAGACGATTTCAAATTTTAAGCTTGCAAAAGGGACGGACAATCTTTAAAAAGAAACAAGTTAGGATTACATCTGTTAAAATGGGAGAATGTTACCTTTTAAGAAATAGCACATAAGGTTAGAGTGGTGTGTGTATGTGTGTGAGTGTGTGTGTGTGTTTTTGTGTGTGAGTATGTATGTGAGTGTGTATGTGTGTGGGTGTAGGGGGATGGGGTGGACTTACATGTTTTGTGTGGAGGTGGATTTATATGTTCGGGGGGGGGGGGGGGGTATCAGAAAAGATTTCATTCTTATGTATTATGGAATTCCTTTATTATCATTACTATTATACATATCTATTAGTATTATGATTATTATTCTATTTAATAGGAATATAATTTATAAGTTGCATATTCAGGTAGAATATGGCACATATATATTGTGTTTATATACAAGTGGTATATCATACTTTATTGTGTTTATTGAATCAATAGAAATATTACGTTTATGGATTTGTAATTCTGTTATAAAGTGAAATTGTTTATTTCATTATGTGGATGAAATCAAATAAAGAATATGGAAAAAGAAAAAAGTGTGTGTGTGTGTGCTTGTATGTGTCTGTGTGTGCCTGTCTGTGTATGTAGGGCTGGGGTGAGGCGAGGGGCAATACACAGCTTCTCAATAGACACTTGACTACATTTTAGCCTTAATTATTTTTTACTAGAAAAGTTTTTAGACATGTTGGTTAATTACGATGGTTAAAATAAAAGGCAGACATTTTATACAAGACATGCATTATTATACATTCAAATATAAATGGTACATTACATGTATTTTTCTCTAATGAAGAATATGAAACCAAAACACCTAATTTCTATTTGTCTAGTTTGGGAAATAGAAGCTGCAGGTTCAGAGTTAATTGTTCATTCAGGGGAAAAGAAACCTACAAAATGAAGACTTTGTTTGCCCCTGCTGCTGAAATGACAAAAAAAAAAGTATGACTGTGTCTGCTACCCTACACATTGGTGTTAGGGTATGCACTACATAAGGAAAGGGTGTGTCTGTTTTTACTGGACGGGTTTAAAGTCTGCACAAACACAGATTGACAACTAATTACACAAGTACAATGAGACCAGCGACATTACTAGTCAGAGTACAGTGTACAGTACATAACAATCCACACAAAATTTTCCTTTTATCACTGACCGCTTAACCTCTGTATAGATATGAAACCACAAATTGAACGATTACTTGAACAGGTATTCTAGTCTAGTGTACCAGGTAGGTGCGCACACATGTACTTTCAGCTAACAATAATTCATCTACCAAGAGGTACTCAACCTTTCATAAGAACTTTCTAAAACAATCATCATCTTCCTCTCCACCTTCTATGTCTTCATTATTTCCTAGTAACTACTCTGCTCTACTCTGACAAAAGGAAGCAAGTGACAAATCACTCAAATCTGGGTTATTGGTATTCTTAGATTGTACGTAGCATTCCCTACATACGGCCAAAATCTGGACAAGATATATATTCATCTTGCTGCAAGATATTCAATCTAACATGATGTGGTGTTGCACTGATGTCAATGCAAGTGACAGACATGTTTCGCTCATTTACAAGGAAGCTCCCTGTTGTTAGTTGTTTCCTTTTGCAAGGGAAGGGCAGTACTGATCCTCTATATTCAACAAATATACACATTATTTGAGTACAAACATTTAAAGAAAATATAATAAATGTTCTTCCTGTTTATGTAGGATATTCAAGAAAATAAAGGTACTTAATTGCCTTGAACAGCAAGACGTGACATATATTTATTTGCTTGCTCCTTCAAATGTCATTAGTCCCTTGGCAAATATCATAGGAACAGAAACTGCTCTTTTGTGAATCTCTAATAATGCATAATTTCTTTACTCTGTAAGTCAAATGTACAAACAGTATTAACCAACAGTAGTTAAAGAGTGTAAAAAGAAAGGAGACAGAGATAGAGAGAGAGAGAGAGAGAGAGAGAGAGAGAGAGAGAGAGAGAGAGAGAGAGAGAAAGGAAGAGATAGAGAAGAGTACACTGGCATCGAGCTGTTTTGTTTTCTCGGTCTCATTCGAGGCAGTGAACCCAGAAGATTTTGGGCCCTGAAATAGCAGCACCAGGCACTTGATTTTGACCCAATTCCCTCGCTGACATTTAAACAGCGTTATCCACACTCGTTCCTATAAACAGAAAGGGCATTCACACACACACACACACACACACACACACACACACACACACACACCATACCAGCTTTCACAAAAATATTGGCGAGTGCCACTGTTCTAAAGATGTCACTCAATTTTTTCTTGCACCCCAAACTGTTATCATGTTACAGCATAGCTGTCATGCAGACTGTCTTTATAAGGCATCTTGTAAGACGCAATTAAAGAGGTGGTGTCTTCTCTCCAAAATATGACAAATAACCCATCCCTAAGAGACACTACCGTCAAGTGATTGCTGAGAAAAGTGACAGACAGACCACATAGACACTTAAACAGTCCCTATAACATGAATGTTGAACAATTGTTTTTGTTTTCACCCAGTATTCTGTAAACACAAGTTAAATTCCGCAAAGCCAGAAATGTTGTTCATTACGTTCTGAATTTGCTTCACACTCACAAACCATCTCTGTCAGAATTAATTAACACATCTGCATGAAATACTGCTCTAGACATTCTTGCCCTTTAGCTAGGCTGGAGTGTGTGAAAGGGACAGAGATCTGTCAACTGGCTCAATTTTGCTGTCAACATTTCCGTTGTGCACCTGAATTTCCTCTGTAATGCACTCAACAAGCGGATCAAGCTTTGGCTGTAGACACGCATGCACATGTGGCACAATACATGTACTACTACCATTGTAGGACAGGGAAAAATTAATTCAAAATTATTGTGGGCTACTTTTATAGCACATTGGCCGATTTGGCTTCAATTCTAAATTGTGTACATGGGAATTTTAAGGGACTCTTTTTTTTTAAACATTTTCCAGGGCTCTTTTATGCATTTTAAGCATTTTAAGCATGTATATCCTCCCCTGTTGTAGGAATTTTGAAGCAAGTGAAGGTGGTCTAAATATGGAATTATATCAATAGAATTGTAAATCCATTAATGAACATCTCGCCAATAAATAAACTACCCATTAATAACCCACCAGTAACACTACAGTGTATGAATGCAAATCAATGCATTACTCAATGTAACCCCAAAGCATGTTCCAAGGTTTGTCTACTGGCAGAAAATTAGGAAAGAAATAAAAATATTGAAATCAAATTGCTCTTTGAAAAATGTATTTAAGATCAAGACTAATAGAAGAAAATGAATGACTTTTTACATAATTTCCCTTATTGTGCATAGGCACATGTGTACTATGATTTGTAAAACCATATACATTCCTGTCTTTGAATTGAAAATTCAAATCAAAAGGTTCTAAAGCCCATTACATTTCTAAGGCAAATGTAACTGCAACAGTCATCAGGCTTTATGTTTATTTACTTCAAAGGTACAGGGAGCTACTTGCTTCCATTTGCACTAGTGTCCTAATATGATATAAACCCACAGTAGCCAATGACATCTCACTACTAGACAGGGCTATTTCCCATTGACTTGCTATTTCCTTTTAACCAACAAAGATACAGATAGACGGTGCCCTTCTGTATGTTTGCTCTCAACTACATGTACATGTACTACTTAGTTCCACACTCATATCAGAAGGAAGTTGTGCAATATCAGGTCCCACGCAATTTACAATGGCTCCAGTACAAACATTGGAACAACACTTTTTGACATTGTTTACCTGTACCCATAGATAACAGCTGCAATGTTGAGAAGTCTACATGTACATGCATGTATGCATAGGTGCACATTGTGCACCTAACATAATATGTATGTACAGGTGTATGTATGTATGTGAGTATGATGTCCCATCATTGCATAATGTGAATGCTCCCTGCATGGCAAAGAATATAACCCCCCACCCCTCCCAAAAAGGGAGAGAAACATATTGTTTGAAAGACATGCACACGATTTGCTTACAAAACAGAATGGCCTATTCATGATGGAAGTATACATACTGTATCATAAGTGGTCCACAAACCGGCCCCTACCCTTGAAACCGGCCCCCGCGTATTTCTGCGCAGTGCGCGTTATCGACGGTTGGATGCGCGATTTATTATGTATTTACGCATTAGTAAACCAAATGCAAGATTTTCGGAAGCAAAATTAGACAAAATGTGCACTTATTTGGCAATTGCACATTTTCGTTCGAAACATCTCCGTTTTTCAACTTGCGTTCGTACTTCCGTGATTTTCTCGTCGATCGCCGAAACTTTCCCGTCATTTTTTCACTGCACTGGAACGAGCATGATCGAGACGCAATACTGGTGAAATGTCGGCACTGTACTCATCGGATTGACGGAGATATCGCACATTATCGGTAGGGGCCGGTTTCAAGGTTCAGTGATGTGAATGTGCGACGATTTATCGAGCGATATTCGAAGCGCAATATCTCCGAAATTTTATCGTTAATCTCCAATCCAAAAATAGTTTTTGAAAGAGCATTATTTTGCTGATTTGTGTGTGAAATTTTAGAATTTTATTTGGTTATCTTGGAATGAAAATATTCAAAAGAAAACAAGGGGGCCGGTTTGAGGCACCCGCATCATATGTACCATATCTGTCCATTTGTAAGGACAAGAAAAGAAAAAATATGATATAAATTCATGATATCAGAGATTAAAATTCATTCGAAGTTATGATACCCTTTAAATGATTTATCAGAGGCTATAACATTTAATGTGTTGTACATGTATCATGAATGTGTACATGATTTTAGAACACTTGCATTAGGAACATAAAATAGAGTCGTAGCAATTTATGGACGCACGTAATCCTCCTCCTCCCTTACAAAACTATTAATAGCTCCATGTGAAAATAAGAAAGTAAATAAATCCTTGGCACATGATTTCTACCTACAGCCTGGGCAGCATTCACGTCATTAGGGGGTCACAATAGTCCCCCACACTCATTTAAGAGGGGTACAAACAACAGTTTGGAGGTCCCGGGCATAAATAATTAATGGCCTGCACAGAGAGAAATCAATATGCAGACTAGTGGTTTGTTATAGGGCTGTACATGTATCTAGAGCACTGTGGGCTGGTGTGGTCTTGGAGAACAGGCAGTTTTCAGTCAGAGCACTGCAACTTGATAGTGCAGTATTTGCAGTCATGGGAAAGAGGGGAGGGGCTGTAAACAAACAGATTGATTGGTACGAGATGGATTTATGTAACTTATGTTTTATAAAGAGAGAAAGAAAGAAAATACCTTAAAATATTCACCACCTACTTTGGCACACTTGTACCTGTACATGTACAACAGAGTACATACAGTGTAAAGTGATGTACTAGTCAAAGAATGTAATAATAAATTCAGAGTAGTGTACTATGCATACAAATGCATAAGCCTACAATGAAAATGTGCAATGTACATATAGGTGTGTCACAAATGAACATGTGTACCGGCATGTACATGAAGCATTATATGTTGTGGCCTGAAACACTATACTAGATGTAACATGTGCACCTCCAGGGGAAAGGGCAGGGTGAGGGAGAATGTCCTGAAAGGGCCGTTACCTGGGTCCATTGAATGGCGTGTTGTGACGATGAGGGTGTAACACTCCGCCAATATAAAGGGGCAGGAACAATGACAAGGGTTGCTAAGGTTCACCAGCCCATCTAATGCAGGGGTACTTTGGTTGATTATTATGATTAGCAATAACAAGGGCATCATACACACACACACCCACACAGTCACACACAAACACAGTTAATTACTTGATTATCATCACCAGAAAGGAACAAACACACCATGCATAAACAAAAATATACACACACCCACCCACACAGTCACACACACAGTTAATTACTTGATTATCATCACTAGAAAGGAACAAACACACCATGCATAAACAAAAATACACACACACACACACACACACACACACACACACACACATACACACACACATACACCTACACACATAAACACACACAAATTAACACACCCACCCACAAATACACCCACCCAACATACACAATGAATACATATGGTCTTTTATAATATTTGCTGTTTAATTTATGCTACTGAGTGAGAGAGCCCTAGGTGAGTGAACTGCATGCGGTTTTCCATTCCAGTCCAGAGGCGACACCACAGTTTGTATGTTGTTATTATTGGTATTGCATACATGTATTTAGTAAAAACACACATGGAATGCATTTGTGGCTTCTCCTCACTTCAGGAGAAAGCAGCATGATGCCTGCAATCAATAGCCTTTAAAAGCTTGTCAAAAAGCGGTTTTGGTAATGGTAGTTCTTTTTCATCAAGTTATCAAATGGTCTTCATTTACTGATTACAGTCAAACCTGTCTATAGCGGCCGCTCAAGGGAAACCACAAAAGTGACCACTATAGACAGGTGACCACTATAGACAGGTCGGCGGCCATTTTGATTTTGAGCATGGATATGTTTTCCACTATGTAACCTTCATGCTGCAACATAATTTATTGCTTATGTATGATATACACACATCTTATTTTTATGTGATATATAAATAGTATTTTATCATGTTTTCGTTCAATGAGAAATATGAATTAACCTGAAGGCACATTTTCGTTATCTGTGTATTATTTCTGTGTGTGCGATTTTGTGTGAGATCTGTGTATTATTTCTTTTGTGCCCTGAAAGGGGCCCAAACACTGAGTTGGCACGGTAAAGGGTCATGAGCATCCAAGGGTATGTTTGTTTAGTCTAGATCTGCCATATCATATTTTTATCTGCTGTCTCAACTCTCGCGAGTCTCGGTGATAAATGCTATGTTAGATATCTTACGCCACGAAAGACAATTTCTATTCTAACTGATGAAATAACTGTGGTTTAGCAGAGAAAACACATGTTATCGGATTTCTTTAAAATCTCAAGTTAATGTGCGTTTAGTTTCTTACGTTTGGGATATGCATAATGTCTTGACCATGCAGCACTGCACGACCTAGCACTGCGAGGAACCACTCGCATACATTAGTACGGGCGGGCGTAAATCGTTTAAAACTTTGAACAGAATGGTTAACTTTGTCAAATAAACAGAATCTTGAATTGAAATACCGTTCTGAAAAAACCCGGAAACATTCGTTAATTACAAGAATCTGCAACTTATTCATGTCCACATTTTGAAAAGAAGAGAATGGAGCTCCACCGGCAGCCTACCGGATATTAGGAAAGATAGCAACAAGGGCTGCGTATGATGAAAAGCCCGCTTGCTTGGGCATTGGCGTTGCTTTGAGTAGTGAATAAACGGCATAACAATTTCAAAAGAACGACAACTTGCCGAAAACAGGATCTTGAATTAAAATACCCACGTTAATGATAATCAAGTGTTCTCTTTTTCGTTGTTAGTAAGAATCTCCTCATCTTCGTGTCTATTGTTTCTCTCTCCGATCGATTGACAGCTAGTGCAAATGCCGTGCACAGTGCACTCTTACTTCGTCTAAGGTAGCACGATAAATATTAATTTCGATTAATCAAAGAAAAAAAAATATACGGCTACAAATGCACATTAAAATATATCTTCTATCTTGACATATTTTATTTAATCGAGAAATATTCTTTATTGTGTCTTTTAAAATATTTTTGCCTCAATAATTTCCGAACGGGAGTTGATTGAAGTAAGCAACTTATTCCATTGGCATATCGATGAGTTTCGAGGTACAACTAGCCTAGCTGTGTGCTTCTGAGATTGCGAACGCTGAAGAACCGCGCGCTGCTGCCAGCTTGCAGTAGCGCATATCGCGGATCCAGATTGGTCTACGTCTGGGCATGGGCTGAGGGCGCGCGCGAACCCGGGCTGCGCTGGCCTCGGGGCCGAGCGAGGATCCGGGGTATTATTCATCACAACAATAAAAGCATGGGATGCAGAGACTAACTAAAAAGAGAAAAAAAACACCGGACATCGGGATTTCATTGATTAGGGTAATCAAGTTAAGATCCTGCTTTTTGTTTGGCAAGGTGTCTTACAAGTTTCATACAATTCGAGAATGTGTTAATGAGCTGTATTACGTCATGCAGCTAGAAAGCAGGCTTTTCACGCCTCTAGCTTTTCACGGCCGTTTAAGTTACGTCGCATCGCAAAAAGCCAACTTTCCACGCCGATAGGGACGGGTGATTTCAGAATTGGTGGCCGCTATACACAGTGAAATTTTGGCCGAGGGAGACAAAATGGGTGGCCGCTGGCCGCGTTAGCCAGGTGGCTGCTATATCCAGGGTCTTTAACACTGAATTTCTCTGCGGAGGAGTCGAAGGTGGCTGCTATAGGCAGGTGGCTGCTGAATCCAGGTGGCCGCATAGCCAGGTTTGACTGTATATATAAATAAATATGACCATTACCACAGACAAATTCATTCACATAGAAATGTGAAAAAAGGGCCTTTTTAAAAAAATTTTTGCATGTAAATCTATGCCCTTTAATAGACTTTCCTCATACATTTTACTCTGTACAAGTTTGTCTAGACACCAAACACACTTCATGAACACTGGTGTTGTAAACAAGTAGCGACAAACATACATCATTAAAATATCAGAACCCTTGTCTCGACATGGTTGCTGGTGTGTATTCAGCTTGAACTAGAGACTTGCATGTAAGTGTAAATATTGATGATACCAGTATTTGGTTGGGTGATATACGCAGTACACCAGTAGGGCGCTTCCCTGACTCATACATCATAGCACTTTGCTCTCGCTGGCATTTTCATATTAATTTTCTGCCTAAATCATGGATGCTACATGTATATGACCCCTTGGCATTACACAGTCCATGGGTGGTATAGTAGGAGAATGCATGAACGTGTACATTGCGTATGTACATAGAGTTGTCACAGTCCTATACAAATGCAATTGATTACCTCTGTGCACTCCCTATGCATTGTGTCAGTGAAAAAATTGAATGTTTTTTTGCGGAGAATTTTTCAAGCCTGAAAACATGAAATCAACACCCTGCAATAAGTTTGGTATTTACATTTTTTTTTTAGGGCTCTTTTTTTAATCACCTCGAGGCTCCCCAATGCAATTTGTTTGACTGATATGTACTGTATGAAAGCACACTCCCAATACTACATGTAGATCTCAGAGAACAATCTTAAACTCACACACACAGAAAGAATTACAGATCAACACATACATGTATGTATACACACGCATACAAACATGCTCATACACCTCCCAACATTCACTTACATTCAAGTTACATACTGTACATGTACAACAGTATGCAATTGTAAGGATGCTTTCCTTCATCTTACATGTGTATATGTACATGTAGTAGTAACACAGAATTATTTTTTACTTGTCTCTAATACAATTAAAATGGGGGAAAATACATTTTCACATCTGTAAAAATGTTGCTAGCAGGGCAGACCTCCTAAATGCTTTGGACCCTTGATGGGCAATGCATGGCTTAAATGGCTTGCATAATTATGCATAAAGAAAACAATTACTTACCGGTAATACCCTTTTGCATACAGTATGTAATAAGATAACAATCCATCTCTCCCCCCCCCCCCCCACCACCAAAACCACTTTCACAAACATAACATGTACATACCCACACACAAACACAGAAATCACACACACACACGTACATAACATACTCATAAAAATACACACACACATACACTAACATGTACATGACGAACAATCTTCCTTGCTGTGCATTTTTCTGCAATATGAATATCGCAAGCCATATACTGTAGCATGCCTGAGGGCCAGTGTTAATCATGCGTGATGTATGTCGTTCATTCATCGCTGCATCATCTGTGAAGTACAAAGCTGACATTGGGGTTCTCACAGTAGATGCACTGTGTATCTATTGATAAACATTTACATGTATACAGATTTTGTGATGGTTCAATTGTGATGGCTTGAGCAATGCTACAGTACCACACATCAAAAGCCAGATTCTGTTTGTTTGGCACCATTCATATATATTTGTTTGTTTCTCATCATTCATTATTATGAAAATGATGCCCCAGAAAATGTCCATGCATTTTTTAACACACATGTGTGAGATGTACATGGATCATTGTGTGAAACAGGCATGCATTTGTGTTTTCCTACCATATACATGTAGATAAAACAGACCCAAGAAATAAAGAGAGAGAGAGAGAGAGAGAGAGGGGGGGGGGGGGAGGGAGAGAAAGTGACGAGGAAAAAAGAGAGGGCAATATGTAAAAGATAAATTGAGTGGGAGCAACTGAAATAGAAAGGGGCAAATAAAGGGAGAAAGAGGGACAGAGAGGGATGGAGACAGATGGACGGAGGGAGGGAGAGGGGAGAGAATGAGAGAGAAGGGGAAGAGAAAGGGAGAGAAAAAAGGGAGAGAGAAAGGGGGGGGGGGGGGGAGAGAGAGAGAGAGAGAGAGGAGGAGGAGGAACGAGAAAGAAAGTGGGGGAGACAAATGAAGGGGAAGACAGACGGAGAGGGAGATAGGGGGAGAGAATGGAAGAAAAAGACAAGGAAAGAAAGAGAGAAAGAGAGAAAAAAAATAGAGAGTGCACTGTGTGTGTGTCAGCGCTAAGTGATTTGGCAGCCTTCTGCTTGCTTTCAATTTCCATACAGTCTAAATACAGCATTCTGTGTGTGCACATCTTATGCTCACATGGACCACTCCCTGTGTAGCTACTCAGACTTCGGCATGCTGCCAGGGAGGTACATATTAAAGCTCATTCCATCTTTTGGAATGGAAAATAACATTCTATGAAAGATATCAGAATGTCTGGTTATAAATGAAAATTTTTACACAGACTCATGACAAGCAGAAAATAATCTCAGCGAAAGGGATTACAGTTTGGCCCGTTTGTTCAGGGTTAAGAAAAGATGCAATATGAAAATTACTGATTATATGAACTATATAGACACCTTTTCACTCTATATGTAGAGCTTATTGTTTACTTTCATGCCATCATAGAATGTAAAATGTTTGGAACATTGGAAAGCGAGGATTATCACTAGAAACCTCAAAGCCACAAGCCATACACCCAAATCAATGTTTTAAAAACTGACAATGCACTTACATGAGTAACATTACTATTTACTTAAATGCAAATCAACATATTACTGTTGAAGTACATGTGGCATGAGCATTGAAAGTATCTACATGTATGAGCCAATAACAAATACTTGCACGCAGAGGGCCTATGGTATATGTCATCGCCTTTATATGTTAAGATGATGAAAGCAAGTAAATGTCAGAGGGCTAGCCCATTACACAAATTATTCATCTCCTAGTTTCTAAGAATGCAACGCACCATCTGCAAGGATTCTTTTCATGGAATTCTAACAAAATAAATCTTCTGGGGATGGGATGGATATCAAACGTGCACAGGCATACCCAATAGGAAATTTATTTTTTGATCTATTCTTGGAAACCTGGCAGCACTTTACAGATACAGTGAATGTAATGATTATAATATATTTTAAAAGTATTTCATCAAGATACATGTACTACAGGTATCCAACAATCTACCTGAGAAGACAAGAAAATCAAATCCTTGTTTTACAGAACAAGTCCAATGTTAGACCCCTGTTCAAGGAATTATTTCAAAATATACCCTTTAATGATATAATAAATAATCAAACCCAAAGACAAAGAAAGTTTTTGAAAGAACCTTCTTTCGTCACAGTTAAATATAGATTTCATTTCCATAGCCATTTTCCAATTCGTGCATTCATTTAATTCACTTAAAATATATTCTTTGCGATTGCTGTAGCCATAGGTTGAGGAACTATCTCTCGTGAGTTGCAACCTTGAGAAGTTTGCCATCCAGAAGTGATAGCCCCCTAAGAATAGCTTCCTTAGATTTGTTCTTATTGATCACACTGCATTACACAGTCCCAATAAAACCTTGAAGTGTCGACAACAATGTCTATATGTTTTATGTACACACTCAATGTCACAAACATTCCAAGGGAAATAATACATTGTACATATAGCGGAGCTGCAAGCCCACGCAGCCTACACCTCTCCGTATCCATCCATTTAGCTTTGTTTCACCATCCATCTAGGGATGACAAGATAATGCTGCAGGTTTCTTGGCATGAGCCCGCGGCCAATCTGTGGGATACGATGCTGCCGTAACCCAACCTCACCGAAGGGATCCCGTTTGACGGGCACTTCCTTACGGCTGGGTTTCTTGGGTTACGGGGAATTCAGGGGAGGATTCGTTTATTACCCAATCAACATGCCAGCAAGAAAAGGGAATCTAATAGGTGGGTTCTTACTATCACAATGCTGGGTGATTTTCCCCAATCATAACTTTGGGGAAAATTCTATATCTACTTGAAGATGTTGGGAGCAATCTTCAGCACTAACAACACTTTGAGAAAGTTGGTGTGAAGCTATAATGATATGTCTGCATCATCTATCATCAATTCAGTATCATGAGCCTGCTTTGGGAAATAATTGACGACTGTCAAAGCCTATACTTCGTACATTTGTACTACTTGCCCCTTTACGAAATCAAAATGCTTAAATAGTATGATTGAATAATATTTTCTACATTGGAAGAAATCCATTCTCACGTCCTCAGAAATGTATTTGACTATAACAAATAGCTCAACAAATGATACCCAGTACTTCACGTTTATCTTCACTTCCAAAACAGTAGGGTTATTGAGGAATGGGGTACAACATCCACTGTACTTCTCTGATATGAAACACAAGAGATACACGTATGTACAAGACCTTGGAGGAGTGTGACCCACAATAGGATCTCGCCATCCTAGCACTTGTCAATTTCTGATGGAGTTTATTAACTATGGCAGGAGGAAATGTTGTATTGTCACAGACATTATTTAAGTACCCTTGTGTTGAATGAGCAGAAGATTGAGTGAATAACAACAGCCAACCTCTGTTCTTAAGACAAGAGGGCATTCCACATACATAAGGCACAATAAACATATTGATATCTGTAAACTACTGGAATTCTTGACAAGAACTTGAGATTTTATTCATTAAGTAAATAAATGACTAGCCAAAAACACCCGACAACTCATAAGAATCTGTGTTATATTTGTGCTTGAAGTGTTATGAATGTCAATAAAAAGACTTTAAATGAAATATCCAAATAAAAATCCAAACACACACACACACAAAGATCAATGTAGCTCAAGGTAAATAATAAACCAATCTGTTCCCAAAACAATATATAACACAAACTTAAAATAACCAGTGAAATTAAAACTTACACTAAAATTCATTTAACTGATGTTGAAACTGATAACAACTTTTATAACATCGATGTCCAGAATCTTTCGATGCAAATTTGCTCAAAATTGAATGCTTTTACATCAATAAAGGTGTGATAGAGATGTACTTACCAATTTGATTGCAACGTGCTCATTGTTGTACAGATTTTTACCTGTTGAAAAGAGATAAGAAAAATGATTTAAAACTAACATACTTATGAATATGTACAGTACCAATTAAGTAGGTACAAGAAGTCACCAATCTGTTTATCTTTCCTCCCAAAGAAAACTGAAAAGGCAGTTTCTCTACCATTTCTTCTCAGGCTTTATAGTATATCAAATCTAATATTGTGGGAGTATTCTGTACTACAGTGATTTGACAACAAAGATGGCAGCCACTGGCTGTGGGGAAACATAACATAATATGAGAAATATGAAAGTTAGCATAAAATCTTAAATAGAATGATATAAGAATTGCACAAATTATATAAAGATAAAGAAGGGGAATCCACATAAAATTGCCTTGACAGAGCTGTGACAATAGCACAAAAGGCACAGAGTTGATAGACTGTATAGTATTACGATTATTTCACTTGTGGAGATGAACAAAGTGATTCCATTTTTACTGTAATAGAAACGAGTCCACTTCGCTGATGACCCTGAATGGGGCTACCCCTCTGGTGAAAAATTAATAACCAATGCAACGATGCATGCATATCATCCCTCTACTTGCACGTACATGACAAAATGCCATAGACGACATGTGTATAACTCCAGGTCTACACTTAATATTAAGTTGCTATCTACATGTACTCTTCCAGCTGGTAAAGGCATTCACATATTGTCCACTTAAAATATGATGCCTTCCTTTAACACGGATCATGTTTTACACATCAAGCTTTACTGACATCGAGATTCTTGAAATAACCATAGCTTGAATATATAAAACGCAAGGGGAAAAATGTGAGGGTTTGATGATGCAAAATATGCTAAATATATTCAGAAGTACATGTAGGCGAGCAGAGGATAAAAAAAATCTTTTATTATTCTTCTTTAGGCATTCAGGTACATTGTGTATGGTTGGATAATATCCACTAAATCCTGCAATGCATTAAATTAAGGCCAAGAAAAATGTAATTCCTTGTTTTTAATCTCCCCCCTGCTTCCTGAAAAAGAAAATATTTTGTATATATGATTAAATCTGGAAAAAAATTAGTAAACTACTTGGAACATTTGTTTGTTCTTAATACTGTACACAATAACAATTTGAAGAAGAAACATATCGTTGTTATTGTTGTTATTATAATTTGTCAAAATTGTTTTCCCCATACATGTGCACCTGCACAAATTACTCTGTACTTACAGTGTAGGCCTATATCAGTAACACTAAATCAAAAGTGAAATATAAAGGCTTTTTTTACTCAAAATGAATAGCTTTTGTTGAGATTCTCTTTTTTTTTTTACTTGCATCAGAGTGTCTACTGCCTTGACTGACCACATCTCTCAAATGGTGACTCTCCCAGAATATTCACCTCAAATGTACTTTCCCCTTGCTAAAGCACATACCCATGTGCGTACGTTTACGTATCTATGTAGCACATGAAGCATTATGCGCCTGGTTTAGCGTAATCACACAATGCAGAAACCCTGATTGACAATGCGTTCAGTGATTTGAAACTGAATAATGCTTCCACAGCCTTACACATTGCCTATTCAGTGCTTTATGTAACTACATGTAGTCCTTGCAATGTGCTTTGTACTAATGCATCACTGCAGTGTATTCCAGTGGTGCTTAAAATGCATGGGAAGTACAATTGTTTTTTTTAATCCCTGTTTGGTATTATTCTATTTGTACGGATGCTAATGTGTGTGCATGCATGTGTGTAATTTCTGGCTGCATGATGAACAACTTGCTGTTGTAGGGATTATACATAATGCATGTTTATGGCATCCCATGTGGTATAGCAAACACCAAAGAAAAAAAACCCTTCTCTAGGAAATTATATTCTTAAAATGCATCAAATTATTGATGGTTTCCTAGAATTTACACTTCTGATTTCTTGAATAGTTTCAAGGAAATATATGTCAGAAAACATATAAATTAATAAGAATAAAAACAAATATAATTCCTGATTCCCTTTCCAAACAACATTATACAACAAAACTTGCCTACTGTATTGAACATGTACGCATAAATACAGTAGGCATTACTTTTAAGATCTTCAACTTCAATACCCATTTACATCTTTACGAGCTCATCATCACAAAGTCACACATGTACATGTATACATGTAGCGATGAAAGGGCACCATAATTCATACTGTACCCCATTTATATCCAGTGCATGGTTCGTAACGAGCCAAACCCACATCCTAAGTACAGGCCGTTTATGATTATGATAATAACCACCCATGTGGCTCCATCCCCCTATCCCTCCATGTACCATACATCATTGCACAGCATAGTGCACCGCCGGTAAAGGTTCTGCTCTGCCATAGCCTCTGCACACAACAAGCAGTCACTAAGGACCGTGACTCTATGAATATTGCCTGTGTGACATTTTACACCAATCACAATGTCACGACCAGGATCTATTTTCAAACCTGCCGCAAAATACATACATACATGCATAGTGTACTACACGTACATGTACACAACTAGTATACCAGATGCTATTTCCTCTAATTGTTACTGACAGGGGACAGCTGGCTGGTAGAACAATTGACTGTAAATGCCATCACATAGACAAGTAGACACCTCTGTGCTGTAATTTGGGTTTATTTGTCGCCTAGTGCAAATTTGTAGGTTCGACATGATTAACGTCACAGCATTAATTGTAGTGTTTTGCAGCCCAATTGTCGACAAATATATCATGACCTACATGAACAGTAGTTTGTGATTAAACTTTATGGATCTAGATAAGTACCTGTACTTGTACATGTATCTCAATGCAAAGTTCTGCCAGTACAAATTAGCCAGAAAAACGTATTGCGGGGGCTAAATGTACATTTGCACTTTTTAAACCTGATGTCATGAAATAAAGCACCGTGACCCATGTTATGCATTGTATCCAGTGACAAATTGACATAAGGGCTAAGGGTGTTAAAGGTCATATACTGTACTGGGAAGGCAAAAAAAGCCTTCAAAATGTAATTGTTAGCAATCTGCTTGCCAATGGTCTTAAATTCATGTATTGTCTATTTTAGAAGCTTGCTGAAAGTTATTTGCCCTTAAATGATCTACATTTGGAGTAATGAGTGATTAAATCACAAATCCTCAAAATGTTTGGGCCGAATATTTTGAGGATTTAATCATTAATCATTAATTACTCCATAAGTGGATCATTTAAGGGCAAATAACTTTTAGCAAGCTTCTAAAATAGACAATACATGAATTTAAGACCATTGGCAAGAAGATTACTAACAATTACATTTTGAAGGCTTTTTTGCCTTCCCAGTACAGTATATGCCCTAGGGTATATGCCAAAAAGAGCCCCAGTGAATATGTTTTCCCTGCAATGCATTATAATGCTTTACATGCTTAAGGGTGTGTGTTTCAAGACATCAGCTTAACAAGAAGACCACACTCGATTACGGATGGACAAGACATACATGAGGAAAAATACTCTTTTTTTGGCGAAAGGGCTCGTTTTTTTATTGGGGCCCTCCCTTGCATTGCAGGGACTTAATAATTTTGAGTTCCAGTATGTTTTCACTGTACTGTGCAGCTGTTTTCCTAACTGATACTACAGGCCTGTACATTAAAAGTTAAATACAGTGAAACTTGATCAGAGAGTATATGTGTAGAAAGACTACCTGCCCATTAATATATTTTCCCCCTTGATTAAGGTTTCTCATTAAAAACACGCACATGTAAGATAAAGACCATCTATAAGTAGAAAGACAGTGTTTTTCATCTCACTGGTCTACTGGTATTCATCAAATTGAATGGCAGACTAACCTCTACATATCTATATTGATACTGTACATATATGTACATGTAGCCTCAGTTGTTCATGGCATCTCACCCAATGTGCCCCTTTAATCCCTAGCGTGCCAGATAAACTGCTATCCTATGGGTCTTATGTGTATTACCTATGCAAAACATGCATCAGTGGTGTACCATGAGTTAAAGACAGTAGTATTCACTCACTAATGAATTGAATTAAAGACAATCAAATTGGGGAGAGGGATATCAAAGGAATTTCTACATGACTGAAGGAAATAAGAGTACTGTAGAGGCATTGTAAGTCTTCCATGCACTGCCCCGTAGACAGCATGTTGGGAGTCATTCTGATCCGAATCCTTTTATCTCATTATTTCTGCCCTCAGTGCCCTGGCGCCCAAATCTGTGCAGCATTCATGGGTACTAATACAGTGTAGGTCAGAAAATATGAAAGTAGCCTAGATGTATACAATGTATGTACATTGTACTAGATACATTTACACTATACACATGCATGCACTCACATCTGCTTCAATGCAGCATTTTACCTACTGTACCTGTATGTGGAACTAGACTATATTCTTCAAGATTATAACCATTTAAGTCCATTTACACTCATATAATCACTTTTTCAAACATCATCGGTCTATAATCCAACCATTTGCACTCTTCTAAAAAATTGAATGAAATAAAGTCTAGAAACATCTATTTCTGCAGAAAGTGTAAATATATAGTTTGCATGATAATGTTGGATTCATCCACTATCAATTCACCTTATAATTGCAGTGTGAATTGGCATTTATAAACAGGAAATGAGAAGCTACAAGTTCAGCCAGTTTTAATTGTGAATGTTTGAATGAGAATATTATGAATTGGCAACATTTCAGTAGAATTGTACTGTAGTTTTTTTTAATGAAATATGACAATGAAAAATTTAATGATGACAAATTTGGACCTAAGCATTCATGCACATTAGATAATTGTTTCAGAACATAACAATGCCCTTTGTGAACCACAAATGTCAACCCGCAAGGTCTTTTCTCCCAGAAGCAGTAGTGGCACTCACTTGCGGATTGGCATTGTAGTGTTTTGATTCAATTATCTATTACTGTGCACACAAACTTTGGGTTACAAATCTGTCCCAAAGTCAAAATCTCATTTAAACAATCCAAGGGTTATTACTAGGAAAATCATTAATGACATTGTTTTTCCCCAAGACTTCCATTCTGTGTCAAAGTAGACAATGGCAGCATTTAGAAATAGTAAAATATCATTCAACAATGAACAAAAGTCTTTAAAATCTGAATTTTAATAGCAGGTATAGTGCAAAAGCATTGCCAGTATTTCTGGCATCTGAAGCACTATACATGGACATGGTGAATGAAGAAGTGCCGTGCCTCCCATGTTGAGTGTACATGTATAAGGTAACTGTCTGTTGTATCAAAATACACCATAAATCATGAGCTCATAATGTGCTCCACCTCCAGTCATGTCTCTCAGCCAGACATTCTGTCATGTAGCCCACCGAGCTCTCTATGTCAATTAGTCAGGATTGGTCTTGGGTTTCTTTCCCGGGGCTATTATCACTAGCCTGGCAAATGGTACTAGTACCAGTACTAGCACTAGTACTAGTGACAGTGTCAGGGCTTGAGTAAACATGTTGCACACATAGTCATATTCGACATGTAGGTGTTCAAATCTGTTGAAAGAACTGCCAACATGCCCCTGGATAAGACACTTTTATTATTTGTTTGTATTCCTATCAGTTTTGACCGCCCTTGAGTGGTAATGCAGGATATAAAGTTAAACTGAAAACCAGTACAGGGCTCTAACAACGAGCAGTCTTGGGCACGGTAGAAATACACCCTCTTATAGCACATAAATGGATTATTTGATTTAGCTATTTTGTAATAATTACACACACAAATAATGCTGAAGACCTTGCAGCTGGGAATTACTTCGGCAAAAAAAAAAAAAAAATGCTCATCATGTTTTTCCTCATATGAAATCAATACTAGTGACGTGAGAGCCCTGAAGGTACTGCAAATGTTTCCATGTTTGAACAATATACCACAGAGAGAACAGTCAATTTGATCTCATCTTGCAAAATGAAATTAAACGAAAAGATTATCTACATGTATTTAATTGATATTGGCACTGGTGCGGGATTGGTGAAACTTGCCCACGGTCATACCACACAACAAATGAGTGTAAGGTGAGCTGAAGTTAACAGCACATGTTGCAGACTTGTCATCATCAAAGTATCTGTATCAACTATCGCTGCTATAGATGGCACAAACAATGTTGCATGTCTGTCATGACTACATGCACAGTATGTACTTGTATGTCTGCCATTAACATACAGCCAAGCAAGCATTGTTCAGTACAACAACTGCACACAATATGTACTGTACATGTAGTATACAGGAATATTGGATTTCAGGTCCACATACAATACATGTCAATATACAGCTGACATTTGGGATCCTTGCCACTGTTAATTTTAAACCATGGTAAACTGAGTATGGTTTGAAATAATAGCTCTCTATTCAAATGTCATGAGTGACGTACACAGTAGTTCTCTGTACAAATACATGTATTGACAAGTATCATGTTAACTATCGAACCATTAATAATGAAAATGAGGTAGTCTTCTTAGAGGAGATGCATGTGCATATGATGCTCAGCTTAAATTGTGTCTGCTTTATGATAATATCAGTCAATCCTACCAAGGTCAGTCCTTTATTTTTGTGCTTAATGAACTAATCACTCAATAAGTTGATGCGATATAGTGACATGATATCCCCAGCTTCAAGGCTGTTGAGTAGGGATTTAGTTCTTGCTTCAAAATAAATGCAACATAAATAACAACTAAAGTCTACACGCATAGATTTAATATTCTTTCTCCTTTCCCTCAACTCTCTTCCTGCACAAAAGTGCTTTTTCTATACATGTATCTGCAGACATACAATGTGTACATACATGTAGTTATGACTGTTAAAAAGACTGCATAAAAAGAAAACACCCCACAGCCAAAGTATATAATCTTGGCTAGATTGTGACAACCGACATGTATTAAGGAAGTGAACGGATGGACAGCCTGTAATTACAAATTAGGCGACATGTACAGTAAATGTAGGTCATTTCAACCTACACTTTACATAGTATTAAGGAAGTTAACTCTCGTTACCATTGGCATAATGACGTGCATAAAAGTCAATTGGGTTTTCTAAGCCTGGTAATGGAAGGTTTAAAGGGTACAGCCCTAATCTCAGCTCCCAGGCTGGTTAGCTGGTTAGCCTAATGAGCCCCAGTGCCTGTTTACCACTCTGCAGGGGCAATGAAGTGGTACTACCAACCTGCCAGGTGGACTTTGCACAGCCACAAGTGGGTATACTGCATGCACTGCAGAAGGGTAGGTGAGGTGATATCTCCAGGCAAACAATAGAACCTTGCCTGCCATGTTTGGTTTGGTCAACAATAGTGTCTGAGTCTGGTCCAAAACGAACTACATGCACAGTCTATACCATGCAGTGTTAAGGTGCACAGTATGTTCACGTGTATGCTAATTAGTTGTATTGTGTATGCACATTATGATGGGTACACAACTACACCTTGCATACATGTACACTGTACATGTACATGTACATCACAGGTGGAATTTAAGTGTGTAACAGCTCCCTGATCCTAGTGTACAATCAATCTTAATTTTTTTAGTATTTAAAGTACACATACCCATAAGTAGTAACAAATGTTCGATGTACGGTGTACATGTACATCACAGGTGGAATTTAAGTGTGTAACAGATCCTTGATCCTACTGTACAATAAATGTTAATCTTTTAGTATTGAAAGTACACATACCCATAAGTAACAACAAATGTTCAAATCGTTCCTGATGCAGGTATTGAAGCTCTGAATATGAAACTGTGGCAGGAATAAAACTTTAAACAAATAAAAAAACAGTTCATGCTCCATGCATGTCAAGAAAGTCTAAATCCAAGAGTCATTAAACATGAATATGTACTGTGCTTCTAATAAAAGTACACTTGATTTTTGGTAATGTGTTCCATTCTCCTTGAACTCAACATGTCAGATAATTTTCAAATAAATTGTTATCTGTACAGTAAAGGTTAACAAAGAAGAACTGAAAAAGTTTAATCATGACTGATGTACAGTACTAATGTTGAAGATTGAATTCTGAATGCTAACTCAATGAATCATTTTGCATTTTTGAGGATTGTATAATGAAAACTGAAACAGAGGCACAGAAAGAGGAAACGAGGGACAGCAAAAAGAAGATAATTATGTTTCATGAACTAGAATTGTTATGTCTCCTTATTTTGATTTGACATGACTCACTGTACAACATATGTAACTGGCATTCACAATGTAATACCACATGTCCATGTGACATGTGTTAGTTCTATGCATTTTCAGAGTCCAGTATGAATCTGTGTACATTACATGTGTGTGTAAATATCACCACCGGTAAGAACACTGACCTTGCATCATCTGCATGTTTCCATGGAAATTTCACAATTAGCCTGTGCAAGCCGGAGACGGCAGACAAATTACCCAGTTAATCTTCACTGATGGAAAGAAGCCCTAATGAGCTCTGTGTAAGGAAATATTTCTCAAGTACATGTCTGCTGCAGGCTTACTATTCTGAAGGGGAAAGAAAACCTAAAACAATTGGACAATGCAAAATGTTCAAAGTTGAAGGAAAATTGTAACAAATGATAATCTCATTTTGTAGTCGACAAATACATATACAAATCGGATGTTTGCTCCATCTACATGTACATGTAGTTTGAATTCATCATCTTTGTTCATAAAAGTGATTTTTTTCATGCTCATGAATCATTAATGGAAACCCATTGGTGGATATATTCCAATTCCACTTCTAATAAGCTTCTGACCTCTGAGAAAATGACCTCAAAGCTATCCAGGGATCTCCATGTAATATTTAAACTTCGGAACACAATCAGTTGATATTGTTTGATCTAGACTTCAACATGTAGCCATACACGTATTGAAAATATGAATAATTCACTCAACTTTTGACCTTGGATTTAACAGGAATTTGAGCTCATACATGTATATCTGATCAGTCCATCTCCATACATGTAAAGATTCATTTTTGTATCATGTTTGGCTGAAATTTCATAAGATTGTGGTAAAGACCAATTTTTACCTTTTATTGGTGAAAACTCATTGACATTTAGCCCGTAGCTCATGGTTAGATTTCCGGGGCTTTGTGAAGCCTGGTCCAGTTAAAATGTTAACATTTCCCATGGAAGTGCAGTAACCAAAGGGGTGTGGCTTAATTGCGCCCTACATGCATGAGGAGTTTGAAGTGTGCATATATATACATGTATGTGGAAGTCATGCTGCTCAATATCTGAAGGGAAAGAGCAAATATGCTTCTCTTGAAAAGGTTTATGAAGCTATGACAGTGAGATTTCAGACACATTATAGTTCAGGTACACTGCTGATTCCTGCAGAGTTTCACACAACTTTTGTAAATTAGCTTCCCTGTCTTTACACAGACTGAGAATGGACAACCCAAAAGTAGAATGCCTCCAGCCACTTTGAAGCGGAGGCTTAAATAGTTATGAGAGTTTTCGAGTCTAGGTTTAGGTTTAGGAATCATTCATTATACTGTCAATCATTCTACTGCGAACATGTATAATGGCTTATACATGACATGTTGTCACCTTGGAATTGAACTTAGTGTGTCGTCCCAAGTGTACAATTTCCTGTTATTTGCAAATTGCTTTGTCATTTACATACATTCATGTAAGAAAAGTTCTTTTGAAAAGGCATTAATGTAGTGAAAAATCTGTTTGATTCTAAAAATCAAGCAAAAAATAAATGCATGCAGCTGTTCCAGTAAGATCTTTTACACCCATATCAATGTCATATTGTATGTAAGCAGAGTATTTCCCTCCACTGTTCTACATGTCCGTGTACATGTACATGTAATAAACATGTTCTTTGGCCTATCACTAGCAAATGCATCTTGGCACAAACATGCTCCCGAGCTGTAGATCTGATGCAAATGGCTGGCAGCGATGATCATTTACAGGCAGACACCTCTACGCATGATCACTTAAGCAGAAATGATGGCTCAGCCAGGACACACATTAAGGCCAGGAGAGGAGCCGAATTGTTTTCCCCATCCTTTGTGCTTATTTGCCCTAATGACAGAGATGCTTCTTCTGTGAGAAAGTCAAACTTGAATACACAACTCTTGCTTGCAATGTCTAAATTTGTCTCTCATCAAAACACATTGCAGTGCAAGATGAAGAAATGAGCATGCATGTGATACAAGATCGATGTAAATCTTACAGCTTGTGATGTTTCTTTGTTTCGTCCCATTAGTGCTTTCTCGTGAATCATACATTGTATCCTAAATATAAAAAAAAATCACACCTTCATCCTTCCTCACTACTGGTCTGATTTGTCCCAGCCTTTCACTTATTTGATCCTCTGAAATCATTCATTGTCAGCAACTTTCGATGGAAGTTAAGTATTTGAAATTGTGCTTGTCATGTTTACATGTACTAAATATATAAAAGGTTTGTATTTATTTACAAGATTGGTATTACAGTACAAGAATTTACAGATACTATGTACATTTGATAGTTTCACTTTTCAATTTTAAAACTTCAACTTTCTGCAACATCCATCCTCAGAACTGGGAACACCCATACTCACCCAATCGTAGTTCTCCAAAATTTCCGCACCCTATTTTCTTCCCGACCCTGAAGTTGGGTCCGACCATAAGTACTCCTGAGCTGGCTGGGGTACTGCGTCCCGTGCTTGATCTCGAGTTACCCCTATGCTTACCCCTATTGCGACTGTCATCGTTATATTTATGTGTCCCGCTCATTTTGTCCTGAACTCTTTGAGACGGTTTGTGATAAGTTTCCTTCTCTACGACGCCACTAGCACCTGTTAGTTACTCCTGAATTGATAAAAACCGACAAGCGGTACGTGTACACACGGAGTCCCTCCTTGGGTATTTCCGAGATATAGATCCACTGTGGAGAGGGTTTGCACAAGATACATGTATGATTGCAAAAACTGCACACATATCAGCGTTTCTTGGAATGCATGTTCCTGCCACAGGCTGACTTGCAAGATGGCTGCTGACTGCTCAAGATCAGACGTCCAATCTGGCCTGGTATTAGCTTGTCCCGTTGGTAAATCACCTAAAGGGACCATCCATTGGAGTACATGTAGCCTCGTTTGACATCCTGTCCATGTAAAGTGTCTTCACTGCAAAGTCTATAGTAGAAAGAGAAGAGAATGAATATGGAATAATGAGTTTGCATTGTCATCATATTTTTGAATGTTCACTATCAATAACCTATGATTATACACCATCAGGCTATTATGGATGTTACATATTGATGTTTTTGCAAACAATACAAATAACATCACAAAATAAATATTCCTTCTTGCATTTTGTTGCTGTGACTGTTATTACCTGTGCCTTATAAGAGGTTATCAACATGGGCTAGATAGAGGTAAGACTGATTTTTTCCTAGCACATGAATATATGTGAAAGACAGAAGAAGTTCAATGGAAATGTACTATAAAGGAGCCAATCTATACTTAAGTACAATTACATGTAGTAGTATGCAGCTTGAAAAGGCTTATATACATGATTCATAAAGTAATGCTGAATGTTTGCACACTCCCTACTGTCCGTTCAAAGTCCATATTAAGCCAACCGTCATCAAATAAAAACAACTTACACAACATGTACAATACCATTGGGTATTTTCTATTCTACATACTAATTACTAGTACTACATGTACAATAGAACTACTGCAGCTCTGGAATAAAAATCATAATAAATGCTAGTACCGGTAATGGAAATAAAAACCCTAGCCATGGTCCTGTTATAATGTAAAAAATAGTACAAGAACCTGTAACTGTGTAATGCATGAATCATAACCATCTCTACCAAATTCACTTTCAGCATTTCACAGTTCAATGAGGTTGGATGACTAAGCCACACATATTGGGCGCTATTGTCAACTATGACACAAATACACACACCTTTTAGCAACAATGTACCAGTACACGTATTTGTACATGTACGTACATGTATACGAAATTACGAATATCAATGCGAACACATTATTACACCCATGATGATCAGCCATGTCTATAAACATTTAAAATGAGTCACACTGAAAAATGATAATCTAATGAAATTTTAATTTTCTGAAACTGGATACAATAACTCTATTTCAACTTTTGGTAAATTTATCCATACAGATATTTATGCTACAAGACTCACATTGGAAGTACATGTAAGCGGTACATGTCATACTAGTTATACTCATGGATGCCCTTGTAAAGAGCTACATTTGGCACTAGCCTACTTACATGTAGAACATGCTTCTCTGTACATGTTTGTGTTCATGTACCATCCCTAATGCACATTGGATGGTACATGAACTGCACATTGATGACAATTCACATGTCCATTGTATGATGTTCAATGTATGCCATGTCTAATGTGTGTTTCCTCGAAACACAAAACAAGGTTTCTCACATGTACAAATATACTAGTAAGGTTTCTTTGAACAGTGTAACTTGTTTCCCCCCACCCCCCCCCCAAAAAAAAAAAATTAATACAAGTATTCATTGTACTTAACATCCATGTCAGTTTTATTCAGAAATCTAGAGAAATTGGATGATGTATGGTTAACTGGTATGCCACCACTCTCCTTCTGCTCTATGACAAACAACATGTACTACTACATGAACTTATGGCCACATCGCAGGAAAGTTTCCCAAACATAACATCCCAACATGGTGATGGGGTTGCATATAAGGATGCAAGTCATACAAAAAGGAATCTCTCAAGGATTGGTTTTGCACATGAAAAAATACAAGTATGGATTCTTCCGATTAGCAGAGGTAACTAGTGCCATTTGTGTATGAGGCCCACACCAAGCAGATTGGCTTGGGAGGTGAGATACCACCTGTAAGGTACATGTACATGTACAATGTACACTACTTGGTAGCCTACATTCTGGGCTATGAAATGCATGGATACATTACATACAGGAACATGCACTCCAGCTCAAAGGAATTGGCATAGGGAAAGGGAAAGGGAAGAAAGGGAAGGAGCTGCAGTTTTTAACCGCGGTATATTTTGTCCAGTTCAGCATGGAACATGATGCTTTTTAGGCTGTGAAATGCATGGATACACTACATACATGCACACATGTACAGGAACACACATGGGCAAGTTCACGACAGATGGACATCCCTCTCATTTTTCAAACGGATCTACTTCAAAACTTATTTTGATTTCAAAGTTCACTGCATCAGGAAATATGCAGGAACTATAAGGCTTACTATTTATCACCTTTATTTCTTTCTGTGATGTTTTTGTTAATGAGTATACGAATAGCACATAAAATGGTATATGTGGGACAATATATAACCAAAATTCAATTACATGGGAAAATCTTAGTTATTATCAATTCTTTTGCATTTTTTCAGTTGGATGTTTTACAATTTTGATAAGTCTGGGATTTGAGATCTTACAAACTGATAACTAACCATGGCTGTCTATGTAAATCAAATGACAAAAGTAAGTGTAACGTCAGTTACCAACATGGTCATGAAAAAAATCAGAGCCCTCAAAATACAATAACAAATCATTTAATATTTTGACATATCTTAACCTAGTAACAAAGGTATACTTACACATTGAACTCATCACTCTATCCAATCAAGGATGTGAGGTATTTCAATTTTACTGAACACCCTAAAATTGCATGTCCTTTTCGTGTAACGTCAGTTACCGACACATTTTTGCTCACTGAAGTGTAAAAAATGCAGTTGCAATGAAACTCTTCATATCAGTTTATACACCAAGGTTAACTTTGTTGACTGTATCAATAACAAACTCCAGTTATTTGTAGCAAGAGAGATACACACATTGAAATATGTGTAAAATTGTGCCGTGTAACGTCAGTTACCATGAAAATGCCCACATGCAGAACAAGAACTGCTATGACAGCTATATTGGTCTGGACACATTTATACCCCGTCTTTTAACACAGACAGACCCAGACGCTTGGGACGTCCACGCCTGGGAAGGTTACTGGGGACAGCGTGGGTAATATGTACTTGGTGGTGGCTTGCCAATGTAAACATACAGTATACCAATATACATGTATTTACAATCTCAAATTTTGAATAGTGTCTACTTCCTCACATGATTTCTAACATTTATTTTACAACATAAATTTTTGATGGATAATCGTAGGCATGCTGTTCCCCGTCATGCAAAATCTACAGATGAGAAAAAGATTTTGTTTCAGATTAAATTCTATCATTTTGACTTTTTTATGATTTTTTTAGACTGCTGAATATGGTTCGATGTTGTCACTGAATTTGCCCTACTATTCATGACTGTTCTCAACTTCTCCGGTGAGTTACCCTACGAGCATCTTAACAACAGCTGTATATTGGTACGGACTGCTTAGACTCCATGGACTAAAACCTCAGCCAGTATGTTGGTACATAAAAAAAAAGAGTGCTTCATGTTCAGGTTTTGCAAACTCATGAAAAGCTCAATCATTATCAAAGGTTATCTCTTTGACTCGTCAACAACAACAAAAAAAAACAGGGACAATACTGGGCGTGGCTCGGATAACTCAAATATCAGCATACATGTACTTGTTTTTACAAAAGTTAACTTACCAATGACAATTCTAAATCTTGCCAGTAGTTTGCTCTACAGCAGCAACTACAGTATACAAATTGCAATAACAAGAACATAATAAAGACACAAGAATGCCAAACTTCCAAAAACCCCCCACTAAATTGTCAGATAAGATAGATATTGGGGAAGTATTGTGATATTTCATCCAGACACTATATTGAAGTTGCGATGTAGTGAAATGTAACACGCCGAACAGAGGGTCGGAGACCCGGGAATGAGCCGCAAAAGTCCTGAACATAATGTTGTTGGGGAACACGCTGCGTGTTTGATTGCAGTAAGGGTACACGCACCATTACAGTGTCATGTAAGAGGAAGAATTGGTCTTTGACTTTTGCCCCTTCCATCATTCATCAGTGCACCGGAGCTTGATCGGAGTAACGCCATCAAGCCCCGGTTTACAAAAACATCGATATGACTGCTTAGCAATGGCAGATGCAAAAATTGTAATGTTAAATTCATACTACCCCAAAAACTTGGAACAAATCCATAATTTCAGTAAATTCTCATGCTGTTTTTAGCACATCAGCTTAGAATGACTGTGTAATTTTGTGATTTAGATTTTTGACTCGTGCGGAGGTTTATATTTTGAAAAATAATTTTGTGATTTTTTGAAATTTTTGGAACGATCTTTGTATAGTGATGATGTGTTTTTCACTGTAATGTGTTGTGTTTTTTTTCCAATTTCCATGATATAATCAAAAGAACAATGCCAGTGTGACCGAATCATGGACCCAACCAAACCATGGCCGCATTACTCGAGTGCCCATTCACACTCTACACACAGAAGACATGTAGCCTTGTTATGGTAAGCATGATGTATTTGATCTGATGTTTCATCACACCATATATTGACTTTGATATCAGTAGTGAAGTCGAGTGACGACAATCGCATCACAATATAAAAAGAGGATATTGTGCAGCACTATTTTCTATCCAAAAACTATGTTTATAAATAATCATGATAATCATATTTCTAAAAAAACGTGTGACACAAAAGTGTGGTGCATGGATCTGTCTCTATCTTGGAATGCAGTATCCCTTCACCACACAGATCGGTCTCATGTTGAATCATGAGTGTTCCTGTGCAGCCTGCAGATAATTACACTCTTCTGAGTTCGGTCTTCATGTATTTTGGTCTTGAAGTTTTTAAGTTAGAGCTCTAACTTTGATTTCATGGTACATTTCACGCTCAAGATTTTTCAAATGGATTTCAAAATTTAAATCAGAATGGAATGGAGAGTCCTCAACAAACCACTCAAGAAAAAAAAAATATTTTGTCACATCAGCTCACCTGGCCCTAGCCTTGGCCCTGGCGGCCCCCACTGCCGGGCCGAGATGATGCAGACGCCACAGCTTCGCACAGGCTAGGTCTGGCCTATGCAGTATCATGCATACACGGTCACTACATGCATTGCAATGCACAGAATACCCAGATGTGTGCATGCATGTTGCTTGTTGGCCACTTCCTGTTGCCATGGGCGGTAGGCTGATCAAATACGGCCACTTCTATCGGTCATTTGTACAGTTTAACAGGATAATTTTACTTCAAATACATATGAACAGAATGAACAGTTACCTAAGAAACTCACTTCAAACGTACAACAAAATATATAAAAATATAACGAAATTGCAATACCTGATTTGTAATCCTTCCATTGATTAGAATTCACGTACGATCTTCTCGCGACCCGTTGTTCATCGGTTTCGTATGACGTCATTTCCGCCAATCACTCATTATTTTGATTTGCGCATGAGTGAAATGGTAAAATAAGATGGCCGCTAAATTTGAAGAATTTGTTGTTTACAATTTACAATAGATTTTGGTACATTATTTGCACTGAGGTCTCTATGAGCTACTTGTCACTATGGTTGCTAGTGAGCAGTATCTTCTTGTGGTGTCTATCATATGCGGTACGTTAAGTTGATTGTCCTTTTCTGAGGTGTATCTTTGGGACTTAAAAATTACAGATTGATTTGAGCTGTTGAGAATGTGAATGAGTGCCGTTGCCTGTGAGTGTGACTGTGCGGGTGCTGCGCTGCGCTCCGCTGCGACTGGGTTTGTGTGCACCTTGGCCGTGAGCGAACGGTCCCATGTGATGAATATAATGTTGGGCAGTCTCTGTTATTTCGCTTAATTTTTGGACTTAGTCTTAGGGCTTGCTTCTGTATTTAAATGACATTTGCCAATTCTTTTGGAACCGACGCTAGTAGTATCAATAATGAAAAGAAAGTTAACCCAGTCTCAGTCAGATATCAATGACATTTGCAAGCGCAAGTGACATATGACATGTGATATGTGTCATTTATTTCTAAATAATTTTTTGTCACGTCACAAATCTGCAATTATATTTATAGGTCTAGCCTAGTAGAGTAACTTAAGTGTCTGGTTGAACAATTAACAATTTCTGGAGTATAGTAGATCGTAGTGTGAACTGTTATTTTCATAAATGCAAGAGGGTTTTATTTCCGCTTCTTAAATCCTTGATCCTTGTTGAAAATGAAATTAAATGCAGTTTTACTTTTGATGTAATAAAAAATATTCACATAATTCTTGCCGCGATCACTCCTGCGTCAAGATATTTTCCCAGTCTTGTCCACATGTAGTAATAGAATCTTAAGTAACTTGTAGTCTGCAAGGTGTTATTGCAATATTGGGCAATGTAGATTTGCATGGAAGCTGCCAAGGTGTCAATTGCAAAGTCAGTTTGATGCCATCATCCACAAAAATAGGTGACTTTGATATACATGCAAATTTGGTCTTGCACAATATAATTAAAGATTTTCGATGATTCTGCCAGAACTTCAGAAATTGTGCAGAAGTGGATAAGGCCTAATACTGAAAAACCTTTCCTACAAAAATAACATTGCCCCCGTATTTTGTGCATGATTGCCAAAAAATCTTCTGCTCCAACTGTTACAGTGATGAAAATCCAAGACTCATAAATTAAAAACCAGTCCATGGTACAGATGATTTCATGTAAGCTTATATCTCTGACACTGATAAAACAGTGAATGCTCATCACTCAGAACTTTTTTAAATTCCTTGATATAATGAAGCTGTCCATCATATTCCTCATTACAGGAAAGAAATTTCCCAAACGGTCTGGTCAGGAAATCATTGTTGAATCTCGCTTTGACGGGGAGCTGCTGTCCACCGACCCAGTGTTGCACAATGAAGCCCCAGAGTTCCACACAGAGCTGGCCTGGGAACTCAGTAAGAAGAGCCTGCATCAGCATCGCCTACAGCGCACGCCGGTGAAGCTGCACTGCTACGCGGTCAACATCCAGACCAAGACAAGAGAGAGTGTGGGATATGTACTGCTGGATCTGAGGTCGGCTCCTGTGAAAGAACCCACCCCCGCCAAGTTACCAGTCGTGAGTTATCATAGTTTTCAGTCAGAATTTCTTTTATTACTTCAACATGTATTACCATTAATGAATGTTACAGTTGCTATATTCTTCGTCCTTCTCATGTTGTTCTTTTCTTCTTTTGATTTGTTAAAGCTATACATATTACTGAAAGTGTTATCTGCTGTAATTTAGATTTTGAAAAGAAATTCTAGGTATTTACCCAGTAGTAAAGGTCCACCCTGTAAATGAATTCAATTTAATTACACACAGTCTAAATTTCATACAAATCGAAAAAGTGAAAATAATTGGAACCCATTAAAAAGCATACCTATTCAAAATACTAAAATTTTTAATCTTTAGTCACTTATATTTGTATTTGTATATTTTTGTGAATGTCAGTCATTTTTTAAAATACAAATCATTTAGCTAAAGCAACATACTTTGAAAGATCAAGGAGCTGTATAAATACAATCTAGGGACAGTACATTGAAGGAGATATTACACATTTATTGGAGTAGATTCAAAATGAAACTGTGGTATGTACTTATGCTGTGCATTTTGTTTCCTTCCTAGGCCAGTAAATGGTACAATCTACTGAACTCAAAGTACCAGAGACACAAGCCAGAAATCCAGGTTGGACTTTGCCTGGAGGTAGACACACCCTCCAAGGATGATAGCTTTAAGGCTAGAGCTGCTCCTCCTAGAAAGGGCCAGGGTGAGACAGAATCAGTGTGATTGGTTACTTCATGAATAACGCTCATTAATATTTAATGTAAAGGGTAGAAGTGGTATGTTCAATGTCTAGCTCAAGAACTCTCTATTTCATTCCAGAGAATTGGTAGCTAGCAACTTGACACATACAAACATCAACTCAATAATGTACTGATGGTATAATCAGTATGAAACTATGATCACTCATGACTTTTTGTGCTTACTTAAGCCTTACACTTGTCAAAACTTGCATTACAAGTCCATTGATGTTGCACACACATTCTCATTCACACCTCCTAGAAATTCTAACAGAAATTTCCCTACCACTTCTATTTATGCCTTACCTTTATAGTATGAAGTCACTCTTGCATTATTAAATAGAAAACAAAACCTCTGGCCTTTTTTGTAGATATTTGAGCTTTTTTGTTTCTTTTGGTATGTTTTGCTGAATTCAGTGTTGCCTGGCCAGGCACCAGGAGCAGAGCTAGACCCTGCTGCCCTGATGCCAGTGCTGAATAATGAGGAAGGGTTTTATCAGCTGGGACCTCCTGGATCATGTCAGGAGAGTTTTGTCCTGTCTGTTACCATCGCCTTCGCCGCTAACCTCTCACAGGTTAGTGTTTCATGGATGACCTACCAATTAGTTTCTCTGCTTCTTCTCGATTCCATCCTTCTCTGCTCTGTGTTCCATCCATTATCTCCTTTTGTGTCAAATAATTAAACATTTCAATATACAGCAGTGAGTAAAAGTGGCCAAATGCAATTGATATTTCCACCTATGCTTTTTGTTTAGAAATATAAACATGTAACTGATAAATGTTGAAGAAATCTCCTTTTATGTTGAGAATTTAGAATTGAAGCCCAGCATGAGAACAAGATTGTCAAATTTTGGAAACCGCTGGCAAAAATATATTTTAGAGTTTGTACACTTCAGCTCAAAGGAATTAGCATAGGGAAAGGGAAAGGGAAGGAGCCGCAGTTTTAAACCGCGGTTTATTTTATCCAGTTCAGCATTGCATCATGTTCCATGCTGAACTGAACAAAATATACCACGGTTTAAAACTGCGGCTCCTTCCCTTTCTTCCCTTTCCCTTTCCCTATGCCAATTCCTTTGAGCTGGAGTGTAGTTGAGTGAAATACTGATTTGCAGTCATGTATAGCTTCGCACCTGGTTTTATTGAAATAATTTTTTCAGGTCATGTTGAATTTCTTATTTTTTTATCAGCTGATGTCGACAGACATTGCCCTGTCTGAAGGTTTCTTCTTCTCCTATTGGCTGCTGGGAAATCATGTGACCAATGACACGTTTCATGACCTTTCTAACCCTGCGTTCCCGGCCGAGAGGGCTTCAGTCCGGCTCCGCAGCAGCGTGGATGCACTGAGGGCCTACTTCCAGAAGGAACCAATGCTTCAGGTAATGACCAGACTCTTTGTGTTACAGGGAATTTATATTTTGGTATTGCATGGTAACATGCTATGCAACGCAAATTTTGGGCTTGTATGTATGCAGCTCGAAATTTATTGTTCTCTGTTGTTACATCACATTGAAAGAAAGTTTAAAATTGCGGTATGTTATTGTTGTGCCATCGATAATGACAGGTTCACTTGTGCAGTGGATACAGAACCATATATTTCTGGGTAAAGTGAAACCTGTGTACAAAGACTGTTCGAGGGAGACCAGAAATATATGTATTTCATTCAGGTTACTTTTTATAAACATTTCAATGAGAAACATTGTTCATGGGAAACAGAGATTGTGGTCTTTGTAGACAGGTGGTCTCTACAGCAGGTTCTACTGTACCTGAATTATTGAGATTGTTATTGTTTTTTTTAATTGTTATTGTTTTACTACATTAATACATATTGCATTTGAAGAAACTATGAGAAACAAGTTTTGAGCTTGTATGTAGCTTAAAATTAGGCAGTGGTGTAAAGTTGTATGTTATCATCACATTGAATGAAAGTTGCAAGCTTCTGTATATTACGTTTGGGCCATTATTCTGTTCATACCGTTAATGATAGATTCACCTGTGCAGCGGAGATCGTACCATAGGCATGGCCGATGTTCGCCTCAGCACACTCCTCCAACCAGGCAGCGACGCTATCGACAGACAGCCGCTCGTCACAGAGGGTGCCTTCCAAATTCTGAGCGTCGCCCAGCGAGGGCAACAGGAGCCCCCCACAGCCAGCAGTTCATCCCCCTGCGTGGGGGCGTCGGTGGCCCTTAGGAGGGAGGAAATACCCCTCCAGGCTGCTTCAGGAGAGGTGAGCAGGGGATGATGAAATGACCACATTTGTGGAAACTAGAATTTGCGTTTCAATTGATCACTTCCATTCAGAATAATGTAATTCAGTATTAGAAAAGGAAACACAGGATTATTGCCTGAAGATTTATTATGAAATTGTAAGTATGATTTTAGGTTATGATGAGTTTACAAGCAGCCAACTAGTATGGATTTTCTGTATTTTGTACTGAAAATAAATCTGAATGCCGAAGGGTTTGGTGAAAGTACTGAATTTTCTCAACCAACTTTATATATGGTTCTTTTTCATTCAATGGGGAAATACTGATTTTGTTAACAATACTAATTTTCAGACGGCAAAATGTTGAAATGGAGGGTAGAAAGTTTGAAGCTGTGGTTTCATGGTACTCTCATGTACTTTTCACCATAAAAGAATCTTCCTTCATGTAACATGTGATTAAAGTTGTAAAGTTATTGAAGATTGAAATTGATTTGCACATAATTTTTTGCACCATTGTAGTTTTGTAGTTGATTATTAGCATTCAGGCAAAGTAAATTTACTGGAAAAAAATGTTTATATTTTTATGCTGTCCCAGAAACATTTTGTTGGTGTAGCTGTTTTAACCCTGTAAATTTGTTGATATTCAGGGTACGAGTGAACCTGAAGGTGTCTTACCGCCAGACACAGAGAGACCCTCAACACCAACCAAAGCACCAGCCAAGTCTCCCCCAGAGTCTCCCCTGGCAGTCCCCCACAAAGACACCCCACCTAAGGGGGACCAGAAGGGCAGAGGCCGGGGTCCAGACCCCACACCAGACTCTCCCCGTAGGGTCAGGGAGGAGGATGATAGCTATGGGGGTTACACCCCACCCCAGGGGGGCTCCAGGACAGAGGATGATGCAGACACGCTGAAGGAGACAGAGGAGGAAGGAGAGACAGAAGAGGAAAGGAAGGGAAAGAAGGAAGGTAATGCATTTGCACTATAAAGGTAGTTAATTTATGTCTACTTTTATACATAATGTATAGTAGTATAATGACAAAACTTAAACCAACTTGTACAAAAGTTAAAAGCAAGAAGAGAAAAAAAAGAGAAAGAGAATTATAAGAGAGAGAGTGAGGGAGAGTGTGTGTGAGTGTGTGTGTGTGTGTATGTGTGTACTCGCGAGAAAGAGACAGAAAGGAAGCTTCTTGAAACAAATAATTTGTGGATGAACAGATTTCCCTTTTTGAATGTTCTCTCTCCTTCCCTTCCTCTCTCTATTCTTCTTCCTGCTACCAACCCTTCACCCCCTCTCCACTCTTAGCAGCCCAGCCAGCCAGGCCAAGACCTGGGGGCAAGGCTAGCTCCAAGTCCAAACAGGGCCAGCCCCCTCCATCTACGGCCAGACAGCTGGACTTCATGGATGCCTCGGTTCGTCACTTCTGTTTCTCCATTGATCTGAGGAGCATCAAGGATGTGGTCACTCAAACCAACCTCAGTATCTTTCTCAGGTGAGCCGCCCCTGTTGCTTTTTTTAGAGTTATAGATGGGGTTAGAGATGGGGGTGGGCAGAATGGTATTGGCACATTTTTTTTTCTTAATTTTTGTTGCTTGTTGCTACTCTAATGTTTTCTCTTCACAATGAATTATCCCCAATTACATTCATATAAACTTTTGTTTATAATTAGCAAGGAATGTTAATGCATTAGGTTAGAAGATCAGTATTGTAATAATACCAAATTGAGATTGATTTTCTTAGAAATGTTTAACTACAGTCATTTATTTGTGCCTTTTGCAAGAAGCATAGAATTTTATGTCACAAATTGAACACAATGATCAATAGTACTTAAGGACTTATTGGAGCAGGTTAGAATGAGTAATAAAAAACAACAACTAACATTCACATTTTTGTAAATCTTGAAAAATGATCTGTATATATCTCAATACTTCAATATTTAGTATGTGGTATATAATATATAAATTCAATGTCTATAATTCGGTGAGTAATGCATTCTTTCTATCTTCTTATCCCTACAGATACACCTACCCATTCTTTGGGAGCTCATCTCCCATTGTCACCCATCCACCCGTAGAGGTTCGCCGCCACACAGAAGTGTTGCTGCCACACTCATTCTGCGCATTTGACTTTGCTACAACACCGCAGCAACTCAGGGAAACACTCCTAAGGTACATTGTGGAATAAAATGCCTGATCATATTTCTTATTTTTTATCCTTTATCATGTTGTTTATAGTCTAGTTTGGTGGAAGTGCTCTAATTTTGTGCCTTTGACTTGATATACTGACTATTGTTTCTGAAGTGCTGGGGCCATATTCATGAAACCTTACTAGCCTAGTTGGTTACTAGAAATCCATACAGCTGAATGCCCTTTGGCAACTTACTAGGTTTGTAAGGTTTCATAAATGTGGCTCCTGTTACCTGTCTATAAATACTACCCCAAGGGAAACAGAGACAGAGAGAGTGATCTTACAAGACAGGTGACATTACATGCTAACTGCTCTGAAGGGATTTATGTTCTTCATTCTTTGTTTGCCACATGTGCTTTTTTTTCACAAGCAACACACATAAATCCCATCAAGCAACATTTTGTCTTGCACCCATAGGGTTGGCCGACCGTCTTTCTAAATAATTGTCTTTGTGGACAGGTTTCACTGTTGTAAATTCAATGCTGTCAATAACATCAGCTTGCCTGTGAAGGAAATGATAAAAACAAAACTGTGGTCCAGACGTGAGAGCTCTTTTAAACTTTTGCACAGTGATACACTCTTGGTTTGCCCATGTTGTCCCTCTTAACTTAGTTGTTGTAAATGGATACCTGGCAAGAATATGTATCCCTAATCTCTTGAGATCCAGTAGCATCTAGCCCTGACTACTGCCACTGTGCTAACCCCCTGGTAAACACTCTAAGCGGTTCTTTGTACCAGAAAAGCACTACATAAAAGCTGTATTACTATTATTACGAATGTTTGTCCACAGAATATCACTGTATCACTATTATTCACACTGTTCGTTCGCAGAGTGCCGTTGCTGGTAGAGGTGTGGCATAGAGATAAGATGATCAAGGACCAGCTGCTGGGTGTGGCTAAAGTTCCTCTCCCTGGGATCCTCAGTGCAGACAGAGCCAGAGTAGCAGTAAGAACCTCTATCTATCACATACTTTAAACTGAATTATAAGGATTATACAGATTTTATTTCAAAAGGGGTCCATACATCACCTTTTTTTTTTTTTTATATTGGGCCCATATCAATTTTTCTAGATTGAAAGGGTCTGAAGTTCTAATTTGGGGGCCCATGTGTACAGGGTGCCTGACATTAATTTCTGTTTGTATTGTTTTTATTATTATGCATAGCACATAACCCTTGTACTATGACATAAACTGTGTGTTGTTTTGTGCAAATTTAGTCATATCTGAATATTTGTATTTTGTTTTGATTGCAACTAAACCAGAATTGATTGTCCATGATTATTTCTTGGACCAATCAGCCTTGAATTTAATTTGCAATGTCTACTTGGCCATTTGTCAGCCCTCAGGCCCAACCACCCAGGATGGCTGGAGGCAGATCTTCACCGAGCGTGTCCCAGTAGAGCCCAACGAGGGCAAGCCAGCCAGGGTTGCAGAACTACAGGTCGTCCTGGGATTGGACGACTATGGACCAATCAAAACGCAGGAGGTCTACTTTGGGCCAGGCACTGACATGTCACAGGTACAATTAGTGCAATGATAACATGAAAACTTGAAACTTGCTACAATGTCCATTTGTCTCTCAATACCACATTTTTGTGGCCCAGTGAAAAGAATGAAACTTTGAAACATGAAATTTGCATAGCCGATCTGTCTATGAAGAGGACATCTTTTTTTGTTTCACTCGAACAATGTTTCTTCTTGAAACCTATATCAAAATAACCTCTACATACAGAGCACCTGCTTAAAAAGTAGGTCTTTTATGTCCCCATGGATGATCTTTACTGCTTGCTTTTCTTAAAAGTTGATCAATCAATCTTCCTTCTGTGGAGAGTCTCTTCTCTCATAGTTCAATATATTTGATAGCATTACCAATTATGATTGTGTTATCATAACTGTAATATGCATATTGTATGAATATATTCTTGCAATGTGGCTTTTGCCACCATTAAATATCTAATGAACCATTTCAATTCAATTCAATTAAAAAAAATTGTCACCCGTGATATATTTCCCTGTCTCTATGCCATCTATGTCTACCAGACCACCAGTAGCAGCTCCCTCCAACCACCACCCCCTGCCAAGCCCCCTGCCCAGCCCCCCGTCCCTGCCCCTGCCCCTCCCCCAGACCCCAGGGAGACTGCAGAGTATAAGGCTGCCCTGGAGCTGGAGATGTGGAAGGAGCAGCAGGCTGGAGCATTTGAAAACCAAGTATGCAAACAGTTGTGTTTTCCCCCTTATTGATTAATTTATTTAATTTAAATGACCATATTGTTTGTACTGATTGATTTGTCTTGTATACTGCATTTTATCTTCCGCACTGATTATATTATTGTTTAATTAAATTTTTATTGATCACATGAACTAATTTGTTGTATTTATTTCATTTTCATTTCTCTCACTGATTAGTTGTTTTTGGGGTAAAAACTATTTTGTAATGCAGGTTTCTGTATGGTAAAACATTCAGGCTAACAGTATGGTTCATATAAGAGTAGTCATTGTCCAATTCAGTCAGTAACCTGTCTTTTCTCTAAAAATATATGACAGGGAGAGCAAATAATGGCCTAAGTGATTGCATGAAGACCACATGACACACAAACTGTGTTTCACATCAATGTTACATCAAGAAAAGTGAATGAAAACAAAGATATAAGTCAGAGAGAACACAGGGAGGTATGTGAATCTGGGTTCATATCCACATCTACATCAAGCAGAAAATAATGATGCAATATGGTAGTACCTTTGCTATTGTGAGACCAATTAAATAGATATGCAAAGCATAAGTTCCAGTAGTACTTTGGCATTGTTGGTTACTCCAAAGACTTGCTTATCCTTGACTTATTTGCTCTACACTTCTTTTGAGGCTCATGCAGAGGAGCTTAGAGGAAATTAATTCTCAAAGCTGTTTGACACCTGTACAGGATGTGATTGTAATTCTTCAGTGTTTACTTAATATCTAATAACCTGTCATGCCTATTAATCAATATAACAGGAAGATTAAAGTGACTGTGTTTTATAGGTGTGCATGAATGAAAAGATGTGGGTCAAGTATAGCACATTCATTGATTCCCCATTTAGAGAAAAGCTTCCATTGACACAATAGCTGGATTAAGAAGGAGGCAAGTAGTCATCCGTCTAAAATGCCTTTATTCATAAGGGCTGTTGGATGTTGCTCCCTGAGTGTTAATGTGGGCCAGAACACATTCTGAAGTAAGGGATTTAGTAAAAAGGCATGTGCATTGCTTGTGCATGAATGGATGAATGAGCACAGGAAACTGCACAAGATATAACCCATTCTCTACCGGAATGTCTGAAAGTCCTTGTGTGCCAATGTTCCAAGTGATACACATATATCACATACAAAACAATTTGGTGTGGCACACAAAGAGTTAAACAAATTAAAGCAGTGTGCATTGATGCTGTGTTCTTGATATTCCTGATGTATTTGTTACCAACTCCATTTACATTTTCATTTTGTCTTCATGTTTTAGCTGAAAGAAAAAGAGCTTCACCAACTACATTCCCTAGCAGAGGAGTTCAAGAAAAGAGACAAGGAGAGAACTCTCATCTTGAAAAAGAAGGTATTCATGTATACATAAGTACATGTTTATGATATGTATAAACAATTTCCCAATAAATCTTATATTTGATTATTGTAGCCAAGTTTAAAGGCATATGAAATGTATTATTATTATTATTATTATGTAAGACACCTATACATATGTAACACGTACCATAATGACATGTATTTTTAAAGAAGGAAGAAAACAGTGTTGGGTCTGGAGAGGAAGGGTAAGTGGGGGGAGGGGTTGGAGGGGAGTCGTGATGGAGAGAGGCATTTGAAATGAAGTGCACAAGGAATTACGACAGTGGTCAAATTACTTGTTTTATTTCTGGTATCCAACACCTATACACACAATTTAAGCCTATTTAAAATTTTTCCTCTTAGACAGAGGAATACGCAACTCTAGAGGAGCAACTTCGGCTTGCCTTGATGGACGTAGAGAGAAGAGAACGCCAGCTAGCAGCCAATGAGTCTGAGGTAGTGAGGCTGAAGGCTGATCTGGAGAGAGAACACCAACACAAACTGGTTGAGATGCAGGAAGCTTCTAGGAGGTTAAAGGAAGATTGCCTGCACCAAATAGAACTTGAGAAGTAAGTAATAGAAAGTAAAGACATCCATTCATGTTGAGGAAATTAATTGAACACAGCTCTACATAACATTATCAGAGGTGCATTATCATTTTTTATATTTTCAAGTAAATTTTTGTGAATGCTGATAGTTACCATTTGAAAAAAAATCCATGTCCATGTAATTGCAAATCATTAATGTCCTAACAGAAAGCATGATTGGTAGATTTGTTTTAACTAGATGTTTTATCTGAATTGCTTGTCATAACTAGACATATTCAAGCTTGTAATTATTGAAACATTGATCACTTCAAATTTAATCTTCAAGGTTACTTAAATAGCTTGAAGTAACAAAATCTAAAGCACAAATCTGGAGCAATCCCCAAGTTCTTTGCATTGAACTTGAAGTGGGATCATTACGTGAGTCAAGGTCATCTTTGGAAGTAGGACAACAGACTTGCACTCTTATAAACTGATAGTCTTCTGACCGTGTCCATTGTGTGATTGTGTGAAACTAGGGGAGATGCACCCAAACTGTTAAGATATCACAGTGTAGCAGATGTTGACATGTACTAAGATTGGCAGGTCACTTTGCAATTAACATTTTGAAATTCTTGCTTTTGTCTTCTCATAGAACAAGATAGTTGATTTCATCCTGTTTATTCAAAGATGTCATACTAGCGAGTACATTTCATTCTTGTGAAACTAACTCAGTATTGTTGATAGAGAGGAATGTAATTGACCTTTTGTGATGTTAATTTTACACTTCCTTTCAGGAAGTGCAATCATGTTTACACAATGGAGAGGAAGATTGTATTGTGTGGACTAAATGTACAGCGAATGATACATGAGGATTATAAGTGATTGTTTGATTTGAAGTGTTTGTGGAGGCTAATGTGTAGGAAATGACTAGACTTCCTGTTATTGATTTCAAGCTTATCTTAACTGCATTTCCCTATTTATGTCTTCCTGGTCATATGATTCACAATACAGTGAAACTTTTGTCGGAACTTGGTAGTTTTGTGTTGGTATTCAATTCAGTAGATGGGTGTTTGACAAATTAAAGGACACCATTTAAGATATATCTGCAAATCACATAATACAAAGTAACATTGTATTAAATTGGAACATGGGGATACATAGATGAGCAACAAAACGTACATGTATTAAGAGTCCTAATCTAAAGGTATTCAACAAATTGTTTTCCCAATCTTTTAAACCCTTTAAATTATGTTGGAATAATATGATGTATTCAAGGATCCTATTTTATTTATGAAGCTCAGTGTTATGTGCTTCTACAGTGAAATAAATCTCAATGTTGGAGGGACCGTTTGTAGAGCTGCTTATTGCTTGTTGATCATATGATTGGACCAATAAGTGACAATCTTATGAGATGAGCCAACATATGAGAGAGAAAGTTTAGAAGTGACATTCTTTTTTGTCCAGCTGTAGGTTCTTACAGCTCTAAGTTGGCCATGCTGGTGCTTCACAGATGCTGCAAAAGTCATGTTTTTTTCTTTGGTGGAGCATGATAAAAGTAATCAGAAATCACCTTTTCAGATGCATTAAACTGCTTCAAGTGTCTGTTTAGTACAGTGAAACCTGCTATGGAAAGACCGCCTACCTATAAAAAACATATTTTGTGTTTCCCTTGAACAATGTTTCACATTGAAATTCATATTGAATTAACCTGTGCATAAAGACCACCTACTCATAGAGATCACATTTTTAATTTCCCTTATTTAAGCAGTCTTTCTGTACATTTTTGACTGTATTAGGCTTAGGCATATGCTTCAATTAAAGGATTAGGATAAGAGAAGGATGTCTACAGGCTAACAGCACATTTCTTATTCCTGGGTCATAGGTCCAGAGTGCGAGTCTTGGAGGAGGAGAAACAGCGACTGGTCAATCAGCTGACTGATGCTGACCAGCGACTTGCCAAGAAGGAGCAGGAGTTTGAGCAGTTCAAGCAGGAATCTAGCAGCAAACCAGAGATCAAGCTCCAGGCCCAGATCAATCTACTTACATTGGAAAAGGTAAACCATTGAATTGGATTGATTTGAATCATTTATTGTCCCTTCATGGGACATTATATTTTGGGTCACATAGGTCAAAGGTCAATGGGTTGAGTTGGGAGAGAAAGCTGAAATCTGTTACTCAATCTAAGGTGGACTGCAAGCAGTAATGGGGACAAGCCCTGAAGGATTTAAGTACTTAAACAGATCAAATAATCATTTGTGAAGCTAGTATTTTATCCTATTGTTGACAGGTTGAGTTGGAGAGAAAGCTGGAATCAATCACTAAATCTACAAGCAGCAATGGGGACAAGCCCTCAAGGAGCAAAGTATTCAAACACATCAAATAGTTGTTAGTAATGCTTGTGTTGTATCACATTGTTGTCAGGTTGAGTTGGAGAGAAAGCTGGAATCAGTCACCAAATCCAAGGTGCACTACAAGCAGCAGTGGGGACGAGCCCTGAAGGAGCTGGCCCGCTTGAAGCAGAAGGAGGCGTCGGAGGCGAGACAGAGACTGAAGAAGCAGCAGCAGGAGCTGGAGCACATGCGGCTCCGATATCTGGCTGCGGAGGAGAAGGAGGTGGCCAAGGAGGAGCAGAAGGAGCTGCAGGAGATCAAGGGAGAACTCTCCAGGTTTGTGGACCCCCCCCCCCCCCTTCCCACCCAACATGTAACAAGCACAATTTTGTTGATTTACAAACAGGAAAGATAGTCAGAATCATAGTCAAAAGTAAAATATTTAGACATTTTGTATATTGAATAACAAATTTTGTGAAGTATTTTACTCCAGCCAAAATACAAGTTAAATACTTCAATTTCTGTTCTAAGTATTTAATTGAATTCCGGGCCAGGACTTCTTGATATTGCAAGGAGAATTACTGTCCCGATAATAACAAGGACAATAGCACTATAGCGCTTAGAAACATATTAAGCATGATATAAATGTATGCCATTATTATCATTTAAGTGTAGTTTTTCATGACATTAACAAATTGTAATGCATTACCCTTTGTTTGGTCAGGAGCATTGAAAAATGTTTATTCTTTTACTTGTGTACTGACAGGCTTAAAGAAGGAGAAAAGGAGAAGGAAAAGCAGCAATCGGTCTCTCAACAGGACGACAATGCGCAATCTGACATGCAGCTAGGGGGCAATACACATCACATAGAGGATGCAGCTCTGGAGGAACATGTAGCGAGGCTGAAAGAGGAAAGAGACACGCTACTGAGGACAGGGGTCTACACGCATCAGGACAGGATCATCAGTGAGCTAGACAAACAGATCAGACAGGCTATAGCTCAGAAGGCCTCATGACAGGGCTCGATTAGGATTAAAGGGATTAAGGATTAAGGTGAGCACACATGTGGACGATTTCAGTATTCGATGCATTGAAACCAACCCAACACGACACTACTGAGGTCGGAAGGTGGGAATTTGATTTCATCCCTAACTTAAATGTAAGCTCATATTTTGTGACGAGTATCTGAGGAAAGAGGATAAATGTGTTAAGCATGATGAAGTTTAATGAATGGGGACAACTTTTCTCTCTGTTGTGTTGTGATTGAGGGAATGAAGGGGGAAGAAGGATTAAGGAATATGGAGCAGAGAGGAATAGAGAGAGCATTGGAAGACAATGACATCTGGAACTGAAAGGGCAGGGCGAAAGAGAATGGAGTTTGCGTGATATGTTTAAGTAAATACAGAGGAATATGTTCTTTACCTGTTTGTTTTTACTGATTATGTGAAATGAGAGAAGGAGAGAAGTTGAGAGTAGAACTATTTCAGGATAAGCAAAAATGAATTGCAGATTATATTTTGTCATGTCATATATAAAGTAAGAACTTGAGTGTATGGTGTTCAAAAGTGCCTAATATTGTTGTGTGTATCTGTTTTGCAAGTGCCAGGAAAATGCTTCAAAATTGAATGAATTATTTATCAATTATGAACTTATTAACATGTCTGCGTGGTATTTATTATTACATGGTGCATCCACAATAAGTGCCAAAGATTCCAATTTATACAAGACCACTTTCAATTCATTGTTTTACAGATGCATAGTCAAGAGGAAATGTCACTTTCTTGATATAGTTTAAATATCTGGAGACTCGTATCTCACATAAGCATGGTATAATGAAACAGAAAAAGACATTTTAACTTTTACTATTAATATGTCCATATAAAATCATCAAATATTTGTGTCTCGCCTGTGTATGAAAAAGAATTGAAAAAAAGAAACCTTGATAGTAGTTGGCTCTTATTGGATTTTGTTGACAGCTGATGAAGGCTTGCTTAAAAAAAAAAATCACAATCTCGTGTACCCCACTGAGGAAGGTTTTGCTGTGCTTTCATTTGCTGAATGCATGAGTTCCGTACATTTTACACATGAGCTCCAGGCTATACAAAAAATGCACTACCATGTAAATGGCCAGTGAGCTCTGGTTCCAGTAACAAAGGCTTGCAAAATGGCACTGGCCAATGAACATCATTGTTGCATGCGCTTTTTGTTAAAATGAGTGACCAGTAACCAATCAGAATTCGTCTTTTAAATTTGCAATTGATCACAAACCTTTATGTTACAGGGCCCTGATCAAAACACTCAAGTTCCAGGTTTAATTGTAACCATGAATGGCAAGTTTCATTTGTTGTATGAGCTACATGTTTATGCATTGCCGCCCAGATACCAACCCAACCTTTTAGGTAATAAGAGATTGGATCCTACTTAACTGTAACATACTGTATAAAGTTGTGTCATGATGTAGTACAGCCGGGTACATACAAGCTTGAAATATTTATTACTCAGAAGTATGACCTGTGAGGTTTTTTTTGAAAACCTATGGAGCAATACTCACTATGCAGTTTTCTTCTCTTAGATGGAGCATAAAGTCAGCATTAATCAGGGGCATTCAGAAAATAGTCGCACCAATTATTGTATAGTGGGACGTCAGTGTATACATTGTGTGTGCTTGTGGTCCCATTGTATTGTTTTGTACCATTGAGTGCCTTGCTGGATGAGTGTGTTTATATGTTAATACCTTTGTGAATATGTGCAGCTGTATATTATGTATATACATGTAAAATGATGTAAGTATATAATAAAGAGATACATTTCAGGCAATGCATGACTTTTTTGTGTACATTTGTGTGGATGTAGTGTATAAATCCTTAAAAACACAAACAGAATACATAACATTTTTTATATACTGTATGAACTTTAATAAAAATTCAATATTTGTTTTCTCAAAGGGAAAGAATAATTTGATTGAACAATAATTTAACACTTCTTATTAAATATCTGCATTTATACATTTTAACATATCTACAACTTTTGTAAAATATAAACACATACATACAATGTGAACATATGCACATAATACCAATAGAATTTGGTAAGCTACATTGACATTTCAGAATTGTGAAAGCCCAATCATTCTACATAACTGGTCCTTTTTTTCTCTGCCTACAGTAATGAGATATGTTTGTAACGAGATGTTGAGTTAGCGCAGCTGGCAGCTTTAATACCTACCTGCTTCTCAAAACAATTGATATGTACTGATACTTAAATTCACACATATACAAAGTGAAATGCATTAATTGTGAACTTAACACATTAAAAAAAATGTACATACTTTTCTCATTGAATTTGAGACAAACTTCATGCAAAAAGTATTACAATTTTGCTGATTGCACATTGCAATGCTAAGCAACACTTATAATTCACAACTTTAACTATTCTGCAACAATTTTTCATACATTGTATTTCACATTACATATATAACATTAACATCTGTGTAACTTGAAACAAACAAATATTATTTCTTTGAGCAAAGTTTAAATACAGAATTAAGATGTTGATTCTCAGCTTTATTTTGTACTGGTAGTATCATTCATATTTGTAACAAGTACCTGGCATAGAACTGAATTAACGCACATCAAATGTTCAATTACTCAATACTTTGATTACACATGTGCAAGCACTGTTCATGACATACATTTATGTATGCTTACATCTTCTCCAGCATGTTTAACATTGAAATAGCTCCTGTAATCAGCTATGACTGTAAATTACATCTGAAGAAAACTACTGTTAGTGTTAGCTGCAATACTTAAGTCACATTCATTTTCTCACTAGCAATGCATTCTTTAAATGATACTCCACTTCGCCCCAATGGTATTGTGATATCCATCAGCATCGGGAAAAACGCCACCCTCAATTAAATTGATGTGCTTTGATGTTGAGAGACAAATTTCATAACAATGAACAATAAATCCTTGCTTCAAGCGAAATTCCATGAATAATATTTGCAGCCAATTTGTAAACAGAGATTTGGGAATAATGATTTCTGCTTTCACAGTTATGCTGTTTACTGACTAAGACAATAGAACAGAGAGTTTAATCATCAACATCTCTTGATAGTGATGATACTTTCACATCTAAAAGGACATTAAATAAGAATGCAAACATTTCATTTTCATGGTGATCTCAAAATATCCATGTGTAATTGTCTGGGAAATGCATTCTATTTCATTTGAGTCAATAAATAGAAGATTTATATGTTTTTCTTCTGATTGTATAGTTATACTTCCCTTAAATCCTCGGACCCGAGGTATAAGCCTAAGCCATCATAGTTATACAACCACTTGATAATTTCACCCCATAAAATTCCTTTTCCTAAAAATAGATCCATGTGAATACTACTAACATGATTCAAGAGTGTTCCATAAATTACATAATATTTTTGCCAAAAATAATGTTTTGTATGATTTTCGCACTTATAATTTCTCAAGTTCATCTGTGTCAGCTTTCTGGAAATTCATTTTCTTTATTGAAGAAAAAAAATATAATTGATATTAAAGTGAAAAGGACTGCCGAGACATGATTAGAAAATATATTAAATACATTTGCTATAATTGGTAAACTCTTTGCTCATGAAATTTATTCCAGATTCACGGCTACACGCAAGTAATTTTGGTTGTTAAAGGGGATAAATCTTCTTTTCAAATGATGTAAAGCAAACTTTGCTCACAAATATAAAATATGAGTATTTCCGAATGAACTCATTAGACCATCAAGATTAAATCAATACATTTCATGCACCATAAACAAAGATCATCTACATCATCATCATTATACACATGTACCTTGAATCACTTCATGCAAGATAAGGCAACTTAATGCAGTAAACTCTGGTAGCTCCAAATGTTCTTACTTGAAATGCAGTGCTTGCATAACTTGTTGATTTGTTATTCCATAATATCCATTTTCCATGATGATGATTTCTCTCAATGTTAATTGTCTCAATCATTCCTGAAAATGGGAGGTCTAAACTTTTAATGACTTCTCAATTACCAAGAGCACAAACAGACTTGACAGACATTTCTCAAGTGCGTGAATTTGTGGTGAGCCAGTCCCTGAATATATGCAATTAAAATTCATATAAACACATGCAAAATTCACAAAGATTTACACCAACTCAAATACGGAAAATGTAAATGATCTTACACCATAACTCTCATTACGTTGGCATACAAGTGGGTACAATATGATTCAAATTATTAATGTAACAACATTCAATATTATTTCCAGCAGAAATGTTACTCCAAATTCAAGGTAAGCTAAATTGTATCTTGTACATATGCAAGTTGCTCTACGTCTTACCTAGTTGGCACAGTCCTGTTATTCTTATTTTCAATAATAACATTTTTACAACGGCATGTAAGCAAAACTCAAACAACACCTTTACTCGCTGGCAGCACTTGGCAAGATATGAAATGCACCTTGATAATAAAACTTAAAAACAAACACTAAGAAAGTCATAGTTTTATACCAATTCAAGTAGGACACAGTAGAGTTAAAGATGAATTGCATGTTTCCATTTAGACATGGTTTTCATAACATCCCTTATTTCATTAGATGGAACAGAGTTGCGATTGATCTGAATTGATAACAACTCTAATCTCCTGTATCTTATGTACAGAGTTACGATAGATATCAATTGCAAGTCAAGTGGCGATCAACCACAAATCTTTAGAAGACAGGGCATATCTACAACCATTATGCTTGTTTAATTACAGTAACATCTCTTTCATTATCTCTGCAGTATTCTTATTTTGTTAAAAACTTGAGCTGCTGAAAACAAATTAACTCTGAGGTCAACATTGTTATGACTTTCACAGTGATAAGTTTCATTTTTCATACCTGAACCTGTATTTGAGTATGATAACATTTGTAAATACAAACTAGTATTGTGTTCTTCAGATCTCGTTACAACTATATTTTCCCCCACTTGAATATTTCCAAAATGAACGAATCAATCAGTAAGGTTTTCCTGGCTGTTAATTAACATTCACATCGTTATATAACAAGTGAATGGATATTAAGGAAGAAGGCATTAGAGGTGGAGCAGCTAGAATTGCTGAAAGCCTGGGGGTGGTGGCACCCCTCCCTTTGATTTGTTCCCCGCCCCGTAGAACTCCTTGGCATGGACATTGAGCCGGGAAGTCTTGTTGTTCTTACCTCCCCCTCCTGGTGAGCCTCTCTTCCCTCCTCCCCCTCCACCGCGGTATCCCCCCTCCCTCCCACCACCACCACCACCACCACCACTGTGAGCGATGGGCGACATCCGGCCGGACTTGGACGGCTGGTTGCGGAAGGTGGGGCCGGACTGGAAGGCGGGGCTGGAGTGAGCCATGGGGGAGAAGCTGCTCCCATCCTGGGTGGACCAGGGGACCTGAGACCCACCCCCTTGGTACTGAGCAGGGAAATCTGGGGGCTTGGCCAGGGGGCTGGCTGGAGGGGTTCTGAAACGCAAGGGGACAGGAAAGTTGGGGTAGGGGGTCATTAATCATTTACATATTTTTCACCAGAGATAATAATGAACGTGTCAGTGAGAATGATATGGTGTGATTCTTTAGCATATACATGGTCAAGCATCACATAGATTTACATTTACATCTATATACAATAAAGATAAAATGTAACTTGTAAATGCAGTGGAAACATTTTAATGTTGCTTTAAGTTTTTATTCTATTTGGTTAAGGCAAATGTCCTGGTCTTGACAACTTGACAACCTGACAACAATGTTACATTCTATTGATTTTACACCTCTATTATCCTTACCTCTGAGAGTTGTTCCATCTGCCAGCAGGGCCACCTCTTGATGTGGGTGACTGTCTCCAGCCCCCTTGCCCCCCTCCACGGCCACCTCCCTGGCCCCAGTACCCCCCATCACCATTGCCCTGGTAGGAAGAACTGGCAGAGGCCTGGGATCGGCCTCCCCTCCCCCCAGACTGGCCTGCAAGAAAAGCCACCAAAATGGTTAACACTGGAAAGTTATTGGGATGTACTATCAATTCACTAACTTAGTTTGTCTAATACTTAGTTTGTCTAATACATGAAACATTAAAACATATTGGTTGATAGCATCCGATACGTCAGAAATCTAGCAATAAGGAATACATGTTTGCTTTTCTGGAAAAAAAAACATTCTTGGTGCATTGTTTTTTACTAATCCACCAGCAAAATACATTTTGATCAGAGAAAAGCAAATTATAACTAGCTTTTATATAGCATGTCTATTGTACAAAGTACCAGTCAAAATGCTGATTATTACCCTGGCTTTATCCAACCTGCTGTTTTCACCGCTAAAACTAGTTGACTTAATTAGATCAGGAATAACTCATGCCAGGTACCAAGTGACTACACTTGGGCCCTGTTGCATAAAACATGCCATTAAAGGGCATATATTGTACTGGGAAAACAAAAAAAGCCTTCAAAAGGTGATCATCAACAATCTTCTTGCCAATGGTCTTAAATTCATGTACTGTCCATTTCAGAAACTTGCTGAAAGTTATTTGCCCTCAAATGATCCACATTTGGAGTAACAAGTGATTAAATCACAAATCCTCACAATGTTCGGGCTGAACATTTGTCTTCCCAATACAGTATATTCCCTTTAATGGTAACTCTGCCATCAATGGTAACTACCATGATAACATTGCTCGACAGCCAATCAAATTCAAGGTTTCCATAAAAGTTGCAATTGGTAACAAAGTTACCATCAATGGTTAGTTATGCAACAGGGCCCTGGACAAAAGAGGACAAAACATGAACAAAACACCATGTCCAACGGCATAATGTATATTAGCTTCATGGTACCAATAATGAACCTACCTCCTTGTCTGTGATCATTGCTTCTCCAGTTACCTCTGCCATAGCCTTGCTGCTACACAGAGAAGGAAGAAAAAATATACTATCATACATGTACAATGTAAAAAAAGACATCATTCCCCTTTTTGTGTTTTCAGGCAAAATAACAATGTGCTGATTCCTGCACAGAATAAGAAGAAGAAATGTTTTTATCATATAATAGTGAAAATGCCATCATTCTACTTGTCTTTTCATGCAAAAAAAAATCAATTATTTCAACACCTGTTTATATTCTACATAAAGAACACACATAATGATGAATGTCAATGATGAAGGATCTTTATCTGAATATGGCAGAAAGATTGCAGTATGGATCACATTTCAAAGTTAGTAGAGGTTCAATGGATGGTTGGAAATGGTACACATTTAATATATGCCCAGATTAAAAAAGAGGACACACCCTTTTATACTTTTTTAAATAGGAATTATGGATACATCTTATAAGGAAGTTGGACAATGGGTAGCATTAATAAAAACAGAACATATAAATTCAGCAGGATTGCTACCAAGGACATCTATGTACTGTTAGAGCACACCATTTCAAAATGCATTGAAAATAAACCCACATTATCCGTAACAAAGAAGATGCACTATTCTGAGGAATTGTGGATAAATCTGAATTGCACAATGGGCAGCATTGATACGGACATGTGCAGAAGCACAAAAGGAACTCAAAAGACTAGAAAGCAGAGCTGGTACATACCTGAGACCCTGAGAAGCGATTGGACATGCTGCCTCTTGGAGGACTGTTGAACTGCTCTATGGCTGAAGAAGATGAATGTGAGGAGGAATGTGAAGAGGAACGTGCAGAGGAACGGGGAGATGAACGTGAAGATGAATCTGACTTTGATTTTGAAACTGATCATCATCATCATAGCAATAGAGGCAGAAGAGCATTTATAAAGCAAATTATAATGCATTTTTTTTAACAGAGCGTGAAGTGAAAAGTGGAAATGGAAAGTAAATAGCCATGGAAGAATGAAATGTAATGAGAAAAACACAAAGAAAATGTAATATGTTAGTCACATTGTAGGTAATACGAGGATATGTCAGTGTAAATATGAACAATTTACCTTTTTTGGGTGAGGAGGTGATATATTAAATGAATTGCCTCGAAGAAAGGATTTGGTTAATCTAAGTAATATCTACCGGTACTTTATATCCACCAACCTTTCATTGCATGCATTCATCACGCTACCACAGCGGCCTCAAGGATAATATACATGAGTAATGTATTCTGAATCTTCAAGCATTGATCATGATTATCCAAAGCAAAACTCACAGATTCTTTTTAAAAAAATGCCGTTCATTTTGGAGTGCACACACTGTGCACGTTGTCATTTATTATACACATTGTAAAGTAGACAAAGAGTATTGTGATGTCAGAATGAGCTCACAATGGCTGGTACATATTTACCTGTGTGCCATCTGATCTTAACACAAAACCCTAAATCTAAGCTTGTGCTTGTAGGAGGATTAGGGTAGGGAAATTGTGGTAGGCCACATGGTAATCCAGTAGGAGGAAACAGGGGAGGATGGGAATGTGGAAGTACGGGGGAGAGATAACTGTGAGTACAGCCTCTTACCCATTGGCTTTGGTCTCTGTCCCACACCCACAGGCTGCTGTAGGCCCAGTGCTTGTTCTTCACTGGTCAGGGCTCTGATGATAGTCTTCAACACAGCCTGTGCAGTAAGGAAATACAGGGCAAAATATACTTGAATTGTTATCAAATAATATATAAGGCTAAAGTGTGCCTTATTTATTCAGACATTGCTATCTCTTTATCCCCTCTCCAGACAATAATGTTGGTCCCCACATATCAATACAGCCATGGAAATAAATCATGGATCACTTACTGTACAATAGTACAATAAGTGGTCCAATAATGTTTGTTTAACAATACCTGTATATCAATGATACAATATCAATCATCTACATATGATACCCCCCCCCCCAAAAAAAAAAAAATAAAAAAAATAAATATCAATACGAATTCACACAGCAACATGTCAAATAACAAATAGCAATGAGTGTTTAGTTAATTTGTTTTGCTTTAACAAGAATACTTTTGGAATTAGAACTCTGACTTGCTTGTGATAACTGTAATTGGTCACTTATTTTGATGGGAAACAGAGGTTATTCACATGAAAAGCATGAATGAATAGTTTAAACACTATACAACTGACTGCACGCATTAATGTCATTCATGTATGTTCAAGAAATACTTTAAAGGTGTACAAACATGTTGTGATTGCTGAGTTTCTTGGGATGTAACGCAGAGCCCACGTATACCCGGTTTCTGCAGTGAACAGGTGAAGATGGAAAGCCTACCTCATCAGCCTGTGACCATGGCTTGGCAGGGGTTCTCATCCTTCTCAGGAACAGGGTGTGCCACTTAGTCCTCAGCTGCAGGGTCAGGCTGGCAGCCTGAAATAAAGCATATTAGAGAATGGGTAAAAATTCTGCATTGGCCAGTTTCATGTGTAGACTAGTGTTATTTAAGTGCTGTTTTTTGTGTGATGAATTTTCAGCAGAATGGTGAAGGCCTAGTATGTTAACGACATAAACATATCTACATCCGTTCATATTTCTTTCCACCATGTGAACAATTCATTTAAATGTATGTTAGCTTTAATTTTTATGCTGCCACCATGTTGAACTAAGTATCTGTATATAAAACTAACCACAATCACTAATACCTACAATGTTAGGTATAACTACATGAATACGAGTGATGATGCATGCCTATGGATGGTAATAATTGTGTATCAATCAATCAATTGGAGTAGCTTGTCAGAATGTCACAATGAATTCCTCTTTTTGCTGGCAGTGGTATCTCTAAGCCAAGAGCCAAACATTCAGCCTCTGTCCTCCTCTTGACCTACATCCCTGAACAGCACCAGTAAGGGCAACTTTCTCAGAAGTATGACCTGAGTGCATCTGTAGAATTAAGATAGTGTATCTTGATCAAACTAGCTGTATAAATCATAAAATACATCACTGACCATCGGTTCAGCCTTGATGACCAGCCATTCGTCCAGCTTGAGTGTAGCCTTCGCCACCCTTGTGTCCTCATCCTCACCCTCGCTGGAGTCATTGCCCCCATCCCCATTGGGCCCGACCCTGAGTGCCGTGGGCGCCCCTGTGCCCTCTGGTAGGCTGAGGGCGTCATAGGGCAGGCGGGCGGGGCCACAGCATAAGGCCACCGTCAGGGCTGAGATGAGGGTCACGCAGCGCACACTGGTACGGTAGTGAGAGCTGGAGGAAAATCACAGAAAAATTATGCAATTTAATACACAGACTTTCTGGGAGGAAAATGGGCCTGTTGACTCTGTGTGCTGCATGTGAATAATTCTATTTTTACAATAAAGACATTCAAACTGTATAAAGCACAAATGTGTCTGCACAAAAAGGGTTGAATAACCCCCTGCTTCTATGGAATGATCAATTTACCATCAGAAAATATACAATCAAAATGAATTTGACAGCAATGTAAAATATACAGTTTCATTACGCAACTGGTTATTCACAATTCACTCAAACCTACTCACTTGAGCATCTAAATCATTAAAACAAACTTCTGGGAATAACAAATTAAAGAAGAAAAATTCACACACAACCCGGGCAACAAAGATATGATTTAAATAAATAAAATTAAATGGTAGCATAAAAACAAGCATAAAAGGTATGTAGAAGTCATACAAAGATCAAAGTGTGCTGCTTACCTGGTGAGCTCATCATAGAGTAGCCAGTCTGAGGGGAGAGAGTCAAGGGTCTTCATGTGTTCTTCACCCAGTGACGTCTTTCCCTTCGCCACCTCATGCAGCACAGAGTTTGGATGGAAACGCACCTTGGACTCCGTTCTACAGATTATGAAGGAAAGGGAACAAAGCAATGAAATCTGAACATAGTAGAGAAATTTATATCAAGGGAGCTAGTATGATAACTACAAATGATTTAATCACTAATTTATATGCGTTTAAATATGTAATGATTGATAACTTATCATGATGTGTAAATGATTTAAAGATAAAAATGTATCTCCCAGCTATTCGTCACAAAAATCTACTGATCAGTTACACCTCACTAGAGTTTAATCTTTATTTTGACAGAGTTTGCTTCTGCCATGAGTTGCCTATTTGCCTCCTTAAAATGTCAACCTTCCTACCATGAAAAGATTCATGAGTTCCTCATTAGTTGAAAGAGTTTCCTCAAACCTGATTTTAAATGTGGCTCAAAGTAGTTTTCTGCTTTAAGTAAGTGCAACTTATTTGGGGACTGGAATACCGCTAGATTTTGATGGTGCTGGATACTAACTTTGTGGTGAGTAGTCTTTTTTCTCTGTCCACCTTGAGTAGGTTGGGATACATGCCAGCACACAGGCATGCCTTGACGACGGCCCAGTTCTCTGAGTTGGTGTTGAGGTCCCTGATGTCCCCAGGCCCACGGGCCCTCACAAAGCCTGATGCCCTCAGCTGCCCAAGCAGCTGTGTCCTGTGTAGGGAGAGCACAATCTCATTACAAATACACTCCATAGCAGTGATATCATGTCAAAGTATTGATCCATATCCTCTAGAGGAGGAAAACAGTCATTTACTTACTCTGTCATGGAAGTTGGAATGAGCAATAATCATGTTTTCATGAAAATCAAAGCCACAATTAGGATGAACACAGATAATAATTGGCTTTGTGTACACCATTTTGTCTGGTATTAACCATCAAAGTACTCAAGCTGCTGTTGAAATGCCAGAAGCTAGTGCATATATATATAGATTAACTAGAGCAATTCGACTGCCGCGCAGTCGATAAATATGCCTCCGCCTCTTTACTAGCTCTATTTCGATTTATTCTCAGAAAACCTGTTTGGTGGGCAATGAACCATTTAATTCCTATGTGAAATGAAAATATCATATTCTGTTTTTCCATGTTTGGCCAAGTTTGGCAATGTTCATTGACCTTTCACTTCCAATCTAATCAGTCCGTCTAAAGCCATCCTTGTATCAAGTTTGTTTAAAATTGACCAATTTGGGGGTAAAGTTCATTGACCTTTGACCTTTCAGAAATTTTACCCACACTTTCACCAGTCTACCTCCATGAAGTGATACATCTCTGTATCATGTTTGATTCAAATTGAACTGTTAGTTTTGCATTCAGTGTGGAAAATGTTAAATTTGGCACAATTTTTAGCCAATTTTGGCACAGTTCATAGACATTTGGCCTCTGACCTTTGAGAATTTTCACCAAATATATCATCAGTCTACCCCAAGTAGTGATCCATCTTTGCACCATGATTGGTTGGTATTGCACAACTGGACCTTGATGTACTTTAAAAAATATTACTTTTGGGGCAATTTTTTTGCTAATTTTTTCAAAGTTCATTGACCTTTGACCTTACAGGAATTTTACCCAAACTTCCATCAATCTACCTCCATGAAGTGATACATCTCTGTACCATTTTTGGTTAGAATTGCACCATTGGATTTGGGTTTATTGTGAAAAATGTCGATTTGGGGCCAATTTTTAGCAAATTGTTGCAAAGTTCATTGACCTTTGACCCATGAACTTTCAGGAATTTTATCAAAAATGTCACCAGTCTCTTCTCAAGTAGTGATCCATCTTTGTACCATGTTTCATGAGAATTGGATCCTTGGATTTGGATTTATTGTGAAAAATATAAAGCTTGGGGCAGTTTTTAGCCAATTTTGGCAAAGTTCATTGACCTTTGACCTCTGAACTTTCAGGAATTTTATCTAAAGTGTCACCAGTCTATTCCTAAGTATTGATCCATCTTTGTACCATGTTTCATGAGAATTGGATCCTTTGATTTGGCTTTATTGTGAAAAAGGTCAATTTGGGTCAATTTTTCACAAAGTTCATTGACCTTTGACCTTTGACCTCAATCAGCATTGTCCCCTAATTTACACACTTTATTGGGTCCATGCAATACACACATGTACCAAGTTTGAAGCAAATCTGGTTAACGGTTCTCAAGATATTGCTGAAACGGAATCGGGACGGACGTACGGACGGACGGACGGACGGACGGACGGACGGACGTACAGACGGACGGACGGACGGACGGACGGACAACCCGAAAACATAATGCCTCCGGCCACTTTGTGGCGGAGGCATAAAAATATTAATTCTTGCCAGGTAGCTATTTATTATGATTTGTTTGAGAAGGACACATAGCGCAAAACACCTTGTCCAAGGGTGTACACACACGACCGAAGTTGATTCCAGGATCTTTCTAGAATAGTTGAGAGCACTCACCACTATATCACAGTGTTCTCACTACCACAGGTAGAGTTATGTTCTCCAAAGATCATATCTTAAGCACACATTTTTGTAAATTTGGGGTCATCAAGCACAAAAAGTCAATGATATCTTATGGTTCTGTCTACCCCACGTCCATTAATATGTGTCTGTCTGCCTGTCTCTCTCCTCTGTGCCTATACATGGCTCATACCTCATTCCAACAATCATCTCCAGGGACGCTCTTGACAGGAAGTTGCGCTCGCAGAAGGTTCCCTCCCATCCATCGCTCCGGGCACGCTGCCACGACTGGAACGCCCTGAGCAGGGCCATGTGATCACTGAAGGTGTTGGCAGAGTACTTCTTCCGCACCTGCATGGCACCACGCTTCTGGGATGGGTGGTTGGGAAGCACGACTGAGGAGAGCCATCCAGTGGGAAAAGTGAAAATTTACTTGCGGGGACTGTTTTTGAAGCCTTATGTCATGAAACAAACACTGATCTAACTGCATTTTGTGTTATACCCTATGAGGATTATTCCACAGATTTGTTTTTGTGAATGGCTGGGGTATATCTTCCTGAGATTCTTGTAAATTTTTCTCTCATTGGCATGCTTTAAATTCATAAGAAAATATTGTTCATGACAAGTAGGCACATTTTCACAAATTCAATCAAACATCTATTGAACTATGGTGTACACGAGGTACACAGACAAACATCCGCATACATAGAGACAAATAATTCATCCAAGGAGTGCTTACACGGGTCTGTGGAATGGATTGTGATGGATACAAGTAAAAGAGGGAAAGAGAGAGAGAGAGATAGAGAAACAGGGAGAGAGCTAGAGAGAGAGAAAGAGAGAAAATGAGAGAAAAAAGAAAAGGCTGGAAAATGTATAAAGATTCTGGATTTAATTGTTCACTATAGATCACAGAAGGATTTCTGTGTAAGGATTCTTTGCTTACATGGGTCTTTGTAGGCCAGAGCACACACAATGGTTAGGATGGGGTCAAGGCACTTTAGGACGATGCTGTAGAGAACCATCTTGCCCAGCCGTGGGTCAACTGGTAGGTCTGCTAGATGGCAGCCTAGCTCGGTCAGGTCCTCCCACTGATCCATCGCATCGATGGACTGGCCCAGGGAATAAAGGTGTTGAGTGATTTAATGAAATGGGGGGGCGGGATAAAGAACAATAGTCAGACAGATGGATCCATGTAGTAATAAGCTAGAATAGATACGAGAGAGAGAGAGAGAGAGAGAGAGAGAGAGAGAGAGAGAGAAATAGAGAGAGGGATAGAGAGAGAGAGAGAGAGAGGAGAAGAAGAGAGAGATGGAATACTAGGGAGAGAGAGAAAAGAGTAACATATGTTATATACCTTAGACTTCTCGATATATGGATTAAGAAATACATAGGAAAATGCTTTAAAATAATATGTAAAACAAAATTAAAATTAAGACATGAAGAAAACCACAGCCATGATGACTAGCCTACCAAATATCATAACTTATTGCTGAATGTACAATGCCAAGAGCTCAATTGTTGTTTATGCAATATGACCCTAGAAAGAGAAATACACAGAGAGAGAGAGAGAGAGAGAGAGAGAGAGAGAGAGAAAGAGAGAGCAAGAGAGAGAGAGTGATGGTGTGATAGGACAGGAAATATAGATAGAGGGAGAAAGAGCAAGACAGAGAAAGAGAGAGGGTAGAGAAGGGGTGAGAGCAAGAGAGAGATAGAAAGAGAGAGGAGAGAGAGAAAGAGAGAAAGAGAAAGACAAAGAGAAAGAGAAAAAGACAGGAAGAGGGAGGGAGAGAGAGGGGGGGGGGGGAGGGGTGAATGCAAGACAAATATGGAGAGAAATCATATAAACTGCCTACCTTGAGGAGCTGGATGGCATTCTTGATGGCAAGAGTAGCAGGAGGCTCCGGGGCTCTCTTCAAGAAGTCAGCCACTGAGGTCTCATTGGGGGCAAGCAGCTTGGTGTGCAGGCACAGCTCCTGTTACAGGTAGACAGGACACGGATGATAACTACACTGTACATGAAATTCATTCATGCATGTGTATATCTAAAGGGGAATTAAACCCCTATAATAAGTCGACTTGATAAAAAGTATAAAATTTGAGAAATCAGACATATCAAAAGGATGTTATTTGTGTGTTGAAAAATCTGAATCACTAGCCTTGTAAGTTTGCTCTCTAAGTCAAAAGTAGGCAAAAGTGATGCTCTGGGTATCGTCTTGAGTATGCATGGTACATAAGAACAATGGCAATTCCATGCATTATGTCATTTTGGACCAATGGAGTCAACTATTAATGTGAGTGATCAGGAATCAGTACTTTTAATCATGATTTTCAAAAATTCACAACTCCCTTAATAGGTTTGACTTTTTTTTTTTACCCACCAATATTTCTGCTTTTATTCAATTCAATTAATTTTCAAAGTTTCATTCTCCTTTAATAGTTTTGTTTTGTCTCCATGCAGCAGTATATACAAATCCTTGACAGAAAGCATTCAAATGCTATGAACTTGTACTTTAGATGCTTACATGCAGGGGAGTCCTGAGGATCTCGGGCACTTGGAAGTCTGGCAGACTCTTGAAGCGGATCCTGCTGATCAGATGGAAGCACATCCCAGGACGGCATCGACCCGCTCTGAAACATGATGGAAGACATGAAATAAACATGGAATGCAAAATATAAACATATAATGAGAATGCCATCCCACAATGCACCGCACAGCAACATTCAAATTATTTTTTGATTCATGTCTGGCGTCGGGACTGTAAACTAAATCAGAATGGTTTACTTATCCTACTATGCAGTGTGGAGAATTGGATAACCTTGGATTATACACTCATAGCAAGTGGGCTTTCTCTGTTGTTATTGTTGTTAGAGGAAAGGGCTACCAGTACCTGGCTGACTCTCTCATTCAAGCTGATGAGAATTAACGTGAGTATACAGCATATCACAACAGAGGCAACAAAACTTGTCTACAAATAATCTTAATTCGACCACAAAATATTGTTGTTGCTTTACTCGATTATTATGTTTTCTTGTTCATTTTCTGTCATTTGGTTTCATTTGAATCATTTTCACAATGAATTGCATGTCAAACAAGCAATCAACTTGATATCTTAAGCAGACAAAATACAATTTCACCATGTATGCCCTTTTTTTGATTGTCAAAAGATTGAATAAGTTGTAAGTGAAATTTGATGTTGTATGTTATATCATATGATCTGAACAGAGTACCTCCCTCTCCTCTGTTTGGCACTGGCCTTGGAGATCCAGTTGCACTTCAGCGATGAGATGTTGGCAATGGCATCAAAGGATTTCTGGCAACAAAAAATTACAAATTGGAATTAGATTTTTGATGAAGATTGAAAAGAAAACTTCCAAATTCAGATACATTACACAAAAACTGGAAACATCTTTACTCATACCATAAGTAAGATGTTTGTATTGTTCAAAGCAAAGTTACTTAAAATTTGAATTTGGTAGATACTTAAGTTGTTTTAGTTTATTTTACTTGTATCTACCTCATTGACTCTTCCCAAGTCAATGCGAGCACAGCGTGGTTATGGTCAAAGGACAGTTACTTAAAGTCCTACTTTGCTACAGATAGGAAACTGTAGTAATATATTTATCAGCAATTTATTTTCTTTGTACTCACCTCCTTGACTTTTCCTGAGTCAATGACAAACACGACATCATTGATGGTCACACTGGTCTCAGCTATATTGGTAGACAAAATCTATGAAAAAGAAGATGAAATATGTCAGAATAGCTGTCCGCAGTGAAGGAATTTGGTTCAATTGTGATATCTAGCATTGACTTGTCTATTCAAATGCGACTAAATTTAGCACAATTCTTTAGAAATACTATTTCCAAAAGCTGTGATTTTTTGAATTACTTGTTCTTAAATGAATCATTAATGAAAGTAGGACTGTCTTTGTAATTTGTTAATCTTTTCTTCCATTCATCAAATAAGTTTAGATGAGGTTGATAAGTCTCACAAACAATAAAATCCTGCACTAAAATCGTCTAAATGACGGGCACTCTGTGTAGATGAGCAGATTAAATCTTCACATGGCAGACAAACTGCTTTTCAATGGGCTCTGTCCGTATAACTTGTGCAAAAGTGCATCAACGCAAAGCTCTCAAACCTTCCAAGGCAGAAATTTAGAATGTTTAAGTAAAATTCAAAATACATTGATTTGTTGCATGCACGTGCATTGTATGTCATGGAAAATTGGAAAGGGAGGGGTTTATGTTCCTGGATGGGACAAAAAAAGACCAAAAACATGGAAATCATTCCTCCCCAAACAGAATGGAAGGCAGGTATTTCCATGGCACATACAGAATTAACCCTCTGTGTATTATTTGTGAATATCACACATGACATGCAAAGAATTCAGAAAGGGGTGCAGTGAATAGGGCAGACTTACTATCTTGCGGACCCCAGGGGCCGCGGTGCGGAAGACTTTCTTCTGATCTTGGCTCTGCATGCTAGAGTGCAGCGTGTAGACTTGGAAGGAGTGGCTATCGCTGAAGGTCTCGTCCTGTAGCAGCATGTCACGGAGTGTGACTATGTCATCGTAGCCAGGCAGGAAAACAAGGATGGCACCTGGAAGTGGTCAGGAGAGAATGGTGAGGAATCGACCATAAAACAACACATAGAGGAGATGAACATGACAAGACGTTAAATCACAATTCTGCTTCAGAAGTGGTACATGGATCTGGAATAATAATTAAAACCATCATTCTTGTAGAAGCATGGATGATATTTTGTCAGCACAGCAAAGGAGGAAAATTAGATAATTCTGATAAAGGCTTCATTCCTTAAAACAAGTGCCCGGTCTGTTACCTTCCTGTGAGTTGCTGCTGATGTAGTCCAGCAGTGCCTGGATGAGGTTGAGATCCACCCTCTCATCATCAAAGCTGTGATGGTATGCCTGGAGCAGGTCCCTGTCCTCTGCACTGATCTCATGATGGCTTCTAAGCAGCTCACATTCATCTTCTGTGTTGGTCTGCATCGTCTCCCTGCAATCATACAGAAAAACCTACTTTAACCTTACAAGGGCTAGCAGGGGAGCGCAGTCCAACCCCCCTCTACGTTCCCCACGATATTTTCACAGATATCTGTTTTACAGCTGCGAGCTTTCTTGACTTTATAAGAGCACCGAAGTGTGATGTCATATGAGCATGATTTCAAGACAGCTGGTTCTAAACTATCTGGGTAGAGCAAATAGCAGTGATCATAGCGGGAACTGTTATTGGAAGTGCCCATCACTAGCCCGTTAGACAACATTCAACCAGTGGAAATCTCTCTTGAGTGATGTTGTTTAGAACCAGAAACCTGCAGAACAATGGATATGACAACACCACTTCGGCACTCTGTAGGTTACAACCTTACACATCTTTTGATACCAAATGCATGAAGTTTCAATCATGAGCCAAAGTTTTAAAATCTCACTTTTACAGGAACATTGGTTTTTAAAGGTTGAATGTACTTACAGGTAAGCCTGAAGAAGTTCAATGATCTCAGATTGATTGAACATCTTTGCAAAGTCCAGTGCACTCCTGTACAGTAAATGAATAACACAATGAACACAAAAGCAATAAATATATGAATGTGTAAGTTAAAAACTACCAGAATCTTGTAAAGTGAGTTTCTTTATGGTACACCAGTACTGAATGATCATTACAGCTTTATCACGAATTCCTAACTCATCCCATTTTAGTGACCATCTCTACAGAAAAAATACCTAGTTTATGAAGGAAACCACTTGGTTTCACAATTACTTTAAGTGAACATGTATCAACTAATTTACAGTTTTCCTTTGCTTTTCTTACACATTTGGTTAATGAGGTATTATTTGGTCAGACCTGGGGTGGTATTACAGAACGATAACTTAGGAGAAATCTTATCCTAAGTGTAGGATTCTCCTAAGTGGGTATTCCAGAACGATCTTAACTTTTCTCCTAACTCCGCTCCTAAGAGTTCTCCTAAGTTTTCTCCTATCTTTATGCAAATTTATGCAAATCATAAAGTTAGGAGGATTGGTATTCCAGAATGCGCGTAAGAGAGGATTTAGGAGAAAACTTAGGAGAAAACTTAGGAGAGCCTCCCCCTGTCTTAGCCATTCATAACACACGCAATAAAAAAGAGCAGCATTTATTTGCGCAAGCGCGCGTACATGATTGATGTGCGCGCACATAGTTGCGCGACCACTAAGTTAGGATCAATCCTAGGGGGAGATGCTGTGATTGTGATTGGCTGTTCATAAATGAAACACTTTCCTCCATTGGCTAATAAATGCGCACTGGGTGGGGTCAAACCCTCCCTAATTTGCATTGAGAGAGTCCTAAGAGGATGTTCTGTAATACCAATTTCTTGCTCTCTTAGGCACCTCCTAACTCGGGGACTTAGGAGAAAACTTAGGAGAAAACTTAGGATAACTTCTGTAATACCACCCCTGGCTACAAGGGCTAACTGGTTTTAAAGACCACCTGTTTGTACACACCCCTCAAATTGAATCCCATATGAGAAGTTTGCATGTTATTGCACCTGCCGACAATGCCAATGAAAACCACCTTTTCTCTTCCCCGTGAGGTGTTTTTCATGCACACCTCTGACAGGGTCAGAAATCCGTCATTGTAAATGTATGCCAAGTGAGGGCGACAGATGAAGATGAAGAGGTGTACCAGAGAAGAGTCAGGTCTGACTGTACTGACGAGGAGGTATATGTGTGGGACTGACCTCTCATCTGATGCCTTGAGAGATGCGTTGGCTCCGAGACTCAGCAGCTGCTCCACCATCTCAGCATTGCCCCTAGCTGCTGCCACCATCAGGGGGGTTACACTTGACTCGGAATGAGCATAGTCCACTAAGTGGAGGAAATACAGTGAAGGACATCAGAGCCCCATCTCATAAAGAGTTGCGAGTGATCTGAATCGATTGTAAGTCCAATGTCCTATTTCGCGTGTACAGAATCTAGATTGATATAAATCGCAAGTTAAGTTACAATCATTTGCAATTCTTCATAAGTCAGGGCCAAGAAGACATCCAGGTACACAGGGTGGTCACCAGAAAATCATTAACACACGGCTCAAAAGGTCACACATGGGCAAAACACATTTTAAGTATGTATGTAAGGAGGTAAAGACTAGACATACAAACAAGGAAGTTGTGTGGTTCAATTGGTGGAGGGCAGATGAATCTCAAGCCAAAGTAAGCAAGGACAAGCCCTGTACAGAGCAGATGTCTCTCCAGAAAGTTGCAGCCTGCTCAGTGTCAGCATGCCTTCCAATTCATGTGAAAACACATTGTCTCTCTACGAGGATTTCAAAAGGCCTGTGTATCAAAGAGTCACCCCCTATGCCCATCAAAAGCTTCTTTACAACTCAACTAGAGCAGGGTGAAAGCCCAGTGGAGTGCACAAACTGGAAATACAGTGATGATATAATTCCTCTTGTGGTTCACCTATGACAATTTTATATTTTTCTCTGCAAATTGTGAATTGCAGCATATACAATGGCTGAATAAAATACGACTTTGTAAGTTTCTCTCTCACCGCTGACATTCTCATTGAGCAGGAGATACATGAGCTGAGCAAAGGCGTCGTCGCTGCCTGTCTTCCAGCAGTCTGACATGGTGTTATCCATGTCTTGAACCAGCCAGTCAGCCATATCATCAACATCAATAGAGGTCTGTATAGGGAGACAATGGCGTTTTATCAAGTAGTGTGTCAATCAGATAATAATTTAAATCTGTGATAAAAAAAATAATGTCACCATTTGATCAGTAAGTAATAGACTGATTTCTACCTTCCGTAGTCAATTTGATTAAAGGCACATGACATAAAATCTAGTTTATATCTCACTTTACACTTATTACACTTATTCCTCTCCTTACTCATCCCATTACCACCAAGTGCTCTCAGGAATTGATCCCATATTTCACTAGTATACCTCCAATGGGCGATCTATATGTAAAATTTGATTATTGAGAAGAAGAAGAAACACAATTCTTGCCACTTTTTCAGCAAAGTTCATAACCATTCACCTCTAAGGGACTTCACCTCCAATTTCATTCATTTATCATCAATTTGCTGCTTCATATTTGTACCATATTTTGTTTATGGTAAATAGGTTTATCAGATATCTCACCATAGGAGCATGGCAAGAAACCCAGTTTAGAACCCAGTTATCAGACAATTTACACCTATTCTTATCTTATATAATGACAGATTGACAACCTGAAAACTAAATAACTAATACAAGCATACAAAAGATGAGCCATGGACTGCTTTTGAGCTTTCGGCTAAGGACTGGCGAGTCAACTTCGAACTACGCAATAATCTAACAATGTACCCAGGCTCTTACATCAGCTGCCGAGGGGGCCATCTTAGCTGCTTGGAAGGCCTGGGTTAGGGAGTTGACTGGTGGATTCATGGAGGCTGCACCGCGAGCACCACTGAGTGGGTCCTCTGTGTACCACTTGTTGAGCTGCACTTGCTGCTTGGCAACTAAGGGTGAAGCATGCAGCAAGCATGAGTAATGTCTACAATGTTAACTTGTATGTACTTACGTATGTATTTTTGCCACCAGTTACATACACAAATACCATTCAGCAGCATTTTATCTGACACAAGAAGAGTGAATTCACGACTACCTTCCTTTTTCAAAGTTTCAACATTTTGAGTACATGATATGAAATATTGCTTGGTTAGCATTTTTTTTCTAAATGTGCTAAATATAGGAAGCTAACAATTGTACCATTCTTGATGTTTTGATGGTAAGATGAATTCTGTTATTTCTTAAGTTTTTGAAGTTGCACACTTGATTCCTGTTATTCAGTAACAAATGCAAGTTGTTCAGCTTTAGTATTTTTACGGACAATTGGTTCACTCTTTTTGTGCTATTTTTGCACAATCAATACATACAAATCTCATAAAGCAGCAGTTGGTCTTAAACAGATAGAATTAAGACACACAACTCCTGTGCTTACCTTTGCCTTTCTCTTTCTGATACTCAATCATCTTGGCATTGGTATACCTTGTGCTGCAAGACAAATTGATTAATGATACAGAAATATTAAAACTACATACCAACTCTGGGTAAATGGAAATACATTCATTACATCAATGTAAAAAGTAGTAGTTTGACAGGAATATAATTATAAACACATTATGTAAACTACATATCAGTAAAGTCTGTGTCAGCTTATTGTCTTCATTTATAATATTTCTGGTCTCACATAATCAGTTGAAATTGTCTACATATGAAACATTATTTGTTTGTGTTTGAAGCATACCATTTCAATGCATCTTCCAGAAAGAGTTCCTCCACATCATACATGTTCCCAGGAACTGTGAAAATATAAAAAAAATGCACAAGGTGATTCCTAGTTTGAACATAATTAACACACTACAGACTACTCTAACAGGGAGCTTTTGATTTCTCATCCATGACGTGGAATCTTCTGAGTTGGGGAAATTCGCCTGACTGCGCACCCGTGAGGTAGTCCTGCGTCACCTATCATTTCACAACCACTCTCAGGCTCTCAGGCAATTTGATGTCTTTGAGAAATTCACGGTGTGGCAAATGATGGCGCTTTTTTACTTTAATTGCTCCGTCAAGTTGCGTCGAGTCGCAACATAAACAGATCTAAAGTAAGATTATTCACAACATGGAATGAGGAAGAGAACGCAATGTAAGGGGAGAGAAGATTCAGCGTCATGGGCGAGGTTGTGAAATCTTAAGCTTCCTAACGATGACAGACTGACAACTTGTACTGCAACATAGCCATCAAACTCAATACACTGAAACCTATATCTTAAGATGGCTCAAGGGAGACATAGAATATTTTTTCATAAGTTACTTTTATACAGGTTTCAATGAGAAACATTGTGTAATGGCAACAAAAAAATTGTGGCATTTATAGGCAAGAGGTCTTTCGTAACAGGTAGTCACTATAGCAGGCTTCACTGCATCATAAATTGATACCATTGCACTGTCCGATATAACAGGATCCCATGCACGCATTCTTAAGTGAGAGTCTTACAGAGTACCGAAGTGTGACGTCATTTGAGCATTATTGTCGAGACAACTGGCTCTAAACAATACAGGTAGAGCAAGCAGCGGTGATCACAACGGGGACTGTTAATTAGGAATGTTGGATACTAGCCCGATAGACAATATCATACAGCTAAACCTCTCACTATAGTGAGTTTGTTTAGAGCTAATTGTCTTGACAACATGTTCATATGACGACATCACATCGGTTCTCTATTCATTCTCACTTATGAATAATCAATGGCCTGCCAAACAAACACTTAGGTTAGATTTTCAGTTTATATTCATGTTTACATACACACCTGAAACAGTAGGGCAGTTGGAGAAGTAACGCACAAAGAGTTGGACATCGAGGGCAGCACTCATGAGGATCAGCTTCAGGTGCCTCTTCTTCCCCATCAAGTCTCTTATCTGTGTCACCAGGAAGTCACTGAATCGATCTCTCTCATGGATCTCGTCCTGTCATTAGAAAGAATAGTAGGTCATCACTGGATAATTTTTGGTTCAACTCCTAATGCGCCATTGAGGCATTTTGGCACAACTAATAATAGCAGAGCTATTTGTATGATATACAAATGGTTAATACATGTTTGGTTCAACTTGTAGTATCAAAGGTTTTCAAAAGTATGTAAAGATGTATTCATATAGATTATATTTCAACAATAGATCTCTCCATAAGTATGACAAGAAACAAGAATTCTATACATTACAAAATATGTTTTTATACAGGATGAAAAAGGACATTTGAATATGATAAAACATGCGAAGGACAAAAGCAATTCAATATAATTCAACAAAAGATATAACTTTGGGGTACACATTTCACTTTATACTTCTGCCCAGCTATATTGCACTGACAGTTTTGCTGACAAAATTGCTTAAGAACACAAGTACCATGGCAGGGTTTGTACCTGGAACCTTGAGGTCCTAAGTCACAGCTCACAACCACAGCAACTCAATGCTTTTGTTCTTGAGAATACGGGCCCATCTACTTACAATGATGACATGGGTGATGACGTCTAGGGCCGCATCTCCAGTCATGAGGGTTCTGAGCAGCACACCGTTAGTGCAGTATGTCAGCAGTGTCTTGGGGGAGACTCTAGAATTAATTCACAACAAATTATAAGAAATAGTTTTGCACTGTACGCAGGCTGGTCGCCAGAATTTTTTTTTCGCGCGGCGCAAATGGACATTTTTGGATAGCGCATAATTCACCCATGGCGCAAAATGACAACCCTAAATTTTCGCGTGGTAAAGCTTAGCGCATATCATCAAAGCCGTATTTCTCGTTGTGGACCGTCTCCTTACAGCTAGCACGCCTAGCAGAGGCCAGGAACAGTAAGGACTGAGGCAGGCATGAGTGCAAAGCACGCGGTGACATCGCCAGCGATCGCGTTGAAATTGACTTTGTCTGATCTGACATCTCGCTACATGAAAAATTAGCTGTGACGCAACCCACTAAAAATTAAGTATCTGTTATTTTTGTTTGGCCTTGATTTTCAGCATATATGAACGTGATATGAACATGTTAATAGCTAAGGGACAGGGCTGGTATTTACTCGACGAGTGTGATGTCATCGACTGGAAACAGGCGTTCGCAACATCTTAGTCCATCGGGAATCTGCGCGATTCCATGTCAACCTCCAGCTATTGTGCTATAAATCTGTGTGTGATACACAGCATTCAGCATTAGCCCTGTTTGTGTGTGTTTGATGATAATTCACGCATGTACACCCTTGCCTGTGATTATCAAAAGGGAGATCATCCGATGGCTTTGCCTCATGATTGGCAAGCTGGCGGGCTCAGAAAAGCTTTTCTAAAGTGGAGGAAATTACTTTTAAAAGTACTCTCCTTTCTAAATGGAACTTTTTTTTTTCTATCGTTCTGCGTTTTGTGTCAGTTATGTTGGCTTGTACATGTGTTTCATCTCTACCAAATGAAGTGTAATTTCAACATTATGTTTGTCATGATTTTGCTTTTTCACTCCATGTCTCCTTTATGTTTCTTCATGCATCATATTTTTCTATTGATTTTGTTTGTAAGTGTATTTCGCAACACAATAACACGATGTCGAAACTGAAACGAGATGTTGAGAGAACGAGTAATGTATTTAAACAAGTTGAACAACAATTCCCAATCCAAAATCTTTACTGCACAGCGCAGCGTATAGCCCCAGAAACAACACGAAACAATGCGCTAATAGCCTCGCACTAAATTAGCACGCGTGCACTAGTCATCATGACCACATACATCAGCCACATGACAGCAAGCAATAGCTTTATTATGATTGGTCAAAACAATTGGTTAAGAAAACGGAGCCTAACCAATGGCACTGTACCTTGTTTTTGTTTTTCCTGGGAAAGCTGCTCGGCAGTTCAGTCAATACATCAAAGTCGCCGCCGTGAGTGCGCCCCAGAAATTTGAGATGGTGTATGAGCGTGCGCGCGCTCGTAAATTTAACATTCCTCCATGCACGACGGCTGCTCAGACAGCTTTTTAATCTGTCATCATGGGTTACATGTACTACATTGCTCCATGTATTCCCAGTACCGGTGGCCGGGCTATTTATGAAGCTTAGCCTTAACTGCTCTCATATTCTGCTGCTCTGCACAAAATCTGCTTCTCTCCGTATCTCCTACCACTTTCTCCCTCTCTCTCTCTCTCTCTCTCTCTCTCTCTCTCTCTCTTTCTCTCTCCCTTCCTTTATCTAATTTTCCCTCTTTCTCCATTTTTACTCATTCCTTCTCACACTCAATTAAACAAGTCTTTCTCTCTCTCTCTCTCTCTCCTGTCCTTTCTCTGCCTTTCTCTCTCTTCTTTGACTCACACGCTACCGAGCGAAGTGTGCTCAACTCGTGGCATTCCACAAGCTTAGTGGTCCATTCGGAGGTGAAGACAGACAAGCAACTCAGTGTCTTATCAGTCCCTTGGGTCCAGGGCTGGTGGCCATCGGCCCAGACAAAAGATTAAGTACAGATTTATCACCATCCTCGCCCCAGAGGTGTCCCCATCTGACCTAATACTGAATCTGACCTCATGAGGTCATGACAAGAGTTTGATTACAAATTTATGCAGGCCTAGAATTATTTTGTTTACAAATGTGTTGGAAAAAATCTTGACTCTCTGCGTACATGTGTAGTTTACAATGCATCTTTGACTCATAGAAACTATATACAATAAAGCCATCGTGATAATCTCTGGCCGTCTGGGCTTAATGACCCTTACGTAGTAGACTTGGAGGTATACGCAGTTGTATGGTAGTGAGGCCTACGAGTGAGTTGATGAACTAATGTTATGTTTCATATTTAAAAAAAAAATATGACTCAAAGCAAAGATTACGTCTTAATGCTTATTCACCTGACATTGAAATATTTAGAATCCATCAAGTTGGTCAGCTTACATCATTGGCCAGCTGTTAATTGGTCGCAAAAAAGCGCAGTACACAGATCTAGACCATAATAAATCCCTCTATATAAAAATAAACAATAAAAAAAAACCATTGCGACCATCAACCTCTGTATTTTAGCATGATGGACAGAAGGAGGAGGGGAGGGGGTGAAGAGAAAGGGAGATAGCTGGAGAGGAAAAAAAAAGGCAAAACAAGGAATGATGGCGAGATAAAGGAGGGAAGATAGAGTGAAGTTGATAGAGATAGGAAGATGGAGAGAGAGAGGGAACGAGAGTAAAAAGAAGAGAAAGAAATGGGGAATTTTGCGAGAGTGATCGAGAGAGTTAATAGAAAATTAGAGGCAGAGGCGGAGAGAATGTGAGATCATGCGAAAGTTAAGCCTGATATATAACATACTTCAGTCACAGAACTGGGAACAGTAACCAATGGTAACCGAAAGCTTCGCTTTTGTTTATCATGGCCGTCACAAAGGAATGTCAATTTACGAGCGTACGCATACCTCGTGCGCGCCGGCAACTTGTAATCTTACACCATCTCAAATTCCTAAGTTCTGGGGCGCATATGCATGCACATGCTAGACAGAGAGAGAAAAAGGAGAGGGAAGGAGTGAGAGAGAGAGAGAGAGAGAGAGAGAGAGAGGTAAAGAGAAAGAGAAAGGTTCTCACGGTAGTCACTCACGGCGACTGTGATGTTTATGCTTGCCAACAAGCAAGGTAGAGAGTGTCATTGGTTCATGGGTTTTCTGATATACGCAATAGTGACCAATCACGATAAAGCATGGAATTTTTAGCTGGGGCTATGCATGTCTTGCTGTACTGTATGCAGTACGTGTGTCAGCAGAACACGTGGTCTGGCGGTGTGCTGGCAAGGCTATCAGCATTGTATTGCTCTATGTTTTGGGGGCTAGCTAGGCAAGTCTGCGCTGTGCACTTAGGATTTTTAAGGGGGAATTGTTACAAAATGCATTGAAGAACAGATCAGGTTATATGTGGAGTTGTGGATAATTAATCTGCTGACAGATAAGTTGAACACGAGCCGGGAACACGAGCCTACTTATAATGAGGAATCATGAAAATTCAACAATTTTATTCCCCTCTTTACCATCACTCATCACTCACCACGACCCCATGAGGTCAGACTCAGGTCTCTGGGGAGCCGGACGGTGATAAATCTGCTGTCGAGCGACAGGGGAGTTGATAACCAATGATAACCAATGATAACAATCATGCGCAGTACGAGGGGATTAGGCCGATATGACATCGACGAACCACGTGTAGCGGTTTCCCCATCAACTGCGTCAACAACGCGAGTCCGCAAGTCCATCCGTCCGTCATGACTTGTGTTGTTTATAAATATTGTTGTCAATTTTAAGAAATGCATTTTCAAATAATAATAGAAGATACTTAAGATACTTATTTTGTTTTATTCGTGCTGAGCCTTAAAACAAAACAACGTGAAAGTAAACAAATAAAACACACATGCACATCTCTCAGGCAGACTCTCACACTGTCGATCACACACCCAATGCAAGAACAGGCACGCACCATTCCTAGTACCCTGACGGCGCGGCCTAGCCGGCCTGCGAATTTCCGATTCACAAACCATTCAGCTATGGGAGACATCTTGAGCAACGTGCCTGGTTTTATCATGGACTTTAGGGTCCGTGGTTTGATGAGGACACATCCACATGATGCGAGCCATCTCATCATGGCGGTGCGAATGTGTTAGGGACCAAAAATTCTACAGCGTATAATAGCAGGCCATACGGCCGTACTGTCAGCTGTGAGCGAGCCCGAGCGTGCAGTAATTATTGTAATATTTATTTCTTCTCAGCTCTCGGGTCTAAACCAATCACGTTGCTCAAAAATTCTCACACAGCTGAATGGTTTAGGAATCGCAAATTCGCGGCCCGGCGGCCTGACCATGACACAAGTTACAGTACACAAACGGCCACAGTCGACCGGTCGCACGCACATGTACGTACGGTACATACCAGCCACACAACACAAGTCTCTCACTACTCGGGCTTGCACCGGTCCGCAGCTATGTAGTTGCCGTACACTATGACACCGTATGTACATGAGCACGCAGCCAACACAGGCCCCCTTAGCGGCCTTACATAATGACCATACACACAAATTCGAAGTCGAGCGGCGTGGGCAGACGTGCAGAGCTAGCTAAAGTCGAGCGGGCCGGGCCAGGCGTGACGTGCATAAGTAATCACAAGACCCTACGCTCGCACTTGGGATCGGATTGCATTACGCTTACGCACATCGGTTATCTTGAATTGGCTAAGTTGGCTGCGCAGCCTTTGTTGTTGCTCAATTTCAGAAATGTAGCATCTGGTTTTACTGAAATTACGCGCGGCGTTTCAGAAATTGCGCGTGGCGCTGCAGAAATAACGCGCGGCGCAAAACAACCTCTTGATATTTACACGTGGCGCAAAATAGTTCTCAATTTTTTACGCGCGGCGCAAGCGCCGCGCGTTTTTTACACTGGCGACCACCTTGACTGTACGTATACCACTGGTCATAAAATTGGTACACAACGTCAAAAGTGTATCTATAGGAAATTCTAGTAACAAGTAATTTTCATATTTACAGACATAATCTCATAACAATCACATACTCATTTCTGGGTAAGTAACTATCAGGCTAGTAAAAAAAGTGAGATGAGTTTACCTGCTTTCTAGCCTGATCTGATAGCCCACAGTCTGTCCTATAGCTTCTCCCCTCTCAGCAGCAACTCGCTCCGAGACAGAGAGAGCAGAGAGCCGTCTCGGCTGCGTGCAGATTATGCGGCAAGGACGTCTGTTCTCAAAGCACTCATCCAGAATGAACTGAGGAATCTGTAAGGATGCAATTGCAGTAAATGTTATCACATGAATATATTTGGCTTGTATATTCCACAAGGTCTATGGGTCAGTAGTGCCCTACTATAGTAAATGACACAAAAAGGTATGCTTTGTATCATATTCAATTGAATTTGCTGCACAAACTTTTACACAATACCATTACATGTATGTTACCTTGATTGTCTTCAACAGAACAAGCACATATGTATAGAGTAGTTTGTACATGCTTACAGTGTTTCTTTTCCTTTGCCATTTTACATTATTGATTTAAGTCAGGAACTCTATGTATGTGTACATTACATGTGAAGGTAAATCCTATTTTTTTGGCTGCTACAGTTTGTTTTTCGAATGATGTGCACTTGACATTGGACATGAGTATCACTTTAGATTGAAACTGGACTAGCTTTTACCCATATAATGGTACGGTATGCTTGTGAATGACACACAATTGAATAACTTGATTTCTTAGTGGAGTCTTGATGTATTAATGAATTAAAACCATTGAGCAAAGCACCTCGTCTAAAATGTAATATATCACCAAATTAATCAATCATGACCAATCCTTAGGGAGAAGATGAGGCGTACTTGTGTGGTCTTTCCAGAGCCTGTGTCCCCGACAATGAGGATCACCCTATTGCTGTTGATTGCTGTGAGGACCTCATCACGCATGGCATAGACTGGTAATGTCTGGCGGAAGCTATCCAGTTCAGACCGGTTCCTGGAGGAAGGAACCTGGGGCAGGCTGCTATTGAGACGGCCAGTGGCCTTGTTCATTTCACGGGCTGGGTTGCCTGTCATAGCAAATGTTATCATGAGAGTGACTTCAGGCTTATTGGCGATTTTGCAAATAATACTTATCCAGTAAAAATTGAGAATAAATGACGAATGATGCACTATGAAATAAGATGACTGCAAATATTTACTCTATCCTGATTATACTCTGGTGTTAGAACTTACCACTTGCTTTTTAAATTATGTAGAAAACATTGACACAAGAATTTGGCAATTTGTATGAATATTTTCACAGAGACATCACATCACATTGACCAAATGACAGTAAAATCAGAATACATTATGAATTGTAAACATAACAAAAAACCTCAATAAAACAATTCATGGCTCAATAATGAATCCAAGCTTTTTGGAGGACGAGAATGTGAAAGAAATCATTCTGGCTGTTGTTCCCATCCTTCTAAAGATCTTGGAGTGTAGTTTTATTTTCAGCACTCAAGGTTGGTCCATTTCATTTTAAACCATAGCACAAGTATCCTCTAAATGCTTTTTCACTCAAAAATTAGTGATCTCTAATACACTTTATTAAAAAAAAAATTTACACTGAAAGTATTCAAACTTTGCATGCATGCAATGCACACTCTGTATGGAAATATACTCACTCTCTGCTGGCCCGAATCTCCTTCTTTCAGTTTTTGGCTGCAACTCCTGTCTCTCCTTGGCTGTCACAGGAAACTGTTGCAGCAACCCCTGCATTTCATTGCAGGTTGTTGCAGCCACTTGGAACATGGAGCCGTCTTCACCATCGCCATCTTCCATCTTGTTGATGGCCTTCTTTGTCAAGGTCAAGTAACGGTTTGAGCCCTTCCTGTTCCAAAAGATGAATGGTACCCATTGGAACTTTAATACTCACATTATTTCATCAAATATTTAAATTCTCAAAATAAACACATTAATTAGTCAATGACGTCTATAAATCATGCAGGGAAATCATAAATGATAACACCTATCATTAATATAATGCCATTAAAATCAAAACTTGTATACAAATTTACTTTATGTTTCTGAGTGGACCACATGGAGCTCAACAGTACAAATTGTCTGTTCACAAATACAAGTACTGGTAATGCATTCAAATAACCTCTAACTAATACTGTAGCATAATGTTACATGAAGTAACTCAATAAAAAATGTTAAATTAAAGTCTTCACATCTTGACATCACCAAAATGCAAAGCTAGAATTAACATGCTTCACACCAAATTTAATGACACAATTATCCACCCAAAATATGCTTCACCTCCTTAAAATAACTACAAGCACTTTAAAACAGGTAGCACTCTGAAGACATGGGTAACAATTTCTACTTGTTTATCATGCTTACCCATGGCTCTTGGACTTAAGCCCACAACTTGTGGCAAATCTGTGAATGTAAGCCCTCTCAGTGTTGCTGAGTGCTGCTGGAAACTCGAGCACTAGAGAAGGTTCATAAGACAATACAAACAGTAGTTTTAAATGATATGGAGAAAAAAAATGGGCCCAGAAGAACTTCTTCACTGTTATCGATTTACATTGAAAAAAAAGTGAATACAGTTACATTAAGTAACTGCAATACAGAGTCAATCCATTCTGATCACAGTATGTGATCAGCATCATTAATGATCAAAGATATCCTGCTTATCTGTATTATGTATCAATTGTACTACAAAATAGAGAATTAAACAAGAACTTACCTGTTTGAAGTTTAATTGCTATTTTATTAGCAATACGTAGGGAGGGAGTACATGAGAGCCCGCTCGCGTGCGCGCAGATCATTCTTCAAAGCTGTAGTGACCACTGTCAGCGTGATAAAGTAGAAATTAGGAACTACCTGTATAGAACTTCTCAAAACTGAAGAAAAAAGGGTGGGAGTGGAGGGCATGTACTCCCTCCCTACGTATTGCTAATAAAATAGCAATTAAACTTCAAACAGGTAAGTTCTTGTTTAATTCTCTATTTTATCACGCAATCCTTGGGAGTGATTACATGAGATTTTAAAGCACAGTGGTCACGAGGCTAAGAGTAGAAAACACTGCCACAATAGTATGATACAAGTATTAGTCATACTGACCATTAAGACATCAGTGTTCCAATACTGTGCGGGAGAAACTGGTACAATCTGGTTCCACTGGCTTCAAGTAGAACTTTTGAAAAGTTTTAGCATTGGCCCAGCCAGCTTGTCTCAAGATGTCAGACACTGGCAATTGTTTTTCCTGGGCTGAAGAAGTTGAAGCCGCCCTGGTGGAGTGAGATTTGTAGTGATTAATGTCAATACCAGACTTCTCCATAATGGTTCTAATCCACCGTGAAATTGTTGCTGTTGTAGCCCTCCTGTGGGGCTTCTGGTAGGTGATGAACAGATGTCTCTCTGCACCTCTTAAAGGGTTAGTGACGGTAATATAACGTTTCAGATATCGTACTACACAAAGTCGCTTATCTGCAGGAAATGATTTCAAGAAGACGACGGTCCCGACATTTCCTGGTCTACTTTGCTTGAGCAATTTATCTACGTGGAACTCCACTGCACTGTCTGTCAGGTTCATCTTGTCCAAATGAAGTTTGTGGATGGTCTGCACTCTCTGTGCTGAAGTCAAGGCCAACAACATGCTCAGTTTTAATGTCAACAAGCTTAAAGGGAGTTTGTGTGCTGGAGACAACACTCGTAAATAATCCAGCACAATATTGACATTCCAAATACGGCTATAACGTGGTGTCGGAGTTCTCAGCTTGAATACTCCTTTGAGATATCTGCTAATTAAAGGATGCGTTCCAACAGTGTAGTTGCATTCCTCCAAACATATAAAAGTTGCCAATGCACTTCTTGCTACATTCATGGCACTATAGCTAGCTTTATTTCTGTAAAACAGTTCATTAAAAAATTCCAACAAATTCTCCACTTTTGTGCGAGTCCAGGAAATTTTACGTTTCACACAAAACAGTTTCCACTTCTTTAAATAGACATTATACTGTCGCTTTGTTGAGTCTGTCAGCGATGCACCTAGAATCTCCACAGTTTCTGTAGTTAGTCCTTGCTGGGAGTAGAAACCACGCCAAGCCTGCAACATAACAGAGAAAGCTTTGTTAGAGGATGAGGTACACCCGAGACAGGTTGTGTGAGCAAACATGGGCTTTTTGGCAGGGTGTAAGGTTTCTCCAGTAACAGTTCTTGTAGGAGGGGAAACCAGGCTTGTGTAGGCCAATTTGGCACAATCAACAACCCCTCAGCTTTATCTGATTTTATTTTTTGCAAACATTTAGATACCAAATTGAAGGGTGGGAATGCATAGAAATTTAATGTTCCCCAATCCAAAGTGAAGGCATCCACTGCCCATGCACTGGGGTCTGGTTTCCACGAAACATACACTGGCAGTTGGTTGTTTAGTCTAGATGCAAAGAGATCAATATCTGGTGTGCCAAAGAATTCTGTTATATTTGAAAATATGTCTCTGTCTAGCATCCATTCAGTGTTATCACTGAATTTTCTCGACATGTGGTCTGCTTCAACATTGAGCGCCCCTGGGAGGTGAGCTGCAGTAATCCATATATTACGCTTACTGCACCATTCCCATATTTTGGACGCCATTTCATTGCACATTTCTGATTTTGTGCCCCCTAGATTATTCAAATAACTGACAGAAGTGGTGTTGTCAATTCTCACCAGTATGTGACAATTTCTCAAATCTGCACAATATGCACGTAGCCCAAACCATGCAGCCAACATTTCGAGATAGTTTATTTTGTTTTGTTTAGCAATTTCAAGTTCATGAGCATTCCACCTGCCACCAGTGCAAGAGTCAAGATCAGTGGCACCCCAACCCTGTCCGCTTGCATCTGTGCGAATTTCTTTGGTTGGTTTTTCTCTAATTATTGGTTTGAAGGCAGAAGAGATATTTTTAATCCACCAGTCAAGCTCATGTTTTGCAGTTTCTGAAATTGTCATCGGTCTATCGAAATGTCCACAATTCTTTTTCAACGCTGCAATTTTCTCAGTTTCAAGGCACCTGTAATGCAGTGGCCCATATTGGACTGCGGGAAGAGTTGCTATTAACTTTCCAATCACTCTAGCAACTTCTCTAATTGTTGGTTTGTGGTTATCTTGAAGCTGTTTACATACATCTTTAATTTCACAGACTTTTCTATCTGGGAGTGTAACCACCATTTTGTTGGTGTTCAAATTAAATCCAAGGAATTCTAATTCCTGAGATGGTTCGAGGATAGACTTGTCAGGGTGTATGATAAACCCCAAGTCTGACAGAAGTGATGTAGTAGCTTTAACAGCAAATTCGCAATCGGTTTTGCTATTTGCTATTATTACGTTGTCATCAAGATATGCACAAACCAAATGTCCCTCTTGCCTAAGGTGTGCGAGTACTGGTTTCAGGATTTTTGTGAACAATCTAGGGGCACTACTTAGCCCATTGGGCAATGATTTATACTGCCATAATTGCCCTTCCCACTCAAATCTAAGGTATTTTCTATAGTCTGCATGAATGGGCACTGTGTAATACGCATCACGTAAATCTACTGAAGCCATGTAATTTCCCCTAGAAAGGAGTGTAAGTACAGAATAGATGTTGTCCATTTTGAAGTGGCGATAGGTGATGCTTTTATTTAATTCTGACAGGTCTAGAATCAGGCGTATACCACCATTCTTTTTCATTCTGGTAAATATGTTAGAAATAAATTCCCCTTTTTCATGAGTGCAACGCTCTATGACATTTTTCTGTTCGAGATCCAAAATTGTGTCCCGAATTTTCCCTGTTTCTTCCGCATTGCGTTTATACGGGAAGAGGGGTTTTTCTCGCTTGGGTGGGAATTTATCTGGATCAAATTCGAGTTTGTATCCAGTGATAGCCTCAATGATGAGGGGATCTGAAGTTAATTTTTCCCAATTTCGTAAGAATGGCTTCAGACGACCACCGACCGTATTACGCAAGTGCCCATGAATATTGAATGCACCTACCTCTTCAAAGGTGCTCTGGCTCGGTGTGGGTTGTTCGTGGGCTACTGTTTTCCCAGTCCTTGGCCCCGTGGGCGACGACTGAGATTCTGTTGCTTCTGTTCGGCTCTGGCAGACATGGGAGTGTAAGAGTGAGCTGGGGGATCTCTGTGTCTGCTGTTCGAGTGGTGCTTGTCTAAAAAAGGCCTGTTTGCACCTCCTGCTCCCGGTCTGCGTCCAGTAGGGAACCAGCCTGCTGCCTTAGCTCTCTGTTTAAAGGTGTCAGGCTGTCGTCGGTATGGATGAAACGACTGGGGGCGATGGTGTGATTTCATGACACCAGCAGTAGCCTTCCTCTGGTCCTGCATTTCCTTCACCTGTTTCCCCAGGTCGTCACCAAACAGGAATTTTGTAACCTTATTGGACGGCTTGCAAAGCCGCTGAAAATCAGAGTTGAGGTCAGGCTTGATCAAGTCTTTGCGTAGGCAGTTTATGTTGAAATTTGCATCACCCAAGAGAGCTAGTGTGTCAGATAGCTCTTCGGTCATGTTAGCTGGTTCCAAAATTTGTGCGAGGGCACACACACCCTTTGTAAGAGATTTCTGTATGCACTGCAATCTCAGATCTCTGCCGCGTACAGCCGATGGCAGATTCTCCCAAATAGATGGGTTCACTTTGGGAACATCTAGTATTCCACAGTTTGCCGGGCACGGGTATTTGTCGGCCGTTTCCTCCATTGATTTCTCAGCTAATTTTTGCCCCATCATGTAGCTGATTGTCTTAGCTATTTTGTCATCAATGGGTTTACCAGTCGAGGAGGGGGCTGCATACTTAGCTGCAAACTCAGGCACTTCTTTTACTTCCTCCTCAGCTGACTTCTCTAGATCATAATTAGGTTCAGCTTGGCAGACTTCATCATCAGAATCCACCATATCTGCTCTGTCACCGCAATCAGTGTCATTAGCACTAAGACCGACAGTCTTATTGGCGATAGAAGTAGCAGCATTAACGTTGGTGCTCGTTGCTGCTGGCATGGTTGGTAAACTATCTTTCACGACCTGAGTTAAACTTGTTAAGAGCAACTCCAGCTTGTCCATTCTTGTGTGGACGTCTCTGTCTTCCTTCGGCTCCGCCTTGGAAGAACCACTCGAATCTGTCTTAGACTTAGTCGAGTTTGATTTTAGCTGATTCGAGCTCGGCTTCGCCTTACTCGTATCTGACTTCGATGTACTGCTCAGCGGTTTCTTTCCCGGTGCGGTCCCCGTGCCGGTCGGGGTAGGTGTCGGTGAAGAGCCGATCTTCTCACGCCCGCCGCGGGACGGAGAATTGCGATCTTTGCTCTTACCTTCCATTTCGCTACGGACTTACGGTTCCAAAAAATAAGTCACCAAAGTTGTCACGATGCGATTAAACGCTCGAAAAAACCCCGTTTGGGTCCAGTAGGCGACGAATTATGAAAGAATTTTGAAGATTCTGCGCTGCAAAATAAGTCGTGTCGAAACACAAAATGGCGCGAACGATATGATCTGCGCGCACGCGAGCGGGCTCTCATGTAATCACTCACAAGGATTGCGTGATAAAATCACAACTATACTAAACAAGTAACATAATAACAAACAACACCAAGTATATAAACAAGTTGCAATTATACAAGTGCACAAAGACATATAAAACAACATATAAAATGACAAAAACTGAAGAATGTTGGAGACATTTTTAAAAAGGTGATGGAGGCTGAGCATACATTATTCCTTGTGATTTCTTTTTGACAAGAATGCCCAAACTACTTGTGACTTAAAACAACATTTCAGTTCACCTTGTCTGGTGAATAACATTAATCATTAAACAAGCACTGCCATCATTCTGATTTTATAAAAAAACAATTACAGATAGCTCTAGTCATAGTGCTTACCTGTTTCTGTCTCATTGTGCCTGAACTCTTGGATAGCAATGTCAACAGAGATCTTGAATTCTTCTCCAACACAAATCTCTCTCTTGGGTTTTCTTGACTTCTTTCCTCTATCTCCCATCGTGAATCAAGCTGAAATGAAAAATGAAGCTTACAATATTGGCCATTTCTTTTGGACTAGCTCTGAAAAGACCTGCTCTGAGAGCAAATAAGAAAGGAAAGAAAAAATAAGTCAAGTAGAGAGGGTAAGATTCACACTCAAAAGAGTATTCTTTCGGGGAGATAATGCTCTTTAAAAAAAAGCTGCTGGCTCAACATATCTGATTGACAGATTATTGTTAGGACATGCCAGACATAGACATGCCAGTGCATTCTATCTGGGACTGCATCCCTGAGAGTTCAACGCCAGCAATGCAGCAGAGTTAACAAGGTATGCACCGCAGACTTGCTTTATGAGATGAAAAATGGAACCAGAACAAAGAACTTAATTTAATCACAATTCCTATTTTATCTCTTGATCAGATTCAGAGCATTGAGCAATGTCCTTTTGCCATTTTAAGATTCAGATTTCTAATGTACTATTCATTTCTTCTATGCAATGCACAAGTTTATGTGAGTGGTCTTCAAACCGGCCCCCGCATATTTCTGCTCAATGCTCATTATCAAAGGCTGTATACACATGAGAAATAAAAATGCAAGATTTTCAGAAGAAAAATTAAACATAAAAGTGCACATATTTGACAATTGCACAATTTCGTCCCAAATGTCTGTTTTTCAACTCGCGTTTGTACTTCTGTCATATTCCTGTCGATTGCAGAAAGTTTCCCGTCATTTTTTCATTCCACTCGAAAGAACATTATCAAGACGCAATACTGGCGAAATGTCAACACTGCACTTGTCGGATTGACGGAGATATTGCACTTTATCGGTAGGGGCCGGTTTCAAGGTTCAGTGATGTGAATGTACACAGCGCTATGCTGGATTAGTGCTAAATTATTCACTGAGAAGAGCCATAGCAGACAGGAAGGAAGAGGAGCTAGGCTTCGCCATTACTCCCCGCAAATCCAGGAGGCACCCAAAGGAAGTCCTAGCTGACCTGGACTTCGCAGTTGATATTGCTCTCCTGTCTGATACCATAGAGCAAGCACAGGAACTCCCCCTCAGGGTAGACACCGAATGTAAGAAGGTTGGTCTTGGACTGAATGGCCCGAAAACCAAGTACTTAGCCTATAGCACTGAGGACCATGCACCACTCTGCACCAGGGAAGGTGCCGTCCTGGAACAGAAGGTTGACTTCAAGTACCTCGGATCCTGGGTCGACGAGTCAGAGAAAGACATCGCAGTCAGAAAGGTGCTCGTCTGGAAAGCCCTAAATGGCATGGACAGGATATGGAAGTCGAGCATGAACCCAGGTCTCAAAAAGGCTACCCTAGATGTCAAATGGAACGAGGTCCGAAAAAAAGAGACTGCTATAATAAGAGTCTTCATTTCGATCGGATTTTCTCAGAACACGCATGATGTAGTGCCGAAGGCATGCACATCACGATCACACTGACTTCTCCGTTCGGCTACCGAAGCGATCGTGGAGCGGGTGCGCGGAAGGAATTTTGGAGAAAACGGACTTGCTGGTCGGGAAATAATTTTGACATCTACCGAATAATGTGATTTTTTGTAGCTTAAAATTTAAAAAGACGATAATTAGATGAAACTTGCGTTTTTTGACTCGTAATTGCGTAGCATGACAAAAACTGTTGTGCCGACGGTGATTCTGTAGTCTCACGCGTGATACGCTTACCATTTTGTTCTAATACGCATTTTTGCTGACCAGTGCGTCGATTAAGGGCCCCGCGGTGAGAATGGGCCACTAGCCATACACAGTGCACGGCGAACAACCACCATCACTTCACCAGCAGCACATCACCAACAGCACGCACCACAGCACAGCCCTCTCCACTCCAGGACAGCGTTTACGCTTTGCGTTTGGAGAGTAATTCTTCAAGGTTCAAGGTAGACTCTTGTGCGAGTCGTTTCTGTGGGGTTTTTTTAATATTGGTGGAGCAGTGGTGTAAATAAAAAATATGCGGCCAGGCACTGGTTCACAAGACTGAAATGCAGTCAGAATCAGAAACTGATGCTCCTTAATTAATATTAACATAAATCTTCTCAACTCAAGTTAGGTGGAGTGTTTAACTTAAAACAGAACTAGATCAAGACCTAACAATGACGATAAATGGACACTATATACACAGAGTCAAACAAAAAACACGTTCAGCCTCACTTTGTCTCAGACTCGGGCTCGATCAGTCTCTATAGGATGTTGGATCCGCTGAATTTGCATCTGGCTCCTCTGAACGCCCTATTTAGAGACTGAACATTGCACCTGTACACTGTATGGCGATCGATGCGAGTCGTCATTTTGAATATGAAAACGCTATAATGATAATGCATATATGAATAAGTAATTTCAAGCATGCGCACATTTTTTTCCCGCTCGTTTGCTGTGAGCTGGTTTTTTTTCGTCGAACCGATTGACGATTTAAATATTCATAGCCAACAACCCGTCGAAAATCTGATTGGTCAAATTTATGTCAGACTGGAGCAGATTGAAAATGTCTGCTATAAACGTGTGATCGGCAGAAAGTAAGTCTTTAATTTTCACCTTTCTATACATTTGGTGGAATCTTAGTCCTAAAATTGATAAATATATAATATAGATCTAATTTTGATATAAGTAAATTTGTTGCATCATAGCTTGAAAAATGTTAAATTTTTAAACGAATTCGCTATGTCTAGTTCCAAAATCCGTTTTCCCATAGACTTTGCACTAATACGTACCTTTACGGTTCTTGCATCGCAATGCATGGCGGGACGGAATTCTAGTACGCGAGCGTTCAGCGATCGCTGCGGTCATATCGTTTACACGCTCATGACGCTAGCCACGGCGAGCGTGAAGTTCAATATTATTATTTTCATGTTACAGATTTGTTATGTGGATCGGTTCCGACGTGAATACTTTCAGTAAATCTGAATCATATTTTAACGATAAGAATTTTGATTTGTATTATTGTACTTTTTATTTATTTAATTTAATTCTATTTAATTTCACACATCACATCACAACACACACATCTTTGCACATATGGGACTACCACCCGAGTCTCGACGACGTCTCGAATGTCACTCTCTTTGCTTATTATTTTCTCAACAAACTCTTTATGAATCATTATTTAGATACAATAATACGAATCAAAAGTTCTCATCGAAGAAATACAATTCAGATTTACTGAAAATTATCACGTCGGAACCGATCAAAGTAATAAATCTGTAACATAAAAATGACATTGTAATCAATGACCGCAGCGATCACTGAACGCTCGCGTACTAGAATTCCGTCCCATAATGCCTTGCGATACAAGAACCGTAAAGGTACGTATTCCCCTAACTTTAGTATTTTAGGGGAAACCTTGTATTTGCTTGTACACATGAGAACCTGTGGCCACTGTGCGTTCGGTGTGGATGTACCGTCTCTATTCGGGGGGTAGACCCTCTATGTCCTAAAATGTCATTTTGATTAAAGAATTCCCCCGAATGAGGTTATTCCTGTCTAGATCAGACTCAGTCAGTGAACTTGAAGTTGCGCAATGCCAAAGGCAATGGCAATATTTATAGGCAATGCCAGTCTAGAGAGTTAGTGTACTTACCCAGTTTGTCGATTGTGAGCTCTTGTAAATGTGCTGCACCTCAGGAGTAAAGAAATTCATATATAACGCTTTATTGCAAAATCTGACAGATTTCAATGAAGAAGATATTACAGTTTACGTTGTAGTTCATTCGATGACTTTTGAGCCTCAGCCTCAGCTCGCCTCGGCTCCATATCCCAAAAATAATTTAGCCTCGTTCAGATTAGATACGAATAAATCATTAACAATACGACATACCTGTATTTTACTAATAAAGACCAACATTAATAATCGCAATATTATTATTTTTATTTTAGTCTCTAGTTAAAATAATGAAACTGTGAAACAAAGTGAAATATCATGTCCGTATTAATTTAATTGTTTCAAATTCAGAAAGTTTGCCAGTATGGAGCAGACGACAGGAAGTTTTGGCGCGGTGGCCGTGGTTAGCTAGCTGTCACCGATATCACGCCGCCTGCCGCCCCGCGCCAGAGTTACGGTCGCACCGTACGACGTATAGCGCCTTGAGTCGGCGCGGCGCGTGGCGGGCCGCGGGGCTCGGGCCGCGTAGTATACCTTGAACTACAAATGTAAGTCACAATTCCAAATGAACAATGTATATATTCTAGATCTGGTCAGTATACTCTACTGTAAGTGTAAAATTTGTGAATTTTTAAATGTGGTATGATTAGATTAGTCTACTCTAGGCCTCATATGCATGCAGATCTAACATCAGAGGATCTATCTTACCAAGTTTCAATTTCAAATGTAGTGAGATCTTGGTTAGATCTAGATGTATTCTAGTACATGTAGGCCGGGTCTATAGTCGCACCAAAGACCGTATGGTCCCACTATTATTTAGTTGAGTAGTTTTACATCTAGATGTAGATCTATGCACATTAACCACTCAGTCACTTTCCTCGCATTTTTTTAGAAACATGTTTATTAGATTCCATAGCCTATCGGGACTTATCAGTTCTTGAAATGTAAGGGTATTATTATGTTCAATTCAATACGCGTCTAGCTTAACTTCTTTACCAAATGCAGAAAGAAGCTTTACCAGAGATATAGATGGCCCCGGGACTGCTCCGCGCAGCGCTCACTGCGCCATGCGTGAGCGGGCTGGTCGCAGTAGACAAAGAGAGAGAGAGAGAGAGAGAGAGAGAGAGAGAGAACACCCCTACAGAGTACAGTACACCTGTATATGTACATTTTCAGTATAACTGTATTTTCTTCAATAAAATACCACATGGTATTGCAAAATGGATTGTGCATGCTGCTTAACTTAAGTTTGAATGCAGTAATTTCCTCTTTGAATACCGTAGCTAGTATTGTTTCATTGATTTACAGGCGTGAGCATCACAGACTGACAGAGGCAGTTTTCAATACATCTGTATGGTCCAGCAAATTACAAGATGCCAAGACCACACTCGTCTGTCTCGAGGAGAGACACATTTCATAATCTCAAGGCCTGGTTTTCTGACAGTGCTCCTGAAAAGGCTAAGGTTTCTTGGAGTGAGTATATCCAATACCATACCCTAATGATTTCTTTTTTGGGGATGATTTACAACATGACAGATTGACAGTACAAATAATATGGGATAATAAGGAGCCTATGTTGAAAATAAAAACGCAGATCGAGATCTTAATGTTTCCAATGGTTAATCAGGGAGATGTGGGTTTAATCTGGGTACATTTGATTTATAATTAGTTCAGTGCTTAGCGTAATCATTATCACAGTGAAAGTTAAGACTGCCGATGAATTGCAGTGCTTCCCTGCATGGTTCTCAATGGGGGCTTGACTCTATATATTTTTGGTCAGTCCAGGGGCAAAGCTTTAGGAATTGAATTGATTTAATAGTCACACTTTGATGAATGCAGTATATATGCACATTGAATCAAGTTACATTGGTAGACATACCAACAATGTTCGACCAGCTGCTTTAAGTTAATCTTGTGTTGATAGGAAAAGTGATTTTGTGAAAACTGTAAATAATTACATTTATTCATTAGTTAAATGTCTTTAAAAGTAATTCAGAACAAATTGAAGTTGTGGTTTAAAGTCTGTCCATGATACTAGTCTACATTTGTTATCGATATTTATTACCTATAGAAAAACTTAAGAATATTGTAAGTAGAACCAGTTATATTTCTATTTATAGAAAACAATGGAGGAAGAGAGGTCTCTGCAGTGACAAGTGCAAACTTCATCTTCACAAGCGATGCTTCCTGCAAGGATACGTTGAAGTAAGCTATTGTGTGTGTGACAAGGGCCATTATGCGAAAATAAATGCAAGTTACAGATTGATGGAACTTTTCATGTGTGGTTGATGAACATATAGGCCTATGATTATGATTTCTCCTATATGCAAATTCACTTGCAAAAGTTTGTTATTGTCATACACTGGACCCTTTTATTGAAGAACATTGATATACTGAGCACTCATTTAGAAAAAATACATTTTTTGGTTCCCAACATTGTTCATCCATAATTTATTGTGTGATTTGTACTACAAAATGAAAAGAAATACACAGGGGCTACTCACTTGATGGCATGAAACCAACTGTTGAGCCACATAATGCAATTATATTTATTTGAGATTTTATCATTTTTCTCAAGGGACTCTTTCTTTAATCAAGGAGGCTGTTTTCTTGCATTATTGTAGTGACTACATTCACCCTGAGTTCCATCATACAATTTTTTTTCCCAGAGGTCCAAACTGGCCTGCCATACCAGGCTTTTCTGACTCTCTAACAGTGTGTTCCTACAGAAAATCGTTAAAACGGTATTACCAGCGTATTGCAGAAAAGTTTCCTGTAGAAACAGACGTGATTGATGCAGTTTATTGATAAACCGTGTCTCATAACCACCTTCCAGAGGTGGTTATTCCTGTGTTTATCCGTTTAACTTTTCTTTAGAAATATATAGCGAAAAGTGTATCGGGTCTGGCGGAAGTGGGGGTCATTGGTGAACGATTGACGCATAATTTGGGACGTGGATCGGAGTTAATTGGATTATTCGTTCTGTAGCAACAGGTTGGGCTGTTCGGGTTTTTCTATTCCGGAAAAGATTAACCATATTGCACTATTTTTCTGTAGAAAAATGTTGATAGACTAGTCACTATATCATATTTCTCTTTTCTCATTCATTGAGTCAGAGAAGGAATTGGAAATGATTAGTCTACTGCAGCCAGACCTTTATATTAAATATTCTATATATTGAATATTCTATACATTCTATATATTGAAAATGCTCAGCAGTTTCGAAGCTAGGCTGGTCCAAAGGAGTTTGTTATCAAAAGAGGATCCATCCATGGTAGTTAATCGTCATCATCATCATCATCATCATCATCATCATCATCATCATCAACATCATCAAAACATCTGCAACATTATCATTATCACCACCATCATCATCATCATCATCATCATCATCATCAACCTTCATCAACATCATCATCGCCATCATCATCATCATCATCATCATTAACACCAACATCAACATCAACTTCAACATCATCATCATCATCATCATCATCAACATCATCAACATCATAACATCAACATCATCATCATCATCACCATCAACATCATCATCATCACCATCATCATCATCATGTGGTTCTGTCCTGCAGGATCTATGAGAGCGAGGAGTTTCTGCAGGGCCTCCTGGCAGTCTTTCACACCAGCTACATCGACGCCTGCCTGGAGCAAGGCAGTGCTCATCAGGTGGCCGCTGCAGACTTTGTGGTACTCCCTCCAGACATGGCACATGGTGAGATATGGAATTAAGCAGCTGCACTGTATTAACCCCTTGTGTGTCAGATAAACTCTTGGTCTATATGTGAATTACATACGAAAAAGTCTTGTATGACACTGAAAGTGTTATGGGAAATGTTGAGAAAAAAATAAAAAGGGAGTACATAAATAAAGACAGTGACAGATTCAAGGAGGTATATTGATAATCACAAAGAACAGTTGGATAAATATCTGCTGTATAAACAAGGGACAGTTAAAAAGTGCAATCTATGTGGAGGCAACAAGAAAAGGAAAGACAGGAGAGAGGGTTCGTTTGGGCAAATAGACAGAAGAGAAGAGAAATGAAAAAATTATTTCATAGAAATCATCAACTCTTTAAATTTCATCATATAAACCAAAATGAATACTGCGATGGATTAAAATCATTGTGTTATCAAGGGTAAAGCTATCATTCTCTATCTATATTCCAGATATTGAGAGGCTTGCGTTCGTAAGCAGAAACACCATTCCAGAGCCTACCAGTGTGGCTACACAAGAGGCAACCACAAGCAGACAGCATCAAGCTGAGCAAGAAAAGAGGTGTGTTCTAAAATCCATACTTACCTTTCTGAGGCCAAGGTTTTCATTTAATTTTATAACTGATGACACATTGGTATTTGGGAGCTTTGAAGGCTCAAATCCACAGAGGTCTTAAATTCATGAATCCACCTCACTGCATGGTGAGCCCAAATGCATTCTTGTTATACTTCCTATTATTCTCTAAAATCTAAATAAAATCATTAAAATCATAAAATCAATGAGATGTTCTCTACTTTATCTAGTTGATAAATGTTAATAAATAGATGATGTTAATAAATGACAAAATGAAGTTGATTGATTCAGTTTGTCTAGAAATTATTGACACTTGAATGGGCTCTTAAATTATTTAACAAAAAACATTAGGTGAACTCTTTGCATTTAAACCTAGGTAAGAGTGAAAAATCTTTTGTGTTGCAACACAGATCCCCGACAGAAGCCAGTCACTGCTGCAGCCAGACAGGAGGATTTGTGGGTGGCTTAGAGGTTCAAGCAACAGGTACACACAGGCAATGCTCGCCCCTGTTGCTTTAAACTTACCATTACCATTAACTCTGCCATCGATGGTAACTGCCATGGTAACATTACATGACAGCCAATGAAAATTAAGGTTATCATAGAAATTGCCATTGGCAGCAAACTTATTATCAATGGTAAGTTTTATGCAATAGGGCCCAGGACTCACTATTCCTCCATTCAGACAACAAGCATGTATGTTCATAGATTTTGATCTCATCCACACAGTGATGCCATAAAGCATTAATTTACATTAGATTAAAACGTTCCAAAGATTAAATCTTTAGATATATGGAAATCACTCGTTCTCACATCTGATGGACTCCTTTCATACACACTATTCATCAAAGATTAATCAGATTTAGCCAAAAAGTGTTGATTTTTCATAATGATATGTAAAACTAATTGAACAATTTGATGTAGACTTGGAATATAACATCGCAGGCATTAGTCAGTCAGTCATCAGGTGCCATGTGAAACCCGGGGTTGGCGATGCATCTCCACCTTCTTCTATCTTTTAACTTCAGTTATTGTTATCTGTGGAGCAAAGTCCTGTCCAATACTTGTTGTTACCAAGCCATGTTATTTCCTGCCTTCCTCTTTCCCGTTTCCTTCTATCATTCCTTCAAGCAACAGCTTCTGGAGACCTCCTTTCTTATCACATGTCAGGCATATATACAATCTTTCTTTTCTGTACAGTCTTCAAAATCTCCCTCCCTCCACTAGCTCTTAAGATCCAGCACTGCTTTAATGCTGATTTTCACATAATTATCATACATTTCAAATGTTTGTTTTTTGTAAAGAATGTCCACCTCTTAACTCTGCCTGCATATCATTCCTATTCCTTAATCTTGGCAGACATTCCCTATGATATCAGCAAATTGGAGAGCATTCCTCATGTCAGTACGCTGTTCCGGGTGGAAGGAGACCTAGCGGACTGTGTGCCAGGAGTGCAGGGCTTCTCTGTCTCACTCAAGGCATGAAAGGGTTGAAGTCACAGAATGAGAGTACAGGTTCAGCTGAACTGACATAGGAAGACATGGACAGACTCAGGAATTCACTCATCTCTGTGCATCTTCAAGAAGTCTCATTCTGCTGAGCCAGGCTGGGCCCTTTTTAGTACCTTGATCAACAATTTTTTGTAGGAACTTTTAAAAAGTTGCTGTTACATTCATTATTTGGTAGAAAAAGTTATACATGTATATGTCTTATAGAAATTTGCTCATTCTTTATTGATTCACCTAGATATTTATCGTGATTTACATGTAAATGTGTTGATTTCTAGCTTTGTGTCATTTATTGCATCAGTTATTTAAGAAAAATAACTTTTGGTAAAAGCAGAAAAGGTCAAAGAATCAGACACCGAAAATCAGCCAAGAAGTGAGAAAATTGCAAATGTGGGTCCTAGTTTCGGTCACTTTGGAAGACTGAGTCAGGTGCCTGGAGATAATCCTTGGTGAATTGTGAAAGTCATTCCATGTAAATGTGTGCTGATATGTTCCTTTGAAGACATTATAATGTAACTTCAGGCACAGGGCATGGTTGTGTTTCTATCAAAAAGTGTTAGTACCATTGTGTGTGGAAATATAGATCTGTGGCAAAACTTGCCAGCGAGTAATGGCAAGATGATCACTGCATTAATGTCCATCAAGTTATTTTTGTTCCAGCAAGTTATATGCACTTGCCTTGCCTATAAATTATTGTTCATATTTCTTTAACAACAGGTGTACATACTACAAAGTGATAATTATTCAAATTACTGCATCATCAGGTGTGATAGTATAGAATGAGTCATTATTTTATGATGAAATTAATAACGTTCTTAACCAGAGTTGTTGTAAGATTTACATGTTGGACTACTGTAAAATAGGTTTAACAAGAAATATATGTACTGGTACATGTTCTTGCAGTATCGTGAATAGTGTAAATCTACTTCTAATAAATGCTGAATGAAGTTATCTGAAAGTATGACTTGATTTCATTTATTTGAAGCATGGGGTTCCCAAATCACGTACATGTAGACAATGAAAATAGTGTGGATACTGATGGAAGAAAAAGGAATAAGAACGAGGGAGAGGAGGCATGGAGTGAGGGAGAAATCATCCACTGTAACAGGTACAGAATATTCACTGCAGATTGACGTATGCAGATTTACATGGAGTGTGTGGACATGTTTAATTGGGTTTCATCATTGTGTATTTTCCGGTGCTCATGCTTTCTGAAAGTTAGATATGTTCGACATAAAGCAATACATGCATACAGGTAGGCACATCTCTACACACTCAATTTTCATACAGGCAACTTCCAAATCACCAAGGATATCAAATGATAAATTAAGTTGCTCAGATGAGATAATTGTAAGGAAAGTGCAATGATCTAAGTGTAAAAAAAAATAGTTCACAAACCACAAAATCGTAATACCTCTTGGGATAAACGTGAAGAATTTGCCAATGTGTGTATATATGTGCTAGTGTCTGATGGGCATACATATGTCCATGTACTAGCATATGAGCGTAATATTAATATATATTGTGAATGTCCTTGCAGGCCTGTATGTGTGTGTGTGTGTGTGTGTGTGTGTGTGTGTGTGTGTGTATGTATGTATATGTATGGAATACACAAGTGTGTGTCGGTGTGTAGGTGTCCTATTATTGGTGACTTGGGCTTATATTTCTGCAAGTAACTGATATCCACCTAATCCCACCCATAACATGCACAAAGCATATCTTTCTATATCAATCCTCCAAACACATTAAGATGTACCACTCTTCTGAATGAAACTTACATTTGCTACGCATTCCATTATTACAGTTTATAGAATGACGTAATGTCTTTTATTTATTGACTTTTCATATTTTGCAAAGACTTTGTATACAATATACGGCATTTATCATGTTTACATTTCATAATGAGCATACAGAATTTTATAAGTGCAATATCACTATGTTCTGGCGAGCACAATCTAATAGTATGAAGATCATATCAATATAGCAATATATGGCATGAAGTAGTGCAAACAAACAAGAGTTGTTTTAAAGAGCATTTGCATTTGACAAAGCACTGAAATGTGCTTATCAGCTGAACTGTCAGTAATCGGTTGGTTAAAATCTGAGTTTAAGAAAAATGTGGAATTTCGAATAAATGTTAGTGATATCCAATAGTGACAATGAGTAAGCAAATAATCAGCGTTGGTGAGGGTGATGGGATGAACTATCACTTCCGAGGCGATCTGGATGTAGCTATCTTTCCGAAGCGGAGCTGAGGAAAGATAGCGTATACATTTAGATCGCCGAGGAAGTGATAGCTCGTCTCATTGCTTGAAACCAAAAGTTGATTATTTGATTTATATTCCACATCTGAAATCAACTATCTATACCAAAAATGACAATTTGACGTAAAAAGGTAATGTTTACTTATGTCCATAACCCCGAGCCGCTGCCATGGGGAACACGCGTTAGGACGCGCATAAGGACGCGCATAAGGACGCGCATTAGGACGCGTATTATTACGCGTATTAGGACGCGCATTAGGACGCGCGTTAGGACGCGTTAGATGTCAAGTGATAGTCCGAGTGTAACGCACTTTTATTTCGCGCGTACTCAAAATATTAATCACGCATTAGGACTGTGAGGAGTGAAGAGATCAGCGAAACCAAAAAGTACTATCACCTAGAGTGTAACGAACTTTTATCCTCAGGTGATCTGATAGGAAAAAACACGCCTCATCACGTGATCAACTCTTGACCAATCATATAGCAACATTCTTAGTATGTGGAATATAATATTGAATATGTGATGAGAGCTCACCACGCCAAGTGAGTCCATCTAAATCTGATCTAACTGGACCTATATGTTGGGCCTGTGATTCATGCAATCTTTTACATCAATTTATTTTCTGTAAAAGGGATTAAAGTTACCTTCAATGTAGTCCACAGATTTGATAATTATAAATGGCATGTATCATTGGTAAAGGCAAGAAATGCACTCACGCACTCATTATCATGGGACAAGATCTTACAGTGATGTATTGAAACATCAATGATAAGAAATGTTAACATTTCATCTACGGGAGTTTTTCATTTTCATTATCAGGGATTTTTCGGAGTATTATCCCTGCTTCTAACATATTGATTAAATCATTTCATAATTTTGCTTTGTCTCCAAGTTCATCCTTAGATGTCTGCTGTATACTTCAAAAAGGAAGTTAATTCACTATAAATGCTCTCTATACACTATGTACCTAGAATTGCTTCAGTTCTGTTGCTACACAATGACCTCTCAACTGTCCATATCTGGTACATGTCATGGTACAAATAATATTCACTACTGTCAAATGAAAAGGTCAATGTGAATTTGATTATATTTCATACAAAAAATCTTGAGAACTAGCTTAACCCTAATACTCCGGGGGGGGGGGGGGGGGGCATTATGGCCCCCACCCCTGTCAAAGTTTTGTCATTACTTCCTAACGCCTCAATATTTCGAAACTAAATTTCTTGACTTTTTTCTCTGATCCTTCCCGCACATTTTGATACCAAATTTATGGCAATCGGACCTACCGTGCGGGTGTCAGATTACGTTTACTGAACACATGTCACTGAAATTTCGCTATTTCTCTATATGACTGTGCATAACCTTATGGATAAAATCAGGAGCTTTTCCAATTTATGTAAATACTTTTCTAATAAGTGTTATCATTGTTTCAAATATTTTTTAGCAATATAAAATGAAATGTGGTTGTAATTTTGTCAAATAGCAAAAGACGCTAAACGAAAAACAAAGAAATACATAAGAAAACTGAAAAACAATAAAATACATAAGAAATTATTACCACAACCTATCCTTTTCTTTCAAGAATTGATGAGGGAGTTATGAAAGACATTTGTACCAAAAATTGCTATTCCTGAGGCTTTATTTAGTGAGAAATACCAAAATCTATGATTTCTCGCATAAATTAGCATAAATTAGCATAAATTGATGAGTTTAAAAAAAAAATAAAAGGACTTTCGTAAATTTAGCTATACAACTTTGTAGATTACATAATTCTTTACCCTTGTGCAAAATTTGCCCCGCCCCCCCCCCCCCCGGTAAATAACAAGCTTTGAAATACCCCGGGATTATTAGGGTTAACTCTCCTCACAGTCATGATTGATGGATGTGTAAAGATTTTTCTGCCTTCAATGTCTATGTTTCAGATTGCCTATGTACTCCATTATCATCTGGGTTCAAGAAGATTGAGCTTCCACTTATGATCTTCTGTCTGCTTAGGCGGTACTAGTGCTGCCAGCTCATCCTTGCTTAAGGTCCTCTGAGGCCCGCCTAGCTGAGTGAGATTTGCCACAATGCTGTTGGTGGTGGCCTGAGGTCCATATGCCTGGACAACAAAAAAAAATCAATGCAGAATCAAATCACACACGTGTTAGAAACATACTCTACAGAATGGTTGTATGCATGGGAGATCCATAATTCTCACTTCGTTGACGGTATTCATGCTGTAAATGCATTGTTACCACAAAAAAGCTTGTTCACTACACTCATTTTGTTCCTTGAATGGTCTTCAATGGCATTTTTATATCTACAGATAAATGTTTACTCTGCCATCCTGGAATTAATCATAGCTATATTGCAGAGATTTTTTTTCAGTCGGGGTAAACTCTGAACAAATTCATACAAGTATATATCGAGAAAACAGACAAGCTTAAACAACTTGATTTTCCTAATAATAACTGCACTTCCTACACTTTGTACCTTCAAGGATAGTTTGTATTTAGTTCCCTTTCAAGAATATAGGCCTCATTATTCAGTGATTGGTATTTGATTACAACTCTATAGAATAATAGATCACCCAGTGCTTTACTATACAGTGAACCTGCTAACCCTTTGTATGACAGACAAACTGCTGCCCTGTGGAATTAATAATTCAGTGTCAAAACATACTCTTTGAGACCAGAATAATTACTGAAATTCTACAGTATACTGAAATAGTATAATTATGTCGGGGTTTGTAGAGCACTTAAATTCATGCAAGGAAATGTTTAACTTTGGGCGCAGATATATCACTTTGTGATGTATTGATAAAGAGTTTGATATACATGTATCAATGTTCTTAATACTGATAGTCCATTGAACTTTACCTGTGAAGCCCCCTGACCCTCGTTAGTCTTCACTGGCCAGATGACATCCATGGATGACTGGATGAGTGTGAGGAGAGACTGGAAGCTGTCCTGTAGGGCTGCTGCCTCTGCTTCATGGTCAAACCTGACCAGCATCCGCAACAGCACTGAAATGTCATCTAGCCACCAAAAAAGAAATGGTGGTATCTGTTAAATATTTTTCGAGTCAATCAGCATTTGTAAGATTACTGCAATGTCATCTAGTGACCAAAAAAGAAACTAAAGTATTTGTTTACATTTTCTATTTGATCACCTTTCACATGAAAGGACAAACATATCTATTTCATATTTACCATTTGATCAGCATTCACAAGCGCACTGCACTGTCATCTTTTGATCAATGACCATACAGTATCTGTTCCTATTGGATCAGATCAATGTACTTTTGAACTTCGTCTTATAAAGAACTGCAATTGAGTGCAACTTGACTTGCAATTGATATCAATCGTAACTCTGTACATTAGAGATAGGGCAGTGAACTTGCGATCTGATGCAGATCAATTGCAACTTTACATCGGACGGGACCCAGATATCTCTTACCCCTAAGACTATCCACATTTTTGACGATAAGAGACAGAGCATCCATCAGTGCTATGTCCTCGTTACGACTCCCTTCCTTTAGGCTCGTCTTCTTCCTCTCGCCTTTCCGTCTGTTCTTCCCAGCACGTCTGGGATGAGGAATACACAAAATAAATGTTACTGGGGTCAAGTAAGGACACTTGAGGAACTGAACGGTGTAGATAAATGTGTACTACAAAGAAACAGATCATGATGAAAAGATGTAAATAATGCAACACAAATTGTACACTGGCAATAATTTGTAAAAAAAAATGTAACTCAATTGAACATCCATTACAAAAATTACTCAGTAGAACTGTAAAGATTATGATTTGTTAACCTTAACTGTGGAAATGAAACAATATTTGTGGCCAAGTTGATCCTTTGAATACTTGAGATACCGTAGTAATGTAGAAAAAGACCATTTTCAATACCAATGCAAATTTTGGAGGTCTTTCAGAAAATACGTTCACAATGTTATCCCAAAAGCTTGTCCGAGGTTTTGTCCTTCTAACAACAACTATAGATGCAGGTGAATGTAATAACATGTTTTTATGCAATTAGGGAAGAAGTTGTGAAATACATTATGAACACAGCTTATCAACTCTGCATCATACGTGCAGTTTAGCTTGAGTAATACACACAAATCCCAAAGACCAGCAGTCTTTCTGGCACACAAATGGTTAACTTGTTCTTTACTGAGCCTGCATGTATGTTGACTGGCTCTTTTCCACTGAGCAGCACAACTCCTGATTAATCTGCTTCATGGACAATAGACAACAGGCTATGAATAGTTTGGCTTACTAATGTAGTCAAATTTATGGATGTTTCTTCCCTCTGGGCCTAGTAACAAGTAATTCCACGAAGCTGTACCTGACAATGGTATTTCAGTACTTGGAATCCACTTTGCATACGTTAGTTGTTGCTATGTCGGGCAAGCTTTCCTCTTGTCAGGGGCAACCTTTGTTAAACTGGTATGCTTAAAATTTGAATATGTAAGTAAACCGGTCTAGTAATTGCTAAAGCCACACCCATTTGGTCATTGCAGTTCACTGGCAATTTTCAAAGGGAGTATACTGTACTGGGAAGACAAAACAGCCTTCAAAAGGTGATCGTGAGCAATCTTCTTACCAATGGTCTTAAATTCATGTATTGTCCATTTTAGAAACTTGCTTAAAGTTATTTGCCCCAAAATTATCCACATTTGGAGTAATTAGTGATTGAATCACAAATCCTCAAATTGTTCGGGCCGAACATTTCGAGGATTTGTGATTTAATCACTAATTATTCAAAATGTGGATCATTTGAGAAGAAATAACTTTCAGCAAGTTTCTAGATTGGACAATACATGAATTTAAGAGCATTGGCAAGACGATTGCGCACAATCACCTTTTGAAGGCCTTTCTGTCTACCCAGTACAGTATACTCCCTTTAACATCGTAACTGGACAAGGCTTCATGAAGCCTGAAAGTTGAACAGTGAGCAAGAGGTTAAGAGCATTAAGATGAGTAAACAGGAGAAGCAGATGGTAACGGGTGTCTTACCCCTGCTTCTTTGGTCTGCCCTCCGAGTAGGCTGTATAAGCACTCAGAGTGGACCCCGTGCTACTCCCCACGCTGCCTGTCTCACTGCGTGCTACACTTCCCATCATGCTGCTGGCGTCGGAGTAGAGGTCAGCGTCCAGGTCGTTGAACCCTTCCTCCCCCTCGGCAGCTTCCTGGAGCTGGCGGAGCCTCGTTTCCCTGACGACCAAGAGGCGGGACTTGTGATGCTCGAATGTGGAGCGGAAGTTGGAAAGGCACTCTGACTTGCCCTCATAATCTAAAATGATGTAGATGTACCAATGAAAGTTAAGTATCCATTCTGTCACTTTAACAGGCATTACATGTCTGTGATGTCATACATTTTAGATGCACATATACTATATCTACATTGCCTATACAAGTATAAATATATTTTTCAGTTTGACTTTTTCCACATGGATGTCTTTCAACAATTTCACATCAAATTCTCTCATCTCTGGAATTGTGGAGACCTGTAATTGGCTGCTAAGATACTCATACATTCACAAATGGTGTTAAAGGTCTACTTACTCTCAATTAGAGCAGGTTTCAGTGTCGTCTCGATGAAGTCAGTCCTGTTGTGTTTGAACATCTGTTGATAGAACACAATACAAATAACCATTACATTCAATATCTTGCTATAATTTATATATGCATCATCAAAGGTGTAGCTGGTTTGGAGATTTCACAAATCATTCTAGATCATTATCATACTTTTTCAATTAAATAATGGTCAATTAGAAATCCTTTTCTAGATATCAGTACAGGAATGGCAGGTTAAATGTGGTTTTGAGTAAATATAATATGAACATAAAACTCTGCTCTTCCATCACACCTTCACGCCTCTATCATGTCATACTCCTCCTCCCACACCCAGACAATCTGCCTACCAGTCCGAGAGCCTCCTCCAACTGTGCCCCCTCTACCAGAGTAGTGATGGCTTCCTCCAGATCATCATTGATATACTCCACCCTTCCACAACACCTCCATCCCTCTATCATGTCATACCCCCTCCAATTACACCCCCCCCCCCCACACACACACACATACACACAATCTGCCTACCAGTCTGAGAGCCTTCTCCTCCCGCTCAGCCCCCTCTACCAGAGTAGTGAGTTCCCTCCAGATCATTGTGATATTCCATCCTTCCACAAGAGCTCCACCCCTCTATATGTCATACCCCCTCCTCTCACACCCCTATACCACCCCACCCCCTACAATTTGCCTACCAGTCTGAGAGCCTTCTCCTCCCATTGTGCTCCCTCTACCAGAGTAATGAGTTTCCTCCAGATCATTGTCATATTCCATCCTTCCACAACACCTCCACCCCTCTATCATGTCATACCCCCCTCCTCTCACACCCCTATACCACCCATCCCCTACAATTTGCCTACCAGTCTGAGAGCCTCCTCCTATCATTGTGCTCCCTCTACCAGAGTAGTAATGGCTTTCTCAATATCATTGGTATACTCCTCCCCCCCCCTTCCACAACACCTCCATCCCCCTTTCCACCCCTCTAACATGTCATAACACCCACTTCTCTTGCACCCCTACACCCTGACAATCTGCCTACCAGTCTGAGAGCCTCCTCCCATTGTGCCCCCTCTACCAGAGTAGTGATGGCTTCCTCCAGATCATTGGCGTACTCAAGCTGGACAACGGCTGCCTCTAGGTGGCGTCTGTTGCTCATCAGCTGACCTGTGACGATCAAAGCACAAATACAATACAGTCAATATACCCATGTCGTTCTCAACAAAATGACAAATATAGACTCCAAAGACAACTTTTCTAGCGCAGTCATTATCAAAATCATTGGCAGGTAGAACAGTATAATTGGTATACGCTAAATGAATTTCAGTGTGTTATGCAGATAACTATGACAACTTGAAGGCAACCTTACCTGTTTCCATATACATCTAGCATGGATAGAGATGTATCATTTAGATTTATATAACCACTCTCCTTGCAAGTGTGTCTTGTCACTTTCTTTTGTGAGCTCAAGATAAACATAAGTCTGCAATTTATGTCACACAACAATTCAGTGAGTTATTAATGTGTAGTACTATGGAAGAACAGGACAAAGCAATATAAAAATCAACTTCTAGCCATTTTTGGCAAAGACTTTTGACCTCCAGTTTGGAATAGACCTCAACTCTAATCAGTATATCTCCATGTACTGATCATCTTTGTATCATGTTTGGTTAAAATTGAACCATTGATTTATAGTTATTGTAAAAAAAAAATTGATGTTGGACAGATTTGACCCCAACTATACTTAGTTTAGTGTTTCCATGATTACTATGTATATCACGTCCCACTGACAACAAATTGTATGCAGTTATTATGGTGTTTAAATTACTTGATGACAGCAGATCAGTTGGTCTACCTGCAATCTTCCTGGCCAGCTCCATCTCCTCCTGTGGGCTGTACTGGAGGCGTGCCGTCAGACAGAAGACTTCCCGCCAGTTGCCGCACTTTTCGCACACCTCTAGCGCCCTCTCCAGTTGGTCGGACCTCTCGTACATGAGGGCAGCCTCCAGGTAGCGGTGCTTCTGCGCCAGGTACTCCCCGTACTCCTGGGCAATGATCTGAGAGGGTGACGGACACATGTCATAAGTCATAATGCTAAACAAACAGTCAGATGTTTAAAATTTCAGTGTTGCGTAAGACTTAAAACAGGCATCTGCAAAAGCTCACAGCACAATCCTATTTTATTACTAACTTAACCCATTCTTTATGGATCCCGCATATATGCGGGCTGGCTTTTCTCCACTCAGATCCAGGGCAGCATGATTCCTGTGTAATCTTCTATGCAAACAACAGATGGCAGGCTATGCATGAATTTCAAATTCCTTGTAGGGTGCAATTAAGCCAGACCCCTTGGTTTACCGCAGTTCGATAGCAAATTTTGACATCCTAATCCGACCGAGGTTCATGAAGCCCAAAATTCTAACTGTGAGCAACGGGTGAAGCAATTCCACTTTTGGGCGAGCTTGTCGTATGAAATATCAAAGAGGAAGGGGGGGGGGGAGCAGAGAGGGGAACAGCCAGCCCTTTTGAGGTTAAATTATTACAAGCTTTTCACCTTGTGTCTGGAATCCTCCCTCTTGAACAGCTTGAGAGCCTCAACGAACAGCCTGTGTTCCTTCACCAGCGCTAAGCACTCTGGGAAGTGGTCGGAGCACCGGCTAATGTGCCCCAGGGCTTTGGTGTAGCGCTTGAGGTGCTTGTCGATGGAGAAGCACTGGTAGTTGGGCTCCATGGCGCGGAGCTGGTTGAGGAATGGCAGGTACTCCTTGGGGTCCTGGGGTGGGATGGTGGAAGAGGGGCAAGGGGAAAGAGAAAGGCAGAGATAGACAGATAGAGACAGAAGGAGGGTGGAAAAAGGAGATGATGTGGGGGAAAACAGTAATAGAGGGAGAGGCAGGGACGAGATACAGACAGAGAGTGGGAAGGACAGGAGGAGGGTGGGGCAGATAGGACAGAGTGAAAGAGAAAGAGAGAGAGATGGATAGAGAGAGAGAGAGAGAGAGAGAGAGAGAGAGAGAGAGAGAGTGAGAAGTGGATATATAAAGTGACAGAGAAATCTATAAAGATCACAACCTCCTTTTTTTCATTTTAAAAGAAGAATCAAGTACAGCCAAGGAAGACTGTCTCTTTACAATGCGAAAGCTGCAGAAAATTGTGGTAGATGTAGTGCTGTAGTACATATCATCTTGAAAAGATCTGAATGGTGGCACAACCTTGACATCAACAGGTAACTCTTTAAAGGGCATATACTGTACTGGGAAGGCAAAAAAGCCTTCAAAATGTAATTGTTAGCAATCTTCTTGGCCAATGGTCTTAAATTCATGTATTGTCTATTTTAGGAGCTTTCTGAAAGTTATTTGCCCTCAAATGATCTACATTTGGAGTAATGAGTGATTAAATCACAAATCCTCAAAATGTTCGGCCCGAACATTTTGAGGATTTAATCATTAATCATTGATTACTCCATATGTGGATCATGCCAGATCATAGCAAATCTTATGACATCTTAACGGAGCATGTCGAGTGGTGACAGAGCCTGAAGACTGGGGTCCTCACTTTGAACCAAGCTCTGTTAAGCTTTGATACGCTTTGAGTCAAGCTTTACTGAGCTTTGTAACGCCTTGTTAAGCTTTGATACGCTCTCGGTGCTTTAATCAATTCGTGACAGAGCGCCCAAAATTTTTAAACAGTTTAAAAAATTTTGGCACTCTTGCCGAATGTCCTGTTTTACTCCAAGATTTTCCACGATCTATTTCAACCCTGACACTTTAATCAAGCTTTGTTACGCTTTGGTGCTGCTTTGCACGCCGCTTTAAAGTGCCATCAACGCGCCATTGGTGTGAACCTGGAATAAAGCAAGTAAATAAGCAAGTTATGCCTATAGTAAATCACACAATGATTGTTCACAGACCCCTCACCTTCTGAGATTTTTCAGCCACCATGATCACCAGATCAAAATCGTAGGTGCCCAAGGCCACGTTGAACAGCTCATTGACGTCCACTACATACAGCAGATACCGCAGGGCCTCATCTGCCGAGGGCTCCCCTGACTCCTGATTGGCTGGTGGAGATGATGACCTTTGACCCTGCAACTCTTTGATCTTCTCCAGGGCTTTCTCCAACTCGGGCTTGGTCTTCTTAGCATGACAGGTCAGCACAGATAGGAAGAACCTAAAGAAATAAAATGTACAGAACAAAGACCCTGCTGGGTGCTGCTTTTTGTTCCACTTGCACTTAATGATGTGTAATATCAACAATAAAATGGATAATGGGGAACATGAATAAATTTAATCTTATAGGGATAAAAATTATGCAGATATACTATTACAAGCATATACCAGAGACAAGAAAGAAATTGAAACATGTTAATAAATCCGCAATACATTCTTTACTCTTCTTCCTCATTGCTCTGAAAAAAGGAAAAGGTGTTGCAAATCCATCCAGAGATATGGGTAACACACTTTTTCCATGACCAGATTTTCTTGAAAAGGAACTTGTCGACATACAAAAAAGCATTTAATGTAGATGTATTATGAAAGTGCCGGGACCTCAATTTCACTTTTTTGTATTTGAAAACTTGCATCCATCCCTGACCGACTCACCTCTTGGGGTCGACTCGATAGATGCTCTCCATGACAGCATTGCAGATAGCATCCACCTTGCTGGCTTGCCCCTCCCCCAGGGTGAGAGGGGGCGGGGTGACCCTGTAGGCAGCTGCATACATGGTCTGTGTGACATTGTCCTCCTTGAGATCCATGAGGAAGAGATTCAGGCTGGTGGGGGAGTCTAGCTGGCTCACCAGGGTGTCGATATTGTTGAGAAGTAACTGGAGATAGAAAACAAAATCAATAAAAATGAGAACAATATTTTTTTTCTATCGTCTTATGTGTTGTTTCATTCATTTTGAGCTTGAACTTTTATAAGTGAATGAAGTACAGCAGTCAGGAATTATTCAAATTATTCTCCTTTTACATAAGTAATGTGAAACCGCTTGCGGTCTACACATTGATATAATTCCACCACACAAGCTAATGAAATTATTCTTCAATTAAAGAAATAACTGCTTTGTTGTGGTTGTCTTATGCAATTTGAATATCAAAAGTAGTTTTGTACAAGTGAGTTTTGCACAAGTAAAACATCCAACTTGTGTTCAGTACAATCTTACCTGTGGGTTATGATCTACAATGAGGTTCATATCAATGCGATGCCTCCTCATGATGGTGAATGCCTCACCATACCGCAGTCCATCCAGTGCTCTCCTGATGGCTGCCAGCACCAGAGCTCTGGGGTGGATGGTCTCCAGGTTTCCCCTGGGCATCTGCAGCACCAGCCGCGTGTCCGAGGCTATATGGGTCACGATGCGGGAGCCCCGCTCCACCCTCCGCACGCTTTCGTCCAGCGAGACGGTCTTACCCTCGCTCAGAGCAGCCAGATCTGTAAGAGATCATCAAATATTGACCAGGGCCCGCGTAAAACAAAGAGCTACGATTTATCGTATAATCACTATATGAATCATACGATTGATATCAATCATAAATCTGCATCAAAAAGAAGTTGCAATAGAAATCAATTGTGACTGGCAATGGATACTGATTGTAGATCGTGATTGTGACTCTGCGAGTGGCTAAATCGCGAGAACATTGAATTTTTGCAAGAAGGTGAAGTTACATTTCCAGTCAAGGCCCTTACGACTGCAGACTAGTGACAGAATCGTGTCGTCTGCAATGTTCTTCATACATACAGCGCAAATGTATTTGGAACACTTTGTTGATGTAACAACCTATCCATAATGAAAACTACACTGTCTAATTTTTTCTGAAGAAATATCAACACCTATGGCATCAAGAATTAATGCACAACAGTCCCTCTAATACTGAAAATAAAAACAACGCCTAGTCTTACATATCAGACTTCTCGCTTGAAGCCTACCTTCTAATCTTGTATCCAGGCTGATGCAGCGGCAGGTGTGGCTGTGTGTAGTCAGGACCAAGAACTCGTTGGTTACGGTGAAAGATGTCACATTTGATGCGATCTCCATCTCGTTGACATAGAAACGATAACGCTCTGTCAATCCAATGACCGCCTCCTATGAATGTGATCCATGAGAAACTCTAAACTGTAACTTCAAGTTTGGCTTGCACAAAGAAAGTACAATTTTGCAGTGACTTCACATTAAATAAATTCTAAGAGAAGATAAATGAGTGGTTTCATGTTATACATGCAACCAGTGGTTTTATAATTGGGACTTTAACATTTTATTTGATACATATAGCCCATTCATGAGGGATTTCATCAAGGATTTCATCAAATACCAGTTTCCATTCAGACTGAACTGAAAAGATATGTTACATGGACAAAACCTGGATGCACGAATAGAGTGAAATGGATACAAAATTAAAATATTAACAAATATTGCAGAAACAGCTTCTCATACTTACTACACATATTAAGAATAGTTTAGGTTTCGAGCCCTTCCAAGAACATAGGCCAAAGTGTTGAGCTTACCTGACCTCCTAGCAGGCAGACAGTGACCTGTGTACAGCGCTGGGGAAGCTTAGTGATGAAATCGTTCTCCTCATTCACCACCGCGCCGTTGTCCAGCTGAATGGCAAGGGCGCCCTCGTTGTCTCGGCAGGACACGGAGATCACCTCACCAAATATGGCCACGCTGTCAGCTTCATCGCTGCGTGAAAGAAATGTTCTGACTTTGTTTATCTATATATCTCGAGGTCCATATTTTTTAAACAGCTGTCATGGAAGAAGTGATCTTCTGATATAGCAACTATTTTCTGCTCTTTTAAAATCAATTTGAGCTGTGTCAAAAATATGCCATGTTTCAAAGATTCAGTGAGAGAACAAACACAAGTATCATCAATGCTCAAACACCCACAATAAAATATGAAATGATGATCTTGTTATATATGAAAATGTGTATGTGGTAGATATGAGAAAACAAATGAACATGACAAACACCTGAAAGAAAGGGAGATACATGCAGTAAATTAATGCAGAAAATAAGATGACAAGAACGCGAGATGGAGGTATGAAAATCAAGAGAGGTAGAGGGAAATGGGGATAAGAGGACAATCCCAGCTTACCAAATTAATTTCAGATCCCCACTCTGCAGTCCCTCACATCTGATTCTGTGTAGTGTGCTGACACAGTCCTCGTCCTTGTATGTCACAGCCACCAGGGTATCATGCTTTGCCCACACAAAGTGGTGCAGATGGAACGGCAGCTCCCAAGACAGTGGCTTCCCAGCCCCATCCTCAATCCTGGAAAATCAGAAATAATATGAGGTAAGAGGTTAAAGACAGGCTAACCCTATTGTCGGTCAAAGAAATACAATTTTGCACAAAACATGGAAAATGGAAGGAATACTTCCCTCACAATATCGGGACTGAAAACTGACTTTGGGAGAATTATAGTGAGTGCTAGATTTTAAGTAGATTTTGGACGGGTCATACAAAATCTATAGGCTAGAGACTGGAGACTGCAATACGACATATCGCACATCACAGCAGTCCATTGCACGGACATGCACAGAGGAAAGCAGCATACACTGGGGAATGTTGCAATACGGTATGTAAATGTAGACCATAGTTGTTACATTTCAAACATAAACAAGGATAGTTTTTTACATCTGGAAACGTTTGAGGACTGACTTGGCTTGGATTACTTTTGAGAGAAGTAGGAGAAAGGGACATGCGGCTCCTCCTTACCGTGCTATACCCCTCAGTCTTGGAGTAGAGGCGGCCATCTTGAAGCCATTGCCTCCTGCGGCTACCAGCTTGACTGACGGGTCGACCTCTCCCTTCTCGTCACCTGGACAAATCACACAACACAGAACTGAACATGTCAAAACATTCTGCACTTCTTTGGCAAATGGGGAATAGGAGTACAGAAATAAGGCTGTAGAAGATGTATTTTCAGTGAATAATCATAATGGATTGTATCATGTCTGTAAACCTACGACAGGTATATGTGGGTGTGACTCCACACAACTCAGGATGACAAGAATTGTCTCTTCTTAATCACAAATGACATACGTATGATCAACGTTTCACACCACCATACATGCGCTTACATCCAGGTTTACCACCAGGTCAGGTTCAACTCTCTAGAGCATCGTATCTCGTATCTAGAGCAGTAGTTTGTTTGGCATACTAAGGCCTAAGTCACACAATGCAAAGTGATTTGTATTCACTTACTTGGCACTCCATTTCTCATTACAGACTTCTCCATTAATGTCATTCTCACTTTTGATCCACTATCACAACTTCAATAATTTTCTTTTACACCTGGGGGGTGTTTCACCAAGCTGTTCGTGAGCTAAGAACAACCTTACGCACGACTGGTGACCTTTATTGTGCTATATGAGATTTGTCCCTGTTTTAAGATAGTGGGAGTTAATTTTCAACAATCCTAATGAAATTTGAGAAATCATGAACTTTGTATTCAGACACTTGATAACAACAAGAATTTTAACATAATTATAAACATCATATTTGAACTTTAGCTGAGGGATTCTCAAAATCATTGAGAATCTGATTTAGCACAAGAAAGGGTCACCAGTTGTGCGTGAAGTCGTTTTGAGCTTAAGAACAGCTTGGTGAAACACCCCCCAGGTCTACCATCCATTGGGTACCAATCTTCTTTCATACAGTGAAATCACTCTGGTGACTTACCGGCCTCATGTGTGTAGAATGCTAGCCTGCCATCTTGCATGACAACGGCCAGATCGTTGCTATGTGGAGGCGGGGCCAAGATCACCTGATTGACAAATGTTGGCAGATTGAGCGTGTAGGCAGAGATGGGTGGGGGCACCACCATCTTCTTGAATGGAGTGACCAGCACATTCTCTGTGGAAACAGAACGAATGGAATTAAAACAGATTTGAACCTGGGTACTTAACTCATAGAAAGAAAGCTACATGTATATGGATCATTACGGATGAAGCCAAAGAAAGGAAAAACATTAACAATAATCTTTCACATGGAATATAAAATATTTAATTTTGGGTTATCCAATTGTGCCAATTACAAATAGTTTTCCTGCTTTGTGTTGAGGAGGTCCCTTCCTTTTCCTTATTTGTTTTTTTCTCACTTTTCCTTCCTCCCTTCTTTCAGAAATCCTGATGTACATGCTTCAGAAATGGTCTGATTGTGTAACAATACATTGCACACCTTTAAACATAGCATAATATGGAATAGTACTAGAAATGACATTCCTTCAGGAAGTTTTGCCTTTTACCATCACCAAGTACTCCTCTACCATTCCTTTATCCCTGTCTCAAATGGTTAAAACAATAACACTTTTCTTGTTGCAATGTATTATACACTGGTATCTGACTAATGTTTTATCATTAAGAGCACTGAATCAAATGCGTAACTTTTTCTTAAGAGTTAAAGTCATATCTTTCTGTACTTTTACATCCTTGTTTAAAGTCTTACACTGATATGCTAGGCTATATGAAATCAACAAAAATCATCACAAGTCCTTACTGCCATCTATGACGGCTACCACAGCATGGTCCTCCTCCCCCAGCCCTCTACTGGCGGAAGTCTGCCAGGCCCATGTCAGCCGCAGGTACTGCCCCGCCCTGGTGAGTAGGTGCAGCTGATTGGCCAGTTCAGGGTCAAAGGTCATGGCTACCACCCCATCCTTGGCTGAGAACTGAAAACTCTGCTTCAGGTACCAGTGGTGGTTGCCAATAGTCCATACTTGAACTATAAAAACAAGAGATATGAGGGACATTACTACTTCATTGATAACAATTGGTTATTCCTGCAGACTGATTCTTTTATTTTTCAAACTTTTGGGCTATAAAACATTAAAAACAAATAAATTTCATAGAAAATAATCACTTATTTCTGCACTGAATGACAGGAAATTTGTACAAATTCTTAGATCTGCTTTAGAGCATGCAGTAGCATGTGTGGATAGTGCACATAGAATTTTTCTAAAAGTCATTCTCTGTCCTGTTTCTTTCATTATTTCATTGTGTTTTTTATAACCTCACAAAAGATACATACACACGTTTACGTAGTGTTAATGAATTGCACTAAGCTTGTCACTTAGGAAGTTTCGTCACTCTGCCCCAGCCTATATTACCCCCTCCCCCTTCTTACCATAGGAATGTGGCTGAAAGGTTGAGGCGTCCTGGTGGTCTGCAGGAGGGAGATCTTCTAGCCACAGTACGAGAATGGTCGACTCAGTATTCCACAAGATTTCATTCACCTAAACAAAACGAGACAGATCAAAGTATGAACTGAAGATACTACACATATAAAAAAAAAACAATAAAAATGGCATCATAAGACATTACCCTTATTCATTAACTTTATTGTATCATTATTTGATCACTTGCTAAAGAGTGACATTAGCAACACATGACTACTTTCATTTCTGTCCTCATTATTTCTCTGATTTTTCTCCAAACCTTCAACAAACTTTCATTTGTAAATTGTTATCATCGTCGAGACCACCAGGTGCTGCTTCAGGCTTCTGGATCCATCTCACACCTCATATAGCCCCATTGCATTTAACTTACCACTGATAAAATTGTTGGTACCAATTGCAACTTCTGTGGAAAACTTGACTTTGATTGGCTGTCGAGCGATGTTACCATGGAGTTACCATAGATGACAGAGTTACCATTAATGGTAAGTTTTAGGCAACGGGGCCTACGCCTGGGACCCATGATGATGCCAGAACAGTTCTGCCATGTTATGGGTCTTGTAATTACCATACCTTACCTTTTAACTTGGAAAAAAAACGATACTGTTCTGTGACATACCTTGACTTGGTCCTTGTCAAACGGCAGGGTAAACTCTCCATGCCTGAGCCCGTTTCTCTCAAAGAAGACAACGTCATGGCGATGAGGCAGGGTCTGGCTGGAGGCGATCAGGCTGCCTGATGGTCTGCACAGTCATAGTTAGAGGGGATAAGCCAAAACTCTGACTCAAAAGCTTTCAATTTTTATTCTACTTCCATTCCTATGAACTTTTTGTCACATGAAAGAATTCCCCCCCCCCAAAAAAAATGACATATTGGTATAATCATTATCTAAAAAATGATTACAGCACACAAGCATGGAAGAAAAACTGTTGATATTGTTTATCTATAAACAGCTCATGGATCACCTGTACAATATGCATGCTGAGATTTTCAAAAACTGAATTTAGTGGACTTACAGCTCTCCATAATTACTTGGGCTCTTTCAGCATAGCTTGAATATCAACAATGACATAAATTGTCCACCACATACATACACATCTCATACAAACTCTCAGACCACATTGGTGGAGAAGTTAACATTTCTTCCTACTAACTATCCCTACTCAGTAATATTAATGACACACTACGCAAACATAATTCTACAAAATTCTTACTTCCATGATAGAGCTTGTTCCAAACCATTCACATTTTCGCTTGTGCACTGCAAAACACATTCCCTGTTCCACACTCGCAGTTGTCTTGCCCCTGTTGAGACAAAAAGAAACACAGAAGGGAAGAAAGAAGGAAAGAGATAAAGAGAGAGAGAGAGAGAGAGAGAGAGAGAGAGAGAGAGAGAGAGAGAGAGAGTGGGAGAGAATATGAGAGGAGGGCAGAATAGAGAGGAAAGAGATTGAAAAGTGGAGCACAAAAAAGGGAAAAATGCATTTTGATTAGAGTTATCAAAAATCAATAGTATACTACCACTCTCATCAGCCCTGAGTTACCCTTCCTGGTGGAGGACTTCAAGGAAAATGACTTCAAACTATTACTGCTCATGGCATGTAAGCCATGAGTTTCATAATTTTATAGAATATCAAGCATCACATAGATTAACAACACTATAGCTTTACAAGCATGTCAACACACAGCATATGAAAAGAATGACATACGGGGTCACAACCATGCAATTGCAATTGCAAAAGACAAAGTTCTAGCGTATCCTTACCTGTCAGTATGTTGACCGAGCTGACAACAAAGTTCTCCCCATCCCCTCTCCAGCTGATGCGCACTTTCCTGTCGTCCCAAGCGAGGGCAGGCTTCACATTTTCAGCCTGTCGTTTAGCGGCATGCTTTCCCTCAGAACCATGGAATTGGGTCTCCTTCTTCCCCCATCCAACAGTAATGGGTTTCTCTGGAAACATAAGAAGAACAAAATGATAGTAATGAGCTACCAACCTGCTTACCTAAATCAAAGTAGTTTGCTGCTTAAAATCTCTTGATGAGAAAATAAGTTTTTCCCCACTGATAGAATCATCAGGAGGTAACGACAATCCATACTTGTTGGCAATTCTGCTAGTAGCTACAACATGAGAGGTAGAAAGAGAGTTGTCATTTTGTGAAAAGTAAGATTCAGTCTTACGTTCGGCCACTTCGTGGCGGAGGCATAAAAATAGGGCTATACTCCAAACTTTACTGCAAAAATTCAGTATTTTCAGTACAATCTTCAGTATTCAGGTACATTTTCAGAAGGGGGTAATGACAATCTATACTGATTGCCAACTCTGCTAGGAGCTGCAACATTAGAGGAAGAAAGAGAGTTATCATGTTTCAAGGGAGATTCAGTCTTACGTTCACCAAATTCTTCCGGTTGAAGGGCAGTTTCCAGGACCGGCTCAAAATCTTTGGTCATCAGGAGAAGTGTGTTGGCAGCTGTATTAGGAAATAAGCATACAAAGTTGTGATGATGTCAAAAACATCTTTTAAATATCAACTAACAGGGGTCAGTCCAAAACAAAGACTGAAAAACTGACATTTAGGATATGACAATACATTCAATAGTAGGAGCAAATTGCAACTATGACATCACAGTCTGAAACTTGTTTTGATCTGTTTTTGTAATGTATTTGCTGTTATGGACAGCAACTTATTTTTAACCAGAATTCCCCAGATGCTGTTGTGTTCAGGCTGACATTGCAAACCAGGTCAAAATAATGTAGCCTTTATCACAAATCTTGAAATCTGATAATTTTTAACACTACTGCCATTCTCTTGATTTATGTTCATGCTAAATACTGTATTCACATATGTTGCATATATTTGGGCATATTTAACAATAAATGATTATTAATTACATTACCTAATAGACTGAAATATGGAATCACTCTAATTTGCATTGCTACATCTAATTACAATACTACACATGTATGCAGCATGTGCAACAGAGCATTCAAATTGTTATCACTAATTTGCAATGAAACAAATCATTTACCTGTTGCCATGATAACAAGCTCCTGGTCAGGACTCCAGCTCATGCAGCAGAGGCCGTTCTCAACACTCCCGACACACTCCAGCTGAGTCCCAGGGAAAACATTTACATAATATCAGATCATGTCAAATCTTGCATGCAAACAAAACATGAATACAAGAATTTAGTCAGTTCCTATTGAACTCTGTTATCACCATTGGTACAGAAATGTGAAGTAAGCCAAGAAGGTTTTCAAAGCTTAGAAGTGTACGGGTTAAAATTTACGAAAGTCATTTAAAAGCTCATTTTCATTTCATTTGTTCCAAAATCAAAGACAGGGTAGCCCTTTCACAAAAGTCACGAAACTCCACACAGAACACAGAAAAGTGACAAACTATCCTAATTGAATCATCCGGTTTAACAGTCTACATTCGTAAAATGTATAACTGCTTGGAGCTCGCATTGCTCAGATTATACGGCAGACCTCTGTGCAGTCAGATCAGAGTGGAGAACCGTAATGTGAGTTGATTGCGGTCTCCGTCTCTAGGAACCACAGAGGTTTTCGACGACCTGTCCAAAATCTACTCGACATCTAGCAATTACTTAAAAACTGCTCAAAATCAGTTTCCAGTTCTATTAATGCGAGGAAGTTCTTTTACAGTATTTTCTTAAATTTTCTGTGGTATTCATTTTTTTTATTCTTTTGAACTGCAAAAGGGCTACCCTGTCTTTAAGATATTCTTTTACTGAACACTCAAACATTTAGATTTTTCAGAGATCAACTTTAACCTCCATAAGTCACTGAGAGCACTGAACCCGATATAGATAATGTGTGAAGAAAATTTCTTGTGACACAAATATTGATTAAAATATACTGAATACGCCATATATTTCACAAGGTTGTTTTCGTCGTGAATTTCGCGAATTTAAACACTCGCGAAATTGTCCAGAAGTCCCGATACACGAAACATGAGACTCGCTAAATATATGGCGTATACAATATAGTTGGGATGGAAGTAATAGTATCATTAATGTTGTTTTGTCACATGATATAGCCTAACCTTGTGGTGTTCCATATAATATTTTGATATCTTAAAGAGACTTCTCTTGCCCTCACCTCTGCAGTGACTGTGTTGTAGAGCAGCACATCTCCATTGGTCACAATGACACAGATAGACTGCTGCCCAGGTAGATGCTGAATGGAGACCACTTCATGTCCCTCCCCAGCAAAGTCAAAGCCATGATTCTTAAACTCTATGCTCCAGTCCACCTGTATCGGATAATGCAAAGCAAAATAAATATGAATAATAATCTGCAACAATAGGTAGCTCTACTGCTTAACAATATAGCAACACTTCAGAAGGTGTAAACATGCTTTTATATATTGCCCTTCAAGTTTATAGTTACACATGTAATTTAAATAATTTAATTTTTATTCCAGACTTGATTAAACTATGGTGAATTGTGTAAATTGTCAAAGTGGTGACTTCCTTCTAATAAATTCTTTTCTCAAAATGATTCCCATAGATTTGGTCAATCAGATTTGAATCCCAAACATGAAGATTACATTTTATGAGCATAACACAGTAGACCTATCAAAAAGAAGGACAAAATCAGTAACATTCAAATAAATGTGTACACAGATAAAAGGAACATTAAACAAGATACGATGCTGATCCTCAATAAAGCTGTAAATTGACCTAAATTGTGTGTAGGGGGGGGGGGGGGGGGAGGGTGAAGGGAAGGCAGGAGGGGTATCTCAGGCCAATTTACAGAGTCACCAATCTAGCCTCTTCCAACAATATGATTTTGAAAGTGAGATCAATAGATAATACCTTTTGTGTTGACGGGTCAAGACATTTGATGCCAATGTTGCTCCCGACGTAAACTGCGCTGGTGTCAAAGTCCACACTCATACATGTTGACCCCTGGAGTTGTGCTCCTTCAGCAATGCTGCGAAGCTGAGACAGCACGAGATTCCTCATGATGACTGCTTGCCTTTCCGGGAACTTCTAATTTTCAGCTTCTAATCTCACTCGCTCTGTGACTCCTGCATGTAACAATAAGTATTTGAAACCTTTTTCACATAAATCAATCAAAGAGAAAGTATTCATAGTTTCATAGAAACCAATTCAACTGATAGCAATGATAGATTAGATTTGTAAGGGAGGACATGAGCTGTTGTCTCGTAAGGACTATGGCCTGTTTTTCTTAAAAAGTCACTATTTCAAGACAATGATAACCCCCAATCAAGTGTCAACACATCCACACCCAAGGTTACAGTTGTATTGTAGAATAGCTTCTAAGTTCTAGAAACACTTGTGTTAACACAGTGTTAACTAGTACACGATTTGGAACATTCTTTACTCATTTAACAAACAAATAAACAATTTTCATGAACAATGAATTCAATGTACAGTTGGACCTCGAATATCCGGCCACGTCAGGACCGGCGGCCGTCTGGAAAATTGATATGGCCGGATAAGAGAGATATGTTAAAATAGGCACTTTCTAGTATATCATTGTAGGGGTACGCATGTGTTACATATTACCAATTAACCAGACTGCACTCGACTCCATCACACTCGATCGTACCCCTCGGGGGTACGATCGTATCAAAAACATTTACATGCATTAATCGTTTGATTTGAACATGACCATGTGTTACTGCCCTCTACGTTCGTAGATGTAACAGAATGATATCCAACATGGCGGATAGGCGAGAGTCGTTGACTGATCAAAACAATGTCCAAAGAACACCCAAATTATCATTGAAATTTTGCTTAACCGTACAATATTGCTGATGATGTGAAAGGGGAGGATGTATTCATGTTAAATGTGTTTGTCAAAATATTTTTGGTGTACCAATGGATCCGATAAGAACAGATTCTACTGAGTTGTTGGTTCAGTGGCAGATACAAATTTTGACCAGCGCGAGTGTTAACGTGTTGCGACAGCACTACTCATTGTGTGTTGACTCAACAGCTGCCCGAATCTATGATAATGCTGCTGATAAAGCTGTCATAATTCCGGTGGTAACTAATCTCTATTATCTTGAATGCATGTGATTGACAGAATGTCCCACAGTGTATTAGCATGGTCGTGGTAGCATGTGTGTTTGTCCGAAGTGATTTTGGCACTGAAAAATCATAAAAACATTTAAAAAAAACAAACATTTCCTTAATCAGTGAGTCAATGTCCGGTTAACAGAGACGGCCTGAAAATCGATGGATGTATAATCGTGGTCGAACTGTATCACCAGAAAGCCGATGGCTTGTAAAGAAGATAGAATTGATAACGTTTCAAGCAACCTGCCCCATATTGGCTCGACCACGTCAGGAGTTGGACAGGAAAAATGTAAGTCTCATTCGTCGATTGGGATAATTCTTTTAATAAAGTTACTTTTTTTATATTAAGTACAAGATCTATCTGTCTGTAGCATTCAGAGGAGCCAGATGCAATCTCAGTGGATCCATGTCCAATAAGGACCCAACAGAGACTGATTTATAATACATGTATAAGTCTTTGAGAGTCAAGAGTAAGACATCTTGACTTGACTCTTTTCACTGCCACTGCCAGGCCAGGCCCAGCCCACTGCCACTGCACTGGCATTGGCACTAAGTGGCAGCACTGTGGATTGCACAAGCACTGACAACACTGAGACAAATTAATAATATGAAAAAAAATGTTGCGTTCTTTGTTTATATTTACCGTTAAAGCATTAAATGGCTCTGTAAATGCACTTGTACAGCTCCTTCCTTGGTCTTTGACAATATGTCAATTATGATGATGAAACAACTTGCAACATGGCCATCTTTGCGTTGCATGCCCCCTCCGTTGTCGCTTACACCCACAGATATTGCTAAATTGAGGCGGTCCGGTCATGGCAAGGTCTGCCGAAACTCTGGCAGGGGAAACTGTAATCATTCGATAATAGTGGCTGCTGCACATGTGTACCGTCTACTTGCCGAGATGATTTACTCGTCAATAATAAGCTATATACATTTCAAACGATTCATTTTAATTCAAAATGAAATATTTCGTTATACTAATAATCTATTAAATATATATGCAATTTATTTTTGGTGAAAATTGAGCAAAGTAGCATTGAAAAATATTTTACGCGTGTTAATTTCTTTGAGTTTGGGTTATTTATCAATAAATTGTTTCTAGGAGCTGTGACGCATTTTCAAGAGAAGTATGATGCTTAATGAGGTAGAATTACAACTTAATTTGCCCTTTTGAGCAAAAGTTACAATAATGTATGCATACAACAAGAAACGACAGAGACCTGGAGTGACATACAAGGAAGTGAGTGTTTTTACGTAAACTTTCAGACGTATAAATAAACGAACGTTGCGGTTATTGTGTTGTTGTTTTTTGGTCATTGACACAGTCCCATGCGTGATGTTTGCGTGTAGGATGTCGAGTGTTTTGAAAGTAACTTCGGCCATTCCTTCTTAGTATTAGTAAGACTTCTTGATATTCCTTTAAGTCAGAAGAACCGGCCTCTTAAAAGACACTCTATTTTGGATTTGTACTGTGCCAATGTGAAATGTACAGTGATGCTGCTGTAGGAACGAATAGTCTTAGTCTATCTAATTAGACTACTTGTGTGGTCCCGGTTTCTTTTTCAAATAAAAAAGTATTCATTTTCAGAAATTTACATTTTTTAAGTTCAGCCTCGGGCTCATTGGGCTGTTTCTGAATTAGAATGGCAATGGATTCAGGTGCACTTGATGGTGATGATAATGATGATGGTGGGGGAAGTGTTGGTGGTGCATGCATTATGGGAAAGATTGTCAGAGAATGCCACTTATTACTTTAATAGGGCTTCCAAGAGTGCGTGCGTGCGAGCCATCGCGAAAATAAATTACGCGTACGTTAAGGTCACGCAAGGTCTCGAGAATGTATTGCAAATAAAAGTTGTAAAACCCTGAAAAGAATATGCTTATAAAAACCTTTAAATGTCGTAAATATAAATTACGAAACATTAAAAACGATAAGGAGCAAGTATTCAATAAGTTGAAACCATACATATTAGTGAAAACAAATCTTACTGTGGTAATAGATGAATTATTGTTCGAGATAGACCCTGGAGCTTAGAAATTATGCCGCGCGAGCAGACGATGGACGGCCACACAAAATGGCGTCCGAGACGGTACACGGCGCCCCTCAAAATTTGATCACATCAAGCTCTTGCGCAGAAAACTTTCAAACTCTAAAAATATAAACTAAAGCTTAATTTTTAGAACTCTGTTGAAAAAATATAATTTTTCAGGCCAATATAAACCATTGCATGAAAACAAAAATAAAAACAAAAAAAAAATCAGCAAATTTTTGTTATTGAGCCGACTGCAACTGGCAAACACGGGTAGACACAAAATATATCTAGAAACAGTATACAAGTAGTTTCAGCAAAAAAATTTGAAGAACATTCCTGTGCAGGGGGAAAAACTAATTTCTGACGTCACAGCTTATGAATATTTATTAGGATAGGGGGACGTCGATACGCTTGTAGGGTTATGAATCCAGTCGCTTTTATATTTTTTCTTTTACGTACGTGTAACGCACGAACTCAGTCGCGTGACACGTGATTTTGTTTGTCAACAACAAGCTTGAAGTATGCATGGAGCCACACGCACGCACGTGCTAATGGAATTAAATGCTCTTGCAGCTTCTCGCGCATGGGGAAATAAGTGAGCTCGCTTAGTGAGACGCAGTGCTTATTATTAATACATGTACAACCCATAATGAAGAAGTACTTTATAGTACGTAGAAGGTCTGTGAATAAAATAGTATTTTACTTTCGCATATACTTGCTTTATTCTTGCCATGTGATTATTCATCTTTGGAATATGCCTGTATTCAAAAAAAGAAAGTATTGTCATTCAATAAAACTTTTCTTTCATAATGTTTAAAATAATGTTTCATGTTATTATTATATGTTGTACCTTGCGAGATGCTGATGGGGACTTGAAAGATGCTCAGTTGGTTATGCCCCCTCCTCCCGTTATTTCCCCTACCCCAGTTAGGAAGCTGACAACGGGCCGATATCGCCAATCCGCCGGCGAGATCGCGGTCGGCAAACTGGCGTCGCACCAACATCGGACTAATGTGAGAAATATGTTGGGAGCGATTGCAGTCAATAGGTCGGCATTTGGTCGTAATTTTATGTCGGGCCGACATTATTTTTTCGATCTAATTGCAATATTTCAATGCCGACGTCGTGCTGGCATCGCGCCAATGTCGGAAGTAGTGATATTAAAATCGGGAAATGGTTCAACATGTGACGTCGGGCCGACGTTATGCCGACTTAATTTCGATATCTCAAAGCTGCCGATGTGCCGACATTACGGCAATATTGTATACAACTATTGACAATAAAAAATGTCGGTTATAAATGGTTGGAAAAAAAAATGTGATGTCGTTATTCTGACTTGATTCCGATATAAGCCGACATCGTGCTGACATCATACCAATATCGTAATTAGTGCCATTTAATTTAAGCATGATGGAAGTGGTTGAAATGTGATATCGAGCCAACATCAATACTTCGAGCTCATTTCGATATCTCGAAGCTGACGTGCAGATATCGCGCCAATATTGTAAACTATATAGTGACAATAATCAGTCAATGGTTGAAATTTGATGTCGGGCGACGTCACTTTCAACTTCTTTCGATGTTGTAAAGCTGACATTGTGCCGACATCACAGCAATGTTGCAACTAGTGGCAGTAACATGGTTAAATATGCTGGGAATTGGTTGAAATATTGATGTCGGGCTGATTTAATTTCGATATCTCGAAGCCGACGTCGGGCCGACATCGAGCAAATTTGTCGAAGCTAGTGTCAATTAAGCATTTCAGTAAATGGTTGAAAATGTAATGTTGGGCTGACGCCATTCTGACTTGATTCCCATATTTTAAAGCTGACATCGTGCTGACCATCGCGCCAATGTCGTAACTTTAGTGACATTAAACATTATGGAAGTGGCTGAAATATTCATGTCGAGCTGATAATATTCAAAGGGTATACAATTTCAATATCTCGAATCTGACGTCTTGCCGATATCGCACCAATGTCGTTACTAGTGTCAATTAAATACGTTGGTTAATGGTTGAAAATGTCATATCAGGCCGACGTCATTATTCTGACATGATTCCGATATTTCTAAGCTGACGTCACGCCGACATCGCGCCAATGTCGTAACTATACGTTGGGTGTTGCTGAAAATGGGGCGTTGAGCCGATATCGTGCCAATATCGTAACTAGTGACAAGAAAAATGTTGGTTATTGGTTGAGAATGAGATGTCGGGCCGACCTCGTTATTCTTACTTGATTCCGATGTTTCAAAGCTGCTTTTGTGCCGACATCGATACTTCAACGTGCATGGCCTGTCATCATTGCCGCTTAAAAAAATATTGGTTGATTGCTTTCTGATGTAAAGTTGCCGTTTCAGGCAGGTACTAGTGGCGGGTTCCGGGATTAGGAAAGGGGGTCGTAAATGCGGCATGAGAGAGAGAGGGAGAGAGAGAGAGAGAGAGAGAGAGAGAATGAGTGTGTGTGTGTGGGGGGGGGGGGGTAGAATGAGAGAAGGGGCGAAGAATAACAAAGTCTGATGCGAAACATGGCATTGGGTAGTACGTTGGTGCAATATACGGACGCGTACATTTATATGGACATATTGTAAGACAATCCCAAGAAAAATCCGATTTACCTGCGCTTGGACCAACGTATTTGAAAGGTTGTGATTCCCAACCAATTGGCATTGATTTGAAGCTTGTTCCATGCGTCTTGTCCGTTCTCTGCTCGCCCCAATTCCACAACGATGCGTTGAAGACGGACCCTCTAAGTATTCCAATTTCTTTTGAGATTATATTATTTTATGTTTTTATGTTATATTTAATAATTTACTTTCATCATTTAACGCAGTTATTATTTTCTTTGTTTTAATGAGTTAATTCCTTTCAAGTGTGTGTGTTATTATTACGACGTTCCCCATGACGGAGGCCTCTATCTGTGCCTTCTCATGCATCCCCGTTCATAATACCATTATTATTACCGATGCTCGTCGGTAAGAAAGTTTTCCCCGTTCATATACACCGAAAAAGCCGTATAGTATTGCGATGTTTTGGACAGTCTCTCCAAACTCTGAGCTAGAGCAAACACGCCATGGTGACATGTTAGTAACACATGTATACGAGTGGTGTGATTACTCAATCATAATTTATGCGATGCAAAAGGTGCAACATTTACTCCTATTTTGCAGACACCTTAATTAAATTTGCTTACCGCAATATTGCGTTATCATTACCATGATTACTAGCTAGGTCTCGATCCGCAAATTTAGCGGGGAAAGGAGGAAGGAAATACATTTAATCTACTTCAAGATGCAAGATTCAATTTGATTTCCACGAGAAACAAGACCAACAATACATACATTCAGACTCATGTACATGAAAGAAACAAAACATAACTAACATTTTTTTGTGGAGGAAGTAAGGCTTGTGAGTATTGGACCCTGAATGGAAATATATAGGGAGTATTTGATGTGATATGTAACAGTGTTACAAAAAAAATCCTGAAACTTTCATAAGCGATACAAAAAAAATGCAAGTATAAAATACTTGTATAGAAATCATTTCTTGATACCTTTGCTTATCAACAGAGAAATAATATTACATTCCATTATCGAATTGTCACAATCAGACAAGTAACACAAAAATATAAACCATCATAAGGTTTATCGCGAATCGGCACATTTCAACAGAGAGCATTGCATCGCACAGTATGATGAGATTAAAAAGGGGGAAGAGCCCACTGAACATGATGAAAATTAATGAAAATAAGGATAAATTACGTTGTACTCGCAGCTGCACATTCGCAAGTCGAAATGTAAACAAGCAGTCGTCTAGCGAGCGCTACGATAGCTTGTCTCCTTTTCAATTCCATAATGCATTGCGGGTCGATAAAGCTTATTACATTAAGTTCTTGTTTTATGTCTAAGTATTGAAACAGTAATATACCTAAGATATAACACGACCTGTCAATTTACCGATCGTAATGTCACACATCCGAAGCAATATAAAACTTAATTCTGTCTGAGGGCCTTTTAATATCGGTACGTGCATGAGTTTACCGAATCATTCGAAGCAGGCGACTGGCACGAGTCTAGCGCGCAATCGATTGCGCAATACACTGGACAAAACTGAACGTAATGCGAAAAGTGACACAACGCACGCATTGGGTTTTGCCGATTCCACGATGGTTTTGGGGCAACTTTTGAACTCCAAATTCTGCTTTTCAGAGTACTTTCATCAGACCTTACCACGGCACATCGGTTCGTATTCGTAATTTCTTTCGATATGCATATTGGATTTCACATGAAATGTCTGATTTCAAAATCTGAAATTTGCATTGGAAGCCCTAACTTTAACTTTTCTTCAGCACTATAGTCTATAGTATGGTTAAAAGTCAATGCTTTTTATTAGAAATAAGTAATTATTAATTATGAAACAATGTGTGCGTACATATGAATATGTGTGTGTGTATGTGCGTGTGTGTGTGTGTGTGTGTGTGAGAGAGAGAGAGAGAGAGAGAGAGAGTGTGTGTGTGTGTGGGGGGGGGGGGGGGGCTTGCCTTGTGTGTCTTTCACATTTTTTTTTCTCACAATTTGTTGTTTTCTCCACCCAGCACAAACGGCACAAGTGAGATTTTGCAGTCTTCTCAAGATTGTCTGTTTTTTCAGTCATGTATGAAAAGATCTGAATGAAAAGGGTACTTAAACATGCAGAGAGGGTAACTCTGTTGAGCCATTTAGATGTTTATCCTTTCTATAACTTTGGCTAAAATTGTGTATGTGTGTGTGTGTGTGTCTGTTTATTTGTAATAGTATTTCTCTTTGATGTTCCACTCAAAGGAAATATATTTTTTTCCAACCATGGTTGAATTGCTCCCAGATTATCCTGAGGGGGGTTATTTTATTTTATTTTATTTATTTATTTATTTATTTATTTATTTATTTATTTATTTTTTTTTTTTTGGGGGGGGGGGCAATTTATTGTCACGTTATTGAAACTTTTTTGATCTGTTATTCGTAATCCCTTTTTAAAGGGCGATCTTTTATTCATGGTGTACGTACATGCACTTTGTCTGTATTGGTCCACCATGGGCCCGGAGTGAATCTATTTCTTCACACAGTTGGCCAGCGCTTTGACGATTTTATGATCTTATGGCTAATTTAATTAAAACAGATTTGGTGATATGGGTATACATGTATCTGTTAGTACTTCAAACAAGGCAACTTTAGAAATGTAGGATTCCTTTTTCTCACTCTCTAGATGATCAATTCAAACCAGATGAAGTTAGCGAAATATGTGTGCATATTAATGAACTGCATGGCAGTTGAATTGCTCTAGAGAGTCTGACATGCCTCCAATTTTAGTCATATTAATGTTAAAAGATACCATGTCATTTCTAGTCAAGACACGCATGGAATTCAATAAAGGAATGTCTGTGAAACTTAAAGGGGATTAATAAATGCATATTTATCATATTTGATGTTCATAATTCACAACAGGTAATTGGAAAATTTACATTCAATAATTTTGAATGAAAGGATTAAACAATCACTTGTGAGGTTGGAGGAAAGTTCTTTTCTCAAAGCCAAGACAAGATGTCCATGGGATATTGTCTAAGTCTGTTTGGTGAAGATAGAGAAGATTTGTTGAACATGAAAGGTTTCTTCTAAATAAATATTTTTTACAGTTGGGTGGGTGTAACCAAAATAGTTACAAAGCATTTTTTAAAAGGTCCTATTATTGTGATCAGGAAGACAAGGATGCAGTTTATACATTGTTGTTTTGTCAGGCAAACCTAATGCAATATTTAGAGTTGTCATTGACATTGATAACTTTTGTGAAACAATTGTACAAAGAATTTGACTATAGATGTTAGCAAATTTACTAGTCTCTTGGCTCACATTTGACTCAGTTTTTGCTCCAAACTGTTCTGTAAATGAACAATAGATGGCAGCAAGCATGGAAAGTCATTTCTAGCTTGAGTAGGCCCTATGAAATGTTCCTTCAAAGTTTACCTACAGTATAGTAAGTCTAGTGACCAAATATCATGACAGTAATCTGAAATTGTTGTATCAGTCTGGGATAAAGATATTGATTTTAAGATTTGTGGGAATTAAATAAGTCAAATTCTATTCCTAGTAAAACTTGTATGGGTATAAAAATGTAAAATGTTTAGTTTTCAAAATAGAGTAAGTCTTGTAATGCAACGACATATAAGCCTTGTGAAAAAATTGTTTTCCCCACTGAAATAGTGTACTGGTGCATGAAGATGCAGGGTTGACTGCATGCATATGATTTGCAGTTAGTAAACTGTTGTTCTGATGTCCATTGACATTACACATAAAACTGAGCGATACAACTGTTTAACAGGCGCATTACAGGTGCAGTCAGATGTGTCGTATAGTCTATATAGCCTTTTAGTACAGCAGAAAATTTACTTCCTAAATTTGAAAGTACATGGATCTAGATCTCTTGTCGTTTCTCATCAGTTCCTTGTATTTAAATTGAAATTAAGAGATCCTGAACCATTCTTGTCATGTGCTTTATGAGGAATGAATGTCCTGTATGGCATGACAGGAAAGATGGGAATATATGGTTGAATTTTAGTCAGACCTGCTAGCCAGTACGATTTAGTCATATTTAATACGATTTTTAGAAGTGAATACGACAGTACGATTTTCCTTTAAAAAATACGATTTTCAAAAAAAAAAATCTTATTTTGTGTGTGTGCCATATTCAATGGCGAAATGCCCATTCTGTTTTGTAAAGTATCCTACCAGCATCTCACATTAGCAATTTGGGGATGTTCATTGGTTCATCGAGCACACCAGTCATGACGAAATCATGCATATTCAACCAATGCTCCATAAAAAATGCCTGATGTAGGAACTGTAAGAGACATTGATCCGTTTTTTTTAAATACATTTTTTGTTGGTAAAATACAACTTTTTGGATTAAAGAATACAGTTTTTGAACTCCAGAAGTTGGCAGGTCTGGAATAAATTACATACTTGTATACATACAATTGTAAATTACTACAAAATAAATAAATAAAATTCTTGAGATACTGTGTAGGAAAGTACATGACAGTTAAGAGTATGATTTGTTGTCTGAAAATAGGATTTTTATGGTAAAATCATACGATTTTTGGTCAAGCGAGGTTGGCAACTCTGTTTAGTGTGTTTTTCTGGAAATTATGTTTTCACATATCATGGATGGATATGATGGTTTGGATGATTGTCAGTGATATGTTGTGTGGTAATTGTTAAAAATGCAATTTTTTCTTTGTCTTAAATGCAGTACACATTTTTTTTTTTATATATATATTGATTTATCAGTAAGAAAGGAGAAAGGAGATATTGCTGGGGAGTTCACATTGTTTTCATGTTTTCATTCTGGTAGGTGTCTGTGAATGTAGGTTTTACAGACCTGCTTCTGTTTTTTAGATTTTTGACTGGGACCGACCTTAAGTGTGACGTCCTATAACAGATGCGATTCTTGTTCAAAAGTCATAACATTTTTAAAATTCCTTTTTGACCATCACTTAAACGACTAGCATTTGTGAATCATGTGCCCCTTCACCCCATTTTTGTCCAATTTGTACTACTACTTGTTTAGTTTTCTGGTTCTTTGTTTTATTAGGGTTTCAACTTATCTTATTTTATCTTTTCTTTAGGTGACCTCTCTGGGTCTCCAGTTCAGCCTCCAGGCGAATGCATCTCCAGTGAGTGAGCGACCAGGAGGCAAGTCTGCACAGACTCATGTAAGCACATTCATCAAGTCATTGGAATTTAGTTCTAGGCTCTTGCTGATGGGCCTTTCCGTAAATTACAGCACCAATTTGCGATGTGTTTTTGTTTCCCCTGTACGTGGGGAACTCTGAGCTTCACTACAGCTCAAAGGAATTGGCAAAGGAAAGGGGAAAGGTAAGAAATGGAAGGACCCGCAGTTCTAAACCGCAGTATATTTTGTCCAGTTCAGCATGAAACATGATGCTTTAGCCTAAAAAGCATAATATTTCATGCTGAACGGGACAAAATATACAGCGATTAGCCATGGAAATAGCCAATGAGCTAAGAACATTGAACTCTTGCCATGCTACTTGTACAGTGTATATGAAAACAAAGTTATTATTAATCAAAATGGTATCAGTATGCAACATGGCCCTGCACTGCGGTTTATACGTTATGCTCTAGTTCACATACCTTTTTGAGATTTGTTGCGTTCCTCTTTCTTTTGGGGTTTGAATTTGGGTTTGCATTGTGTATATGTGCATATCATGTATGTAAGAGTGTGTGTCTGTTTTTTTTTTTTTTTTGGGGGGGGGGTGCATGAATACTTATTCATAATGCTTAATGAATTGCCTGATTGTTTTATATGTTTGTAGGTAACCTCTGAAAAGACTTTTTGATTTTGTACTTAAGTTACTAGAATTTGTTCAGGAGCCAAAATGAGCTCAACGTCATCACTCAGAATAACATAATCTCTTTTGTACTGGAATGTATATATATATATATAATAAGGATGTCATACAATTCAATTTACATCCTATTCATGGTTTCATATCAGTTCAGAAAAGGGACTGATTAATTGAAGTTAATAACTCATAACTGTACATATGCAGCTCTCCAGAAAGATTGACAATGTGACAGTTTTCACCATACCGGTACATTTTTCTTAATGTATAATCTTATTTTGAATGCAAATGTTGACACATGTATGTGTGCAGATGTGCTCCTTAAGATTTTGATAAGATTTGTGTTCATTTTGCTCTATGATAAGGAGCTTAAAAGGAAGGGGGCAAAGTAGAAACAGGAAGAGAAAAATACTAAAGAAAATGAGAAATAAAACAATACGGTCTGAGCAAAAGGAGTGGAAGATGCAGAAGTAGACAGAGGAAAATGAGAAGGTTAAAAAAAAGAAGAAAGAGGAGGAAGCCTTAACAATTGTGATTTAAATCATATTGAACTTTGGATTTAGGGGATTGATTTTACATATTTTGACATGCTGCCCAATTTCTCAATTTTATTAACTCTTTAAAAAAATCAATGATAGAAATATCCTTCATAATAACAAAATAATAATGCCTGATTTCAATGCTCATGAACACAAATTATGCAGCAAAGATAAATCAGTTTTAATTACAATAGCTATGTATGTCACAACCAACCTGCTACCATGCCCAATAAATTACAAGCTAAATACTGAGTTACAATGTACACTCCAGCTCAAAGGAATTGAGCGAAAAGGAAGAAAGGGAAGGAGCCGCAGTTTTAAACCATGATATATTTTGTCCATTTCAGCATGAAACACGATGCTTTAGCCTAAAATACATCATATTTCATGCTGAACTGGACAAAATATACAGCGGTTTAAAACTGTGGCTCCTTCCCATTCTTCCCTTTCCCCTTCCCTATGCCAATTCCTTTGAGCTGTAGAGTATATCACAACCATGCCCACCTGATAAATTACAAGCTACATTTTAAATACAGAGTTACAATGTACATGTAAATGTATCAGATCAATACCATATACATGTAGAGCTGTTAATGCCATCATGAATAGTTGAATACAGTGACAGCTGACTTTACCAACTGTGTTCATTCAGTCATCTTACATTATCAGGAGAACAGGATATTAGAAAGAGATAAATTAAATGCTTGACGACAGTAACCAGGGTATCCTGTTCATATGAGAATGCAAACATTTGATAGTCCATTTTTTGTTCTTTCCGAGTGTTAACCTATAGTGTACAGTGTACATATATTGTCTGAAATGGACACAATGACTTTAGTTCCATAATCTAGCATAAACAATTTTTTTTAATGGCAGTTATTTATCATTTTAGAGATTAAACTGCTAATGACACTGTAGATCTTTCATGGCTGCTGATCAGTCCCAAAAGATCGGAAGAACATGATTTTGTCAGGAGATCTCTTGAGGAAATGAGCACTTTGTTTTCTACATGTTGCAAAAGCTAACTTTAAAACTGCAGTTTGATGAAGAGTTGAAGACCTACATGTATGTTGAGGGGGCTTTCTTTTACAGCATATACTTCAGTGTAAAATAGATGCTACACGTGTAGATACCCCACAGTGCTATTGTGCTATTCTTCTTGCCTAGTGACCTACATGGTAATCAATTTAATGCTTTTGATCACCTTTGATTGTAGATGAATGCAGAAAATTAAATCTGAGACTTCACGCTTTTCCAAGACTCTCCATGTCCGATATTAAATAACGGGCAGGCTTCAACCTTAGATCATTGATTGGTGATTTATTTGGAATTCAGCATGGCTTTCTTTGTCTTTGGAATAACAAACTTAAATCAATGATCTTTTTGTACAGACATGTAAGTAAAGGTTAAGGCATGCTTTGTGATTTCCAAAGCCTGTTTCTTCACGTTTCATTGAGACCCTAGTCAGCCTAATAGAGAGGCGAGAGCCACAGTACATGTTTTGTACAAAACTTTGATTATGGATTAATGTGGAATTTAAGTAGGTCTTTAAGTGCCTTTGATGTAACTGTTTTTGCAAACATGAATCAATTAGCTCTCATGTGTTCCTCAAAACACACAAGATGTGGTTTCTAAAGCTTTTCTTTCAGCAGTCTATTGAGAACCTTTTCTTCACAATAGAAAAGGAATTGTTGCATTGTTTGGTGCATTGAGCCCTGAACAAAGTAAATAGATAGAGCCCTTACATGACTTTAAGGAAGGGGAAGAAAGATCACAGTTTGGAAGTATTTGTTCTCCTGAAGGAACATGATTGAATGAATAGCACAGAGCTTTAAGCGCCTGTGGGGGGATGGGCACAATACACCCCTATCACCCATCCTCTTAACCTTTTTGCCATACAGTTTCTTTTCAAACTCTGTCACAGAACAGATGCTAATCTCTTAATCTGTTCTCCCCTTACTTATTGTAATCTGATTGCCAGGTTGACACTTACTGCTTTGAAAAATATGGGGTTTTATTCAATGAAGTGTCTCCTAAATTGAAAGCCCAAGTGTTTGCCACAATTTTTTTTTTGTGAGCTAGCTGTGAATCCTGTGATGGAAGATGTATAGTATGCAGAGTGTGAACTGCTTACTCGACACTGCAAGGTCACCGCGTCCACTGTAAAGAGCATTTTAAAGTTATCCTGTTTTTTACCCACTTAACAAAAGCTCATTTTGTTTGTGGCATACATGTACATGCAGCATGCACCCCATTGTACACTGAGCCCTGGATATGCCATTGCCTACTGTGATCCGTACGTTGTCTAGCTGTCATATTTGCTAGATTGCTTTCAAAAGGTTTGAGCTGCTCCGCTGTATCAACACACCTTTTGGTTAATCATCGATCGGCTTCCCCGTCGTTAGCCCAGATAAGCAGGGATTGGGTGTGATACTGCCGTGGAGGAGCCTGATCGAATCAAGTGTTAACCTTCAGTATGTGCTCAGTGATTGCACACATCCAGACTGATATCTTTCCTGGAGCTGCGCCATATCAGACGTCCTTCAAAAATATGTTTCCATCATGCATGTTTGTTGAGAGTTGACACTTTGAAGTGGATATTAGATTTGTTCTCTGTCTTATTCATATTGATGCAAGGATCTCACTCATAACTGTGTTTGCTAAAAGCTTAAACATTTGTAAGATGTTTTTTCAAGTGGACGGATTGTTCTGTGGGATTGCGGTTGACTGAGCCAAGATGCTAAAATGGAATGAAGAATTGGATTGAAAGACCATTCATGACTGGGATGGTTCTGATGTTCAATCATGCCTGCATTTTTTACTTCAGAAGTTCCAATACTAGAAACTTGTTTTGTTGGTTATAGTGCAGTTGAAGAAGGGAGGCTGTGAACATATTTTCTTACTTGACCTTCTAACAAACTGTTCCTTGCGTCTTGAGAAGGGAGCTCCCCTCTTGGATCAAGGAGGAAGTAGAGAGTACCCTTGACATCTTTTCCAGCTTTACTTTGACAACAAAATTGGAGCACATGAACCATAGAGTTGTGGCAGTGACCTCTTGATCTTGTAAGAGCTCTTGCTTCTCCAATGTCAAAATCTTTGAATATTTTTGGAGAACGCTAGCTGTGTGGTGGAATGTCGTACAAATGAAGAGCCATCAGATTGAAGAGCTGCGCTAGAGTTGGTGTGCACTATGATTGCATCTTTGCACATTATAACTGAACATAGATTCTCCCTTCTTACTGTATACTGTTACTCCACCAGCATGTTTGTGATTCTAAAGAATGCATCCTTCAAGTTATGCTGGAGACCATTGCTACTTTTGAGATGATGAAATTTGGCAATATTTTGATGTGGAGCACAGCGGTTCTTGGGAGGAAGTACTTACGGTAATGAAGCTATCAGTGCATAGTGCTACTGCTATTTTTTGCTTGTTCTAAAGCTATTAATTTGTGAAACATTTGCTTTTTACTTCTGGATGATGTTGTCTTTGATTTGCATGGGAAAACATCAAAACTTCAACAAGCATGGAGGAACATTAAGTGGAGAATTTTCAAGCACTTGTTCATTTTTCTGGGTAGTGTTATGAAACTTAAAGTGAGCAACAAACTACTAAATTCTATATTCATCAGGCCTGAATCCAATATTGATTTTTGAGTTTAGTTTTGAATGGACGCAATAGATAATACTCAGGACTACACGTGTGGTACCTCATTGTTGCATTCTTTGATATTTCGGTATTATCCTGAAGCTGTTTGGCTCAGAATGGAACAAATGGAGGAAATGAAGCAGAACTCTCTTTGTGCTGCTAGTGAATGAAAAGTGCATCCTACTTAAACACACTGGAATCGATGAAACATATAGTATCTCAAATGCTATGCTTGAAAAGTAATATCAAGAGAACCCATTTAAGATGAACAAATATGAATGTGTCTGAAGATGACTGTAATGCTGAACATTGGAGAGTTTTTCTTGGATTTGGGGGAAGCAATGTTGTGAGTTATGAGAGCTGAAGTTGTGCTAATCTCATCATGAGAAAGTCTCAGGAGTTGAGGAAATCAGGTGATGCACTCTCCTTGCCTGTGATATCAGTGGTAAGAAATAACAAAGATACCAGGGAGTTTGGTAAATGTGTGTCCTTGTACCTTTTAAAGGATACGTGTTTTGCAAGATGCATATCTTACATAGTGGAATATTTTTAAAGGATCATTGCAAATATTTCCTGTAGCCATGCAGATTTTCTTGATTGTAAATTACGATTCTAAGATATCATGATAAACTGTACAAAATATATGTCCATGCTGTCATAAACTGTTCAGCCCCCCCCCCCCCCCCCCCATAAATTGTCAATTACAAATACACAAAGTATTGTCATTTATACATTGTACTGTGCATGTTAAATTCTGGCGTGGGGTTTAATAGTACATCTTCATTTTCGACACATCCACAAGCTCTACATTGTAAGTGGCGGTTTGTGTACATTTCTCATTTTCATACAAGCACTAATTTGTAGTCAATTGATTTTCTCTTCATTCTTATTCTCTTTACAGTTAATTATAATCACTAATTGGAGATCTATGTAGCTACAAATGTAGCAAAAAAGAAGGGGTGTGTAGTATGGAGGTCTATATTTAGTCTATAAAATTGTATATGTATATGTTTTGCATAATTTTTCATTTAGTCTACACTGAAAAGGTTAAAATGTTAAAATTAAACTAACAGGGAGATGTATGTGTATCAGAGATTGAAACAAATACTTGTAATGTCATGGTCCAATATGCTATCAAATATTTGCTTATGTTGCTAATGTCTCAAATCACACGTATTTGATTAATTAAACATTGATTTATACCTGCATGGAGTGGAAAGCATTGCGATTATCAGGTAGCCATTTTATAATGTATTCGTTAATTTTATCCCCGAATAGTATGATTTTAAAGAGAATGTTTTGCTTTTTATTTGTGCCTTCTAATGGACTGCTTTGCAGCAACCAGATTTCCGTCTGATGGTGCAGAAGATCCCGCCTTCACCCAATGTCATGGTGCGGCAGAGCAGTGGTTCATCCCAGGATGACTCCAACAATACTGATCATGTATTTAATCATGCTCATCATCATCCCATTTCACCTCCAGCCCTGATCCTGGGCCCTGCCTCATCAGCCCCATCCCATCCCTACCTCACCCCTACCTCACCCCTACCTCACCCCCATCCCTGTCTTTTGTGTACATATAAGCCCCCATTTCCAGTCTACTTGCTCTGTCTTTCTTTATCTGTCTGTCTTCCTGTATACCCGTCCCTGTCTTCTTCTCTCCCATTATCTTGCCCTTTTTTTTTCACTCTGTCATTCTGTTAATAATCACATTTACATTTTTGCCTCTTCCTCATTTTGTCAGATTTTCTCTCCCCACCTCTAAATATACATTTCTTCTCTCTTTTATTGTCGTTTACTTTTGTTTGTTTTTTGTATCTGTCTGTCATTTCATCTTTTTCCTTCCCTTTTCTCCCTTCTCTCTCTTTTTGTTTCTCTATTTTTTCTTGTTCCTCTCTCCGTACTTATTCCCCCGCCTTACTTATTCCCCCTCCCCCTTTCTCTTTCTCTCTTTCTTTCTCTCTCCCCCAACCCCCCTCTCTCTTTCTCTCTCTCTCTCCTTCTTTCTCCCTCCCTCTCTCTCTCTCTCTCTCTCCTTCTCTTTCTCTCTCTCTCTCTCTTTCTCCTTCTCTCTCTCTCTCTCTCTCTTTCTCCTCTCTCTCTTCCTCTCTCCTTCAGCATCCTTCTTTTGCTGCCTCTGGCCTGTTTTCCCTGTCTCCTGTAGTTCTTTTCCTTTCTGTGCCATCTGCCTATATCTGAGCAGACTAATCTCCTGAATTTGTAGTAATAAAGTTGCGTATTAGGACACTACACATATTTGTCATTTCATTTGCAGGCACTTCTTTATGGCGTTCCCAATTTGCAAACACAATTGTGGTTTACACTGAGAAGCGCACTCGTCAGTAGCAGAGCACAGGATCATCCAGCACTCATCAAATTGGACACATGTTACCTCACTCTTTGTTTTTTCTTGCAGAACACATCGCACAATTCACCCGTTTTGTGTCACTTTGAATCATACATATTGACAAAGATTACAATCATTGTTAAAGTACGTTGCATATCATTTGTTTTTCTGGCAGAGCACATGCACAATCCTCCCATTTGTGTCAATTTTCAGATCATGAATATTGACAAGAATTCCAACCTTTTTGACAAAAGATGTGTGTCGTGTGTTTTTTTTTACTGGAGAATGTACTAGTTCTACTTTTAAGAAAGATGCATATATTCTTTGTTTCTTGACTAAATTTCCAGCAGTGCATGAGAAAGAAACAGACTTTACTTCACAGTCTTTAACCTCTGGTAGAATTACACATTTCACAACAGTACACACCAATTTAGGCTAGATATTAGTCTACATTTTATCTCAGGAAATGCAGTCTGGAAGGTAATGAAGTCTGAAACCTTAATAAAACCTTGTCAGTTACTTAAAATATGTGTAGCTGAATACACCTTACCATCTATAACTAGACTTAAGTCAGGTTTCATGAATATAGCACCAGATAGTTTGTCAAATTAAACAAAAAAATTATATCTTTTACTCAATTTGTCACTTTATAACACCACACTCTTCATGAATTTCACAAGTCACAATTTGTCATGTGTGTATTATATCATCTGTGTGAGCCCACCAACATTTATTCTTTTAATTCTTTGATCTTAGTTGAAATTAGTAACATGTAATGGAATGGATGCACAGAAGCTTATTTTTGTTGTTGATGACCATATATGAGTAATTTCATAACAAATTTTGCAAGTTTTACATGATATATGAATCCTATTTACCATCACTCAACCTGCCCTTTACAAGAGGCACATTTAATCTTTGAGAAGATGCTAAAGTTATAGAAGCTCCAATGTATTTCTACCTTTCTGAGTGCTATTCTCAAATAAAGTGTCATGAATAACCAATGGGATTTCAAATAAATTTTTAGGAAATGAACAGCTTTTAGTTACTGAGAATATCTTACATCATACAGTATTTAAACAAGTCCTTAACCAGAGAGAGAGAGAGAGAGGAAAAAAATTGTATGACATAGTGTCATACCAGCATAAGAGCTCTGTTTATCATTGAACTTACACCTGCATATTTATTGATTTTATATGCCTGAAATAAACCCCTACGTGAGGGAGAATAACAACCACACAATAGTTTGAGTCAGTGAAGCTAAATGTATTTCACCTGCATCTTTAGAAATACAGACTTCTCAAACAAAGGAATTTCAGGTGTGATATTGCTGAATGACAGTTGATAAGCTTGGAGTGATAAGGGCTTATTGGCTGACGTACATGTACTGGTAACATGATGGCCTTTGGAAAGGTCATGGGAAGTTAAATGCAGTCATGACCAGTACAACATGTAGTTGTTTTTATGACTAAATTTGTACATTGTTTATCTCAGATATTCAATCATACCACTATAACATGGTACACACAGTATTTTCAGTGTTCTTTTTAAGTGTGTAATGTTCATTAGGGTTCCCCCCATCAGATCGTTAAATAGGCTGTTCAAAGCAGAGTTCATTTCTTAATTCTGTTTGAGAGGTCCCATTGCATACTAGATGTATTTCAATCTAACGTTTTTGCTTTATGTCAAATCAGGTTATCCTTGCTGAAGACTTTGCGATGCATTCTGAATAAGGCTAGTATTACCTATTTTGGATAGCGAGTTGATGTTGGGTAGCCATAGATCTCTGTTTTATAGTTTTATAGTAGTACCTCAGATCAGCTCTCCCAGAACAGATACAGAACCAGTGAAGCCATTAGTACTTAAAAATAGCACGCTGATGCTTTGGTAATCAAAAACATCCCCCCCCCCCTTCTCTTTCTCTTCCAGAACTCAGAGTTCCGGTTGGGCAGAGACCAGGGTCAGAATTTCAGGTCGGCCTTTCAGCATGAATACCCCTCCAGCCAGCATGCCTTACATAGCACCGGCAGCAGACGCTACAGCCAGCCTGCATCGGCTGAGCCTACGCATGAACCATCGCTCTCTGCTTCATATGGTGGTAAGTACGATTAAATCAAATGGGGATGATGCTTGGGATGGTGGAATACAGGATACAACGCATCTGTGCTTGACAAAGTAATGGGAGGCAGAAGTGAAAACTGACCCCTGCTTCATATGGAGGTAAGTACATTTAAACCACATGGAGATACTCCTTGGAATAGTGGAATGATGGATGTGTAAATACTAGGTTTAGCACCATCAACTGCAATAAGAAACACTCTTCTCTACTTCCTGTGATGGTAATTGATGAAGTTATTATGGCAACCATGCAAAACATAGTTCTCACAAGAACGTCTTCATATCATGATTGGAACCAGCATGGTGATTTCCCTGATAAAAAAGCAACATGTTTGCATGAAATTCATGTTTTTGAAGTATGTAAGATATTGTTTTTGACATGATTTTCATGCATGAAGCTCATAAAACAATGATTAATAGTCAATTCAATACTCTTCAGAGGCATTGAAGCAAAGCAGAATTCTATTTCAGGCAGATCACTTTGTGATGGCAGATTCAAAGGAAACCTAATACAATGTAAGGTTATAGGGGGATAACACCTCAGGTTCAATGGATGGCAGAACAAGAGGAAAAACAGAGCAACTTAAATTGAAATAAATAATGCCTATATCTATTATGAAGAATACTATGCTTTAAGAGGATCTCCTATATTTAGCTTGAACCCATAACGAAGTAAAATATTACGAGAAATTGGCAAGTTAACATATTTTGACATGAAAGGGTACGAGGACAAATGTTGATTTACAAAGAAAATACAGACCATAGGGAATAAAAGAACAACAAGATTATATAAACACTTGAACATTCCAATTGCTCCAGACCTTGTCACCACATGTATACATGAATTTTGGAAAGGTATGCTTTCTCATATTAATCTTGTGTCATTATTTGATAAAATGACTACCCGCATGAAGAGTTTCTTGTGACGGATGAAGAGCTGAAATGGCCCTGGCTTGTCCAGCGAATTGCACCGCGGGGTAAAATCACATACGTACAGCATTGCCTTGATTGTCAGAGCATGCATGTCAAATGTATGTCTTTCCAAATTGCACTCACAGAATTGCCACATACATGACAAGCATGGCACAAATGTCCCTCACTTTGTACAGTATGTTTTGCAAGAAACTTGCATTAATGTTAACAATTTTATGTCTTGATTGTTATCTGTGAAGTTACTGCTTGGATGCTAGGATATTTCTTGTCATACACATATTTTAACTTGACATTATAGCACACAGTAAACTGTACTTTGCATATTGACATCGATGCTGTATCTATAACTTTACATTTCATAGATGAAATCAATGATCTGTTCCATGCATGTTTGCAATACTGCATGTATGTGCACATTGCAGAAAAACATACCACTATTAAACTAAACTTTCAACCATTTTCATTTTATTACAGGTACGATAAATGTGCATTTTTCAGAAGCATGATCAGTACTAGATCATGTTTCTATTACTGAAAGTTCATTTCATTTATTTTTTAACCATAATAAAAATAAAACAAAAAATACAAGATATTTACAAACATAAAATAATGGTAAGGACCCTTGAGAAGCAAATCTGCGTATGGACGGGGCGCTTTACAAAACAAAATACATGTATATTCATATAGCATATACTGAGGGTTTTACATTTTGCTTATCAGAATTTATCTGATTGTCCTTCGAAGCCATGGCAATAAAAACATCTATGTGTAGTGTAATGTCAAGTAGGTTCACATCTCATATAGATGAAGATGGATTGGACTTGTATGCAAATTGTTATGATGGTTATTGATCTTTGATGTCAGATTTGTCTTTCATCTTGCCTATCAATGCCGTTTCTTATTCTTATCTTTATTCTTTTTTCTGTTGTCATGATGTTTCTCCTGTCATTCAAATATTTGTTACTTCTCCTCTGATTGCTTACTTTGTTGTGTCTTTCATTTTCCTTTTTGTTTTTTGTTCTTTGTTTCCCTCTTATGTGTATCTTTGTTTTTATTTTCTTGCATTCACCCTCTTTAATTTCTTTCTTCCTTTCCTCTTCCATTCTTTCATGCCTATCCCTGTTTAATCTTATCTCTGTGATTATCCTATTCTACTACCTTACTTCTTATTTCTATATTCTCGCCATTCTCCCTTCTTCCTCCTGTCCAAATTTGCCTTTTTAAATTTATTATTCTCTCCCTCCTTCATTCCTTTATGTCTATGCTCATTTCATATAATCTCTGTGATTCTCCTTCATCTGTGTCCCCCTACCCTACCCCCATCAGGCCCCTCCTCCTCCTCCGACCACCGCACGCCCCGCCACAGACAGGTGCACCACCCCGCCACCGCCTTCGCCACCCAGCTGACCGATCTAGACCCCAACCACTACCACCAGCCTGCCCCGCCCCGAGAGGAGACGCCCCCCTCCGTCTTCACCCACACCAACTCACATTCGCACACCCACGCCCACGCACACCCCCATGGCCACGGCGCCACTAGGCAGATCCAGAGTGCTGGGTCGGCTCAGACGCGGCAGGTCAAGCCAACATCATACATACCAGGTAAAGAAAGTTCCAGGAGAGTGAAGAGGAGGAAAAAGTTCTCTTTTCTCATGGAGTATTTATCATGATCATGCCAACATTAATAATAATGAATATGGCTTCTTTCTTATATAGCACAAAATGCATGGCTAGTTAGGATGTCCCTATGCGCATTATACCTAACAGATATAGAAATATTAAAAAAGAAATAGTAGAAAGGAGGATTCAGTCTTCTCATAAATGAATTTTTGCCAAGGATGAAGAAGAAATATGAGTGGGTCATTTTTTGTATGGGATATAGCATACCATGTAAAAAAATATCTAACTAGATTATAGAGGAGAATGAAAAAATAAAGGTCTTACTTTTAAAGGGAGACTTCAGCATGGTCAAGTTAGCATACACGCTGTGGCCGTGTCGTTTTAAGAATTGCGATTGATGGCAACTTGACTTGTCGTTGATATAAATCGGAACTCTTTACATAGGAATTTGACTTGTGATCCATTCTCAAAAATTAAAACGCTTTATAAAATGGGGCCCATGTATATAAACCTTCCCTGCTATGGTGAAGAGGAGGAATTATTAACTTATGCAAAGTTACCAAATATAAGGAATAGGAGGCTGAAGAAATATGACAGCAAGAAATGTTGCAGTTGAAATTCATTATGGGGTAAAGCTGATCCACTGTTTTAAAGATAATATCACAAGTTTTTATGTACACCATGACCTATTTCTTTTCTGTTCTTCATTTTTAAGAATATGAATTTGTTCCTGTTTTGAAGGTCAAGTCATAATAACTGTGATTGCAATTAAATTAGAAATTTTGAAGTGTGTATGTAATCAAGAACTACATTTATAAAATGTTTAGGAGTCAGATGAAAAAGAATCCTAAGTATTTGTTTCCAGAAATGGTCGGTATTAGAAGCCTGTTGGCTCTAAGATTTTTCATTAATTTACAAGGAGAGTCTTGCAATATTTCATACATATGTAGAACAAGCATGAAACTTTTTTAAAATTGGACATCCTGCCAGGAAACTCTGTAACATGTTTAATCTCATGTGTATTTTAGGGATTACAAAAGAAAATACTTAGATTTCCCCCCAATGTTTAGAAAGAAACATGATATACCATAGTTAGCATCGTGCACTCAGTAGTTTTGCATTTGTATATGAAATGAGTACTTTTTTACATTTTCTTTGCATCCTCTTATCATTTTAAAAAGAAACTCTCTTTCATTCCATGAGTAAGTAAACACAATTTTCTCAAATCTAAATTCATCAGCATTCTTCTGGTTGCAATGAAAGCCTGACAATAGAAAAACAACAAGATAAAATCAGTACACTCTTTAAAAATGCAAACTCTATCAGTCTTTTAAAAGATACTTGGTTTGATGTGGCACTAAACTCTAGAATATTGAATTGTTCCTCCACAAAAGTAGATTTGAGCACATCGGGAAAAATTCCCCACAAATATCCCCCTTATTTGAGTTCTTCCTCCTGATTGTATGGAAACTGCATGGCCCTTTTCAAAATACGACACTGATGCATGCGGGAGTTTTGGTCTTTGCATCCCCTCCACTACAAGGACAGGTCGTGTAGTTCAGAGTTCAAAATTAGATGAAGAACTCACAAAATTGTGCAAAATTGGTATCAACTCTTCCTTTTTAGACACATCATTGATTATTGATGTGAGACATTCTATGAGATGTCAATTTTTTGTGAAGTTCTACACCTCTACCCAACCTGTCCTATGCAGTGGGCACACTTCCCTGTGAGGAGACAATCAACTTACAGAAACTCTATAAATATATTTCTACCTTTCTGTGGTTTTGGGGAACTATTATAAAACTTCTAATCCAACGCATGATGTCATGATTCATATTTTAGACAATTGCAACTTATAGATTTTTTCATTTTTTTTCATTTTTTTCACATTTGCATCTTACTCTCTCGCTAATCTGTTTTTCCTGATCTTCTTTGAAAGCACATCAATATGTCGCAAGGGTTTTGTTCTTAATCCTCTCAGTACCAAATTTAAAGGCCATGTTGATTATAACACAACTTATTGCCTGTGGGACTGAGGTATAAAAAAGGTTTCAGGAGTTATGGATACAAACAATGTTTTTTCCTCATCATACGTCCATCCAGATATATTGCCAGTATTGGCATTTCTTCAGAATAGGAAGCCTCTTGTACCTATCAGTAAGTCAAATTTTGTCGAGCTATCTCAAGAGATTCAGAATTGCTGAAACCATCTAAAGCAACAAAATGTCATGTGTATAATAATGATCGTGATTTCATTGGGAGGTACATTTAGTCATATTTTTTTCCATTGCAACATGATATGTGTGTGTAAGAAGACAGTATAAAGAAGGGAGTGAAAAGAAAAGACAGGCATGAGAGACAAAAGGAAAGTCGGTAGATGAGTAGAGAGATAGAATGAAATAGAATGAGACTAAAAGAGATAGGGTGAGAGAAGGGGGAGGTGGGTAGAGAGAAGGATAGATGGAAAAGAAAAGGATTCGTAAATATGTAAGAGATATAATGGGAGCATGAGTGAAAGAGATAGCTGATGAGAAAAGATAAAGAGTGATTAAATGGGAGTTCAAATAGGGAAAATTGAAAAAAGAACATAAAAAATCTAGAGGGATTTAAATTAATGTTATGATCATGTTTTTGTATACTTCATCAGCTTCTTGTAACAAAATATTGAAGAATGATTGAGATGTTGAGTCAATGGTAAGGGGTATTAGTGGTAATGATTGATTGTGGCAGAGCTGTTCTAGAATCATCACTGGGGTCTAGATTCTGCGTGATATCATCATTGATATCAGTTTGAGATGATTCCTTCCTGGTACAGTGAAACCTGTCTATAGTGGCCACCCAAGGGAAACAAAAATTGTGGCCTTTATAGACAGGTAGCTGCTATAGGCAGGTTCTTTAACACATGATCTCTCTCTGGGGAATCATTTTAGTGGCCACTATAGACAGGTTGGCTGCTGTAGACAGGTGGCTACTACGACAGGTTTGACTGTATCTCCAAATCAAAGAAGAATGGAACCCATGGTCATGTAGAATATATAGCACTCCATTGGTACCCATCCAGCAGTTTTTACCTCTACTACCCCTTATTTTAAAGTTTTGGAGCCGCAAATGAACATATCACAAGCCTACCATTAATGTTCATGTTAAATTTATTGCTACTTGCCTCTCCATCTTAAAGGGAATATACAAATCCTCAAAATGTTTGGCCCAAACATTTTGAGGATAAGTGATTTAATCACTAATTAATCCAAATGTGGATCATTTGAAGGCAAATCACTTTCATCAGGTTTCTAAAATGGACAATACATGAATTTAAGACCAATGATAAGAAGATTGTACACGATCACCCTTTTGAAAACTTTTTGTCTTCCCAGTACAGTATATTCCCTTTAAAATCATATTCCTACCCCATCTTATACTTCTCATCGAGACAATGCACAAGCTTAGGATACACGATGCAATTTCATTCTTCTCACAAATTCTGGATCTCAGGGTAACTTTGGAAAATCTCTCATTTTGTGGTCACAGTTTTGTGCAGCCATTGTTCAGTGCACTTTTATTTTTTTCTGATTCCCACTCTCTCTCTCTTGCACATGTTTTCCATTTTTTTTATCATTTGGCAATGCAATCAGATGAAAGTTCAGTTCATGAGCATGAACAGACAGGTATTGTATTCATCCGCAGTCAAAACAGAACACACTGGAGACATCAAATGTTATTTGTGTAGGCTCAACATGTTCTGTTGAGAATTGTAGATTTAAAGAGAAAGATCCATAATTTGAATTATCTTTTAGCTGAGAAGTACAGGTATTGAACAATTTAAATGCAATTCTCAAGATTGCTGTTTCGATAATGGGAGAACAAAATGAGGCAAAGAAATCAAAAGAATGTATTCCAAATTTTCACCTTGCAATTTCATTCAAAAGTGAAATGTGACATTGCCATAATCTATGTTAGTAATAGTATTTAATTTGTATTTGAATGGTTATCTTCAGAATGAATATTTCTTGAAAGTAATTCCATTTATATACAAAATCCCAACTTGTTTGTGACTTTGCAATGCCCTACTTTGTGCAATAATACATCACCAATGCATGATGCGTGCATCATTTTAGGTTAAAAGTTTTTTTTTCAGTTTGTTACTCATAATCCTAAAGAGTGGTCATTTTTTTAATGAGGATTGATTTGCATAAGTTTGTTCTCAAATATATATTGTGCATTATGTATTTTAATTGTATCATGCCAAGACAAATAATACCATAAAATGTAGCTACTGTGTTGTGTGCATGTACTTGCATTCATACATTATGTACATTTAAGCCACTTGCAAGTTATTTGTGCGAGCTGTATGTTAATGTTTTATGTGGTTGTTTTCACGATTCTGAGTGAATAATTGATTTGAGGTGCATTTGAATGAACTTTACAATCTTGTGATTCTTTAAATTATGTAACTTTTTGAATGTGTTGTGCCTTATTTTCAGTTGTCTGAAAGTATAACGTTCAATTGCTGTAAAACATGCTACTCACTTCTGGTTGTGTCCATTCACGATAACTGAAAAATATATTCTAATATTTCACCAGCAGCAAAATCTATTTTGTGTTTAATGAACACCTTATTGGTTTAAAAGAAAGAAAGAAATTTGATGCTGTAATGTGTTTATATCATAAAAGATGTGTTTTTGTGTTACTTTGCTGACTGCAGCCCCGTATTCACCTACACTGTTACATCATTGTGTTTTGTGTCTTGCATATATTTGTCAATGTATGAGGATTATATGACCTTGCATTCAATGGAGATGTAGATGTTAACAAATATATTATGTTTGAAAAACCTGAAAGAAATTTACTTATAGTGCTGTTATAATGTATGAACATTCCAAGATTATGAATGTCCAGGAATATATATCATACAGTACATGTGTGTAGTGACTGTACCTTAAAGGACTGGTCAATCAGACCAGGAAGGTGTAAAGGTCACTGCAAATGATACAATTTTTGCCACAATTCGTTAGGGCATATGACTGGAAATAGCGCATCACCTTTTGCACGATTCCAATGACCGGGTCCTGCGATTCAGCCAGTCGCAGGGTCGTACGACTGATCGGATCGTGTCGTCTGCTTTGGTCTCAAGTACAAAACTCACATCTGCCTGATCATTCTACATTGCATAGCAAACAATTTATTATCAAACAAATTAACAGTCATTGTAAAAAAGTGTCAGTTAATCTTGTTACAAGAAAAGTGACTCGTGAGGTAATCTTTAAGTCATGCCGTGATTAGCATTTATACCTTTTGTACATGTTTTATATGTTGACTTGTTGAGTGATATTTACAACAATTCATTATTTTTCCTTTGTTGTTGTTATTGCACCATTAGCTGCACAAAACTTAACATGCTCCTGTGTTTTTTTGTTTTGTTTGAATATCAATGTCCACAAACTGGTTTTGATGTGACATAACATTTGCGCTGCTTTTAAAGTTTTGTACTAAAAAAAATGTCATAGCACATATTATTTGACCTTTGACCTGACGTCAGCTGCATGCTCTCCTGTTTCAGACCTGGGATCCCCGTCACAGCCCTCAATCCGTACGTTCAATTCAGGTATCAGTACAGCAGGTGTAATTATGTTACCACACGTTACATGTATGTATACTACATGTGACATCTACAGTGTACACTCTTTATTATTTGCATGAGCATTTGCATACTATGGCATGAATATTCATTCTTTCTGTATTACAGATGGCATAGTTACATGTATGCTACTGCATTTTATGTATACTACATTTGCCTGTACATGAACAGTGTGCACTATTATAGCTAAATGTATATTCATCATTTGCATGAGCATTTTTTATGTATCACAGCAGGTAATTACTACATATACCTGAACGTCTACAGTTTAGCTCTTTATCATTTGCATGGGCATTTGCATTTTTCATGAATATCTCTTTGTATCACAACAGGTGCGATTATGTTACCACACTGTATGAATATGTTTACTTTGTGTACCTGTACATCTAGAGTATATACTAGCTCTTTATGATTTGCATGAGCATTTGCATATATGGCATGAATACTATTTTGTTGCATCACAGTCATTTCCCTATACTGTATGAAAGGAGGAAATATGCAGAATGAATTTTCTGTTCCTAGCCCAGGAGGGAGATTTGTTTAGGTAGCATTTAGGTGTGTTTTTTTTTACACACTTAATTCCACAAATCCAGTACAGAAACGCATCGCATGGTGACAACAGGAACTGGATGAATCTGTTTTTAAAATTATTTTTCTGTGTGTCAGTGAGCATGAGGCTTTAAACTCTGGCACTGGTCTATTGCTCCTTCTCTACTTGCATGAGCCTTCAATTCCTGTATTTACCGTAACTGCTTGCTATATATTTGCTATATGTCATTCTTATCAAACATATGAAATATATGATGCCCTTCATTTATTTTCCCCAAAGGAAGCAATGGTATGATTTATAGGACTCAAGGTATATATAAACTTTTATATTTCAGATAGAGAGAAAGGTTGCTGTAATGATACTTGTTTTGTATTTTAATTAACTTCACAAATGTGTTTTACTCGTACTGTGCAAATCCAAAATTATTGCAGATTTTTGCTATATAATTTTTTTTTTTACAAAAAACAAAGTTTTAACTGGTTTTGTAATTACAAGCAGATACATATTGTTTCCCTGTAAAGCCAACTTATTTTAAAAACACTTGGCTGCAGTTTTAAATTGCACAGACCTTTGTTTTTGTTATTAGCATTGCATATGCACATGAATAGCACAAGTTCAGCTGGAAAGGTAACATTCATATTTCAATTTAATATTCCTATATTCATACAAAACTAGGTAATTGATGTGAAATGGGATTGGAGAGCATAAAAAGAAATTCTGATTCAAGTAAAGTGCTCTATTCATCACAACTTGAGTAATGTTTGTTGTTTTTGACTGTGTTCCTTCAATATTTCAACAGAGCAAGTTCTGGAATGTGCACTGTGCACACATTATTACACAGAGAACATGCAGTGATATTGTTTTCATCAATCTCTTTGATCGTAAGGATTAAAAGAAATAGGGAAATAAATATGAAGTGAAATGACTCATTTAGATCAATGGTCTTCATAAAGGAAAATTGTTTTTTCTTAAATGAGAACATAGGCAGCATAGCCAAGTGTAGTCATGAATCACTAAATTTCAAAGTTATGCCTATCGTAGCATTTAATCATCCATATTTTCCCTGACCTATCACGTATCACGGGTGAATCAAGAAAGACAATATTTGTTATTTTTCATAGGTATATGTATACATACTTTGTACTTCCCTATATTACATACTTTATGTGCATGTACTGTATGAGCTGTCATGTTCAAACCATGTATTGGTAATTTGTTATGATTGTTTGTTGTATTCTTTTGCATGTTTTCATATCCATGGCATCTTAGAATACATTGACTGAATGTACTTGTTTCACCTACCCACTGTATCCAGACACACAATATCACACACATCAGGGAAATAAACCTAGTTTACTTAATTTCTTACAAACTACATGTATGTGCTTTATTTTGGATAAGGGTATTTTTTGCCAAATATTGATCTAAGAAAGTACTATTATTGAGTACTTTTGTAAAAAGCAATTTTGATCCAATTCAAGAGACTAGTTTATATATCATTAGGATAAGAAGGTAAACCCTTCATTAAAAAATACAAACTGTTGATGAACTCAAAATTATAAGCACATCCAATAGAGGACCTGCATTAAGGGCAGAATGAGAAATTATTCCATGGCAAGAGGTAATATTGAAGGGTATTTATGTCACATACATTTGTATTTCAAAGATTTTCGCCCCAGTGACTGATGAGTTATGTGAGACAAATTGCCACGTTTGTATTTCATCTACTCTGTCAGATTGCGAACCTACATGGTAGTAACTATAGTATCATACTCATGACTGTGCATTTCTTGTTTATCTGTACATGTATCTGTGTTTATTTCCTGCGTACACATGTTTATTTCTTGTGTATGCGTGTTTATTTCATGTGAATGCAACATAGTGTGTCAGTTCAGCATGTTGGTACATTCTGTGTGTAGTTCAAGTCCATTATAAGCAGACATAAGTGTTGATTTACTGTACATTAGTGAAATACAGTATGAACACATGTAATAGGACTATGGTCTGAAGTTGATCAAACTTTGATACTCGATACACGAGTTCCAGTCCAAGTATGGAATGCTACAATTAGAACACAAATATTGTGGTCAAAGCAGATCAGATTGCAACTTTTTGATATTGAGAAAGTCAAGATAGGCTATCATGATACTCTCATGAAGCACTTCATTATTTTCAGCATTGCATGTATAGTTCTTGATTCCATCTATAACGATCAAATCTCATAGCTAAATGTGGTACTCAATACTTTTAAACTCAAGATATTCAGACTTAGGCTCACTTCAGAACATGGACCCATTGTGAAAAGAAAAGAGAGATATATTATGTCCTTTATTTATGTTCCTTTCAACATGTGAGTTTTTGTTGATTATATTTCTTCAAATTTTTTTATCAGGGCTTGTACTTTGTATATATTCTGGTTAGCCATCAGAGCCGAGAACTAGAAAACATGTCTGATCAATGCAAGCCAAGGGTTGAATAATTTTATTGGTTTGGGATAAATTGTGTTTTGAAACCAAAGGATTAACAAATGACTGTGTCAAATGAGCAGTTTTCACACAACCATTTCTATGGTAGTTAACAGGTTAACGGTGTGAGATGGGATGCTGGTGTTGGGAGCTTTATGGCTATTCTTTGCAGTGAAACTAGTGCCTTAATTCTTCTGGCTAGGTGTTGGGCAGGTTAAACCTTACAGTACATTTTTTTAAAACTTGAAGCGATGGTGATTAGGATGTGTTTATTAATTACAGGCTACTTACACTATCCTTGATAACATAACCAACATAACCAAATTTAGTGTTTTAGTTGACTGAGGTCAGATTTGAAAATGACTTCAGTTAAAGTAAAATATAATGCTCCAAATACTTGTACAAGATGTATCTTATACGCCAGTGATGTGGACTTATGGTATGTCAAAAAACACAATATACCAAGCAGGCAAGACAAGTACCTACAATTGGAAAAATTGTACCCACATTTATTCAAAAGAGATAACAATCATTGCCTTGATAATGAGAAGATAAAGCAGAATATCTATACCATCATACATTAAGACTCTTGTCATCCATTGATTGAAACTGTTTTAGTAAACAGCTGATAAATGCAATCATATCATTTCCCTCCATTTTCCAATAAATATTGAAAACAATATTACAAGTAGAGTTCTGTGAGAATATATAGGTTTCTTCTGTAAAGTTTATTTTCTCAAGAACATTGGTGCACAAGATGTATGATAGGTGGATTTTATTTTCCCAGCTTGGTATTGACTGAGTTAACACTGTACTGATTTGTTCCTTTGTTTGTAGGTGATAGAGTACTGTTCACTGAATCACCCTCCATGCCTGGAGTCCCGGTGGTCTATAGAACTCAGGAAGAGAGGAGTCTGAATCCTGATAGACTTAATCTGGACAGGTGGGTGCATCTTCTTTCTTATCTCCCTTCCTATCTTCTCTAATTCCTTTCATACAACTGTCCCAAATCCCTTACATAATGCTGCTATTTCATTCTTATCTCCATATTTTCTTTCCCAATCGCTCTTTGACTACTACCACATTCATTTCCATACATCTTTTTGCCAGACTTAGCCCATGCCCTACACCTCTCCTTCCTTTATCCTTTTCCCAACTGACCCACACTGCCCCATCCTGGAGGGAGAGGATCACCTCAGACTGCCCATTCTTCCCACACTCCTCCTTCCTTACCCCCCTTCCTTGCCTCCTTCTTTTCCTCCTTCCTCACCCCTTCCTTACACTCTTACTTCCCCTTCCTTTTACCTTTTCTTACCCCTTTCCCCCACCCTTTCTGACTGATCTTTTCTCTTGTTATTCAGCCCAAGGAGGAGACTGACCTAGTGGCCCATCCTGGAGGGGGAGAATCACCTCAGACTGCCCACTCTTCCCCTACTCCTACCTTACCCCCTTCATTACCCCCTTACCTCCTATCGCACCTTGCTTACCCCCTTGCTTATCTCTGCCCCACACCCTACCTGACTGATTCTTTTCTTGTTGATAATCCCCAGTACCCGTCAGTGCCCCAACCTGGAGGGAAGGATCACCTCATACTGCCCTTTCCTTACCCTTTACATTACATTACATTATATTACATTACATCTTACCCCCCCCCCCTACATTACCCCTTACTTACCTCCTCCCTTACCCCTTTCCCACAACCATACTGATTGATCTCTTTCTTGTTGTTAACCTGACCCAGTGCCCCATCCTAGAGAGCAAGGATCATCTCAGACTGAGCTCTTCTCCCCTACTCCTACCTTACCTCCTTCCTTACCCTCTTACCCCCTCCCTTACCCTCTTACCCCCTCCCTTGCCTCCTCCCTTACCCACTCCCTTACTCCCATCCCTCACCCTCCATGACCAATAATTTTCTTGTTGATAACCTCCAGGAGGAGACTGACCCAGAGCCCTATCTTGGATGGTGAGGCTCATCTCAGACCGCTCACCCCTTCCCCACCCCCTCCTTTACCCATCACTTACCCCTTCCAACCCCTTCCCACAACCTTCTTGACTGAACTCTTGTTGTTAACCTCCAGGAGGAGACTGACCCAGTGCCCTATCTTAGAGGTTGAGGATCATCTCAGATTGCTCACCATTCCCTCCCCCTCACTTACCCATCACTTACTCCTTCCATCTCCTTCCCACACCACAACCTTATTGACTGAACTCTTGTTGTTAACCTCCAGGAGGAGACTGACCCAATGCCCCATCTTAGAGGGTGAGGATCATCTCAGCCCGCTCACCTCTTCCCTACCCCTCCCTTACCCATCACTTACCCATTCCATCTCCTTCCCACACCACAACCTTATTGACTGAACTCTTGTTGATAACCTCCAGGAGGAGACTGACCCAGTGCCCCATCCTAGAGGGTGAGGATCATCTCAGACTGCTCAACTTCCAGCACAACGCCATCCGCCGCATCGAGCACCTAGCCTCCCTGCGTCGACTCATCTTCCTGGATCTCTATGACAACCAGATCGAAGCCATCTCTGGTCTAGGTACCATGCGATCTCTTAGGGTGCTCATGCTGGGAAAGAACAGGTCAGGATACCACTAGGTGTTCAAAAAAACTTTTGACACTTTTGAAATTTGATTTAAAAACAGTTTTTATGTTCAAGATAATAGCATATCATATCAAAGTACTATCATAATAATCAACCTATTTTTTGAATAATTTTGTTTGGGCTGTCAAGCAATGGAGCTTTTGATTTAGTGCGGTTTCCAATCTAGGAAGTATTAACTTCTGATCATATGATTAATGTATTACAATCCGTAAGTGTGAACTTTCAAAGGTATTGTTCATCTTCTGTTATCTTTATTTACCTGTTGTGTGCAGTGAATTGCGACTTCTTTTTTGGAAATAAAGTTTATCTTGAATTGGACGCAAGGCAGGGAAGAATTTAATAATTAATCGGATGAATTTGGGTTTCTTCCTCACTGCCAGAATCCAAAAGATTGAAAACCTGGACTCTCTGGTGAAGCTGGATGTCCTGGATCTCCATGGCAACCGTGTGGGACGTGTGGAGAACCTGGATCACTTACAGGAGCTGCGGGTGCTGAACCTAGCCGGCAATGAGATCACCCATGTTGACAGCCTGTGTGGTATGGACTCACTCACAGAACTGAACCTCAGGCGCAACAAGATCACAACTGTGGTAAGAGCCTCTTGACCGTTTTCTTTTATCTGATGATGAAGAAAGTAGTTTGTTACCATCTTTTTCTTTTGTGTGATACTCTTTTGTATGATACTTTGTATGATACTGGCTGATCCCGTTCACAGGCTGAACAGTCTTCTCGGGTGAATCATGAGGGGTCGGTATCATGCACCTTTTTCCCAGTGCAGGCTGACTACCGGTATGCACTCCTCTGGGTTTTCACTCTGCTCATTGTTGATTTACGATAAGTGAGTCTAGTTGAATGAAATACATTTGAATGTACATAATCCAAGTAATTCAAGTTGATTCTAAAAATGTACCTTTTCATCCAATGGAATCAAAATCCTTTAAACCAAAGTTGTTTTTGTAACCACCTACTATCTTCTACCTCTTTTGATCTATATCTCCAGCCCATAGAGACCCTTGTGATATGCGCTTAGTAAGAATTGTTTATTATTATGCCTCCGCCACGAAGTGGCCGGAGGCATTATGTTTTCGGGTTGTCCGTCCGTCCGTCCGTCCGTCCGTACGTCCTTCCGTCCCGAATCTGTTTAGGCAATATCTTGAGAACCGTTAAGCAGATTTGCTTCAAACTTAGTACATGTATGTATTGCATGAAACTAATGAAGTGTGTAAGTTTGGGGTCAAATCTGATTGAGGTCAAAGGTCAAAGGTCAATGAACTTTGTAAAAATTGCCCCCAAATGACCTTTTCCACAATAAATCTAAATCCAAGGATGCAATTCGCATTAAACATGGTACAAAGATGTATCACTACTTGGGGATAGACTGGTGACATTTTTGGTACAATTCCTGAAAGGTCAGAGATCAAAGGTCAATGAAATCTGTGAAAATTTGCCAAAAATTGACCTTTTTCACAATAAATCCAAATCCAAGGATGCAATTCTCATGAAACATGGTACAAAGATAGATTACTACTTGGGGATAGACTGGTGACATTTTTGGTAAAATTCCTGAAAGTTCAGAGGTCAAAGGTCAATGAATTTTGCCAAAATTGGCTACAAATTGCCCCAAACTTTCAATTTTTCACAATAAATCCAAACCCAATGGTGCAATTCCAACCAAACATAGTGAAACGATGGATTACTACTTTTGGGTAGAGTGGTGACATTGTTGGTGAAATTGCTGGAAGGTCAGAGGTCAAAGGTCAATGAACTTTGCAAAATTGATATTTTTCACAATAAACCTAAATCCAAATCCAATGGCGCAATTCTAACCAAATATGACACAGAGATGTATCACTTCATGGAGATGGACTGGTGAAAGTTTGGGTAAAACTCCTGAGAGTTCAAAGGTCAAAGGTCAATGAACTTTGCCAAAAATTAGCAAAAAATTGCCCCCAAAGTGATAATTTTCAAAATATATCCAAATCCAATGGAGCAATACCAACCAAACATGGTGCAAAGATGGATCACTACTAGACTGATGACATTTTTGGTGAAATTTCTCAAAGGTTAATGAACTTTGCCAAAATTGGCTAAAAATTGCCCCCAAATAGATATTTTTCACATTGCATCCAATACTAATGATTCAATTCAAGCCAAAGATAGTACAGAGATGAATCACTTCATGGAGGTAGACTGGTGAAGTTTGGATAAAATTCCTGAAAGGTCAAAGGTCAATGAACTTCACCCAAAATTGGCTAATTTTAAACAAACTTGATACAAGGATGGATTTAGACGGACTGGTTCGATTGGAAGTCAAAGAGGTCAAAAGTCAATGAACATTGCCAAACTTGGCTAAACTTGAAAAAACAGAATGCGATATTTTCATTTCACATAGGAGCAATGGTACATTGCCCACCAAACTTGCACATTTTCTGAGAATAGCAAAGAGGCGGAGGCATATTTATTGACTGCGGGGCAGTCGAATTGCTCTAGTTATTTTGGTATTGGTATTATTTTTCTTTGCTTCCAGGCTGATGTTGATTCCCTGCCAAGCCTGCAGAGACTGTTCCTCAGCTTCAACCTCATCACAAGGTAAAAGGGCACGCTTTCACTCAAGCCACTTTTTAAAAAAAAATAGATAAAGAAACAAACAAAGAACTGCCAGTCATGTTTCTAGTCCAAGATTCTTTTAACTTGAAAATGGTTCCAACTTACTTATTGTCAAATTGGTTATTATTCATCTGTAATATTTGAATGCTTTTTTTATATTTAGATTCAATTTTAATTGTGCCATAATCTATGAATGAAAATACATTAATGGCCTGATGGCTAAATCTCTGCCCAGTAAGCAGTAGATATAGGTTGGAATCCCTCTGGTTCCTAGATTGCTTTCATCTGACTTGTTTTTTATTCAGTTACAGGGATGCCTGAAATTTCCTTTTTTCACACCTTTCTTTTGTTTTTTCACTTTTGTTTTTGTTAGCTATGACGATATATCATGCCTGGGTGACTCGACATCTCTAACTGAAGTCTCGCTGGATGGCAACCCGTTCTGTCAGGACTCGTCGTATAAATACACCGTCATCAGAGGCATGACCTACCTCAAGCAGCTGGACATGAAGAAAATCACTGTAAGTTCAGGGCCCTGTTGCATAAAACTTGCCATTGATGGTAACTTTGCAACGAATGGCAACTTCTATGGAAACCTTGAATTTGATTGGCTGTCAAGCGATTTTACCATGGCAGTTACCATTGTTGGTAGTAATGGTAAGTTTGATGGAATGAGACAGATGTGTTCACAACCATGGCCATGACTTATACAGAATTGCCATTGATTGCAACTTGCCTTGTGATTGATGTCAATGGTATCACTGTACATTACAGACAGGGGCTACAACAAATATGGCCTCAAAAATGAACACTTATTTGTTTGATAGTATTTCTAACTCAATATACACCATTTTGACACTATGCATTCATTTAGATAAGATGGAAATGTAAATATTTGTATAAAGGTGAAAAGAGATGATGGTGTGAAAAAGTCCAAACTAATAGTTACATAATACAGTGCAGATACAATTCAGTTATCCAACTCCTTCATTGCTGCTATGTGTGTGAATGTGTATGTGACTCGTGTTTAGGAGTGAAAAGACCTCTTCTTAACTTCTGCTCCTTGAATATACCCTGTAGGAAGAAGAAAGGAAAGCAGCGATGGCCGTTGTGAAGAAGGAAGAACAGAAGAAGAAAGAAATCAGCAGAGCAGCAGCTCTCAAGGTAAGAGGGAAACTTCCCCTCTCCATCTTGGAACCACAAGTACCTCATATGTGTGGTTTGGGGCTACAATTTATAATATCAAGTACTCAGTATAACATGATACAAAGTATGTATATGTGTGTAAAGTATGTAAGTATGTACTGAAAAAAATTGTTTCTGCACAAGATGAATACATTTTTATACAATATTTAGTATAATTCTTCTTAAAAAATGCGTTGGCAAATATGTGCTTTAAACCTTTGTGTGCCACATGCGTCTGTTTTCACAAGTAATACACACAAATCCCATAGAACAGCAGTTCATCTGGAACACAAATGGTTAAATATGAGCCTGAGACCGACTGGCAAAATGCCGTTGATACACTACCATGTCCATCCATTGTCTCCCCCTGACAGGAGAAGAGGAAGCTTGCCATCAAGAATGCTGCCAGGCAATGGGAGGCCTCCATGAACACCGCCCTGTCCAAGACGTCTAGCCTCCAACCTGCTGCTACTGCCCTCTATGGCGGAGGAGAGAGAGGCGGGGACAGCGGGCTTGCCACACCAGATGACAGCAGACCAGGGTAGGGATAGATTGCTGTGCAAACCTCTGCGTGAGGTTTACTCAGAGGAGAAAGAAAATATGGTCTTAGCTCTATATTTTATCTTTCTTTGTTAATATTCCTTTCCACCCTGATATTCATTAAAATGCAACTGGGATGTGACTTGTGTGCATTTCATGATCGATATGTGTGAACATCTTTCAAGATGCTAAATATGTTACTCATTGCAGATAGTTTCCGCTAGTGATAATCATTTGTCTCGCAATGTATGGTCAATCCGAATCGAAAAAATCACGACATTTAGTGCGCCGCTGCAACGCTTCGTCAGGTGTGATACAAAACTGTAGAAAGAAGCAGGTTAAATACTCTATGGTCATTACAGCGCATGAACCGAAACCCGCTGATAAATGGTCCAATACTATTGGCTGGTGCATCCGGGTACTTGACCAACAATAGACTGGTGATGCATGGCATTATCAGGCGGTAGCAAGTTGCCGACAAAGGACAAATGACAAAGCCACTTGAATCCCTCAAGATGTTGCAGGATTAACTCCTCATGCATCATTGCTGCATTTTTTTCACAAGTAATGCACACAAAGCACTAAGAACATGGTTTGGACGGGCACAGAAAGGGTTAAAGAATGAAGAAGACCCTTCCATTGTTCATATCGCCATTTCTTTATAGTTCCATATTCCGAGTTCTGTGCCCATTAGCACTTATTTTCAGATCTTTGAGAGATTATATATGTGCATATTTTTGAGATCCCAAAAATTACACCTGACTTTTCACCTTCCTCTGCTTGTAGGTCAAGTGAGTTGGGGTCAGAGAGGGGTCATTCCATGGACCTACTGGATGAAGGGAGACACCCAGACTCCGGCCAACCAGCCAGCTGGTCAGCCTCCAGAAACAGGAAGCTGCCCACCCCAGACCTCCTGGCCAAGTAAGTCCCACGATGGACCATTGTTCTGGAGCTCGTTTTAACCTGTTCTTCATCAAGTCCACGTAGTTGCAGGCTGGCTTTGTTCCACTCAGATACTGAGCAGCACAACTCCCACGTAATCTGCTGTATGGACAATAGACAACAGGCTATGAATAAACTTCAAAATCCTTATAGAGGGGCAATTAAGCCACACCCCTTTGGTTACTGCAGTTCCGTGGCAAATGTTGACATCCTAACTGGACCAGGGTTCACAAAGCCTCAAAATCTAATCGTGAGCAACATGTTAATGATAATGATGGAGTAATACATGTACATAAAAGACTGCACAAAGTAAACAAGGAGTTTGGTCTCCATGAGTAGTTGGGCTTTACAATATACAGGTTTCAATTAGAAACATTTCTTCAGGGAAAACACAGAATGTGGTCTTCGTGAGCAGGTTGTATTTCATTTCTGGTGGTCGCTAAAACATTTTCCATGAAATTTGTAATATTTCTATTCTGCCATTATGCACTTTGATTGAATGGTCAAGATGCTTTGCAACATTTAAACATTACAAATATGACAAAGAAATATTATTGTATACATTTTAGAAAAGGAAGAATGTCTTCAAAACACACATTTAAACATATGGGTCTTCAAGTTGTCCTTAAATTTCAATAAAGAGTTACAGTTCCTCAGTTCCTATGGAAGTAAAAATCTACATACCCCTGTATATCATTTGTCTATGTATCTATTTATCTATCAATCCCTCTCGATCTCTAGTCTTTCTGAATAAGTCTGAAATGAACTGCACATAGGGTAATTGAGAAAATAGCAATAGAATAGAAAACACCACATGGTGTACTGTGAAACACATCATATGCAATATATAATATACAAAGAGTTTGCTGACAATCTCATAATCTATGTATCCATCCCATCTCTGTCTGCCCAGCATCACAGATGACGCCTGCCACCTAGCTGAGCTGGAGGGGGAGACCCTGCACCTGTATGGGCCTGGTTCTCTGGACGCCCTAGACAAGAACTGGGGTGTACAGGCGGCCGGCTCCATCACCACCGTCTCAGTCAAGTTTGTGGATTTCAACCTCATCGCCAGACACCTGCAGAAGATCAGGCTTAGGTTCCCAAATGTCTCGGTAAGTTTAGAATAATGTGTAGAAGTGTTCAAAATTGAAACGAGAAATCATCCATGTGCCATCATTTTGTTTATCTAATCATGTATTTATCATCTTTATAGATATAATGGATTAGAGCATACCAGTCACAGCATCAACTTTCAGTTATATATCCATTTATTTATTTATTAAGTCACTATTTTATCAATGTATGTATATCCCTTAAGTGGTTTTATTTGTGTATGTTTTTAGATATTGTCATGAATTCAGCTAAGGCTGCGAGATGATGATGATAAAAATGGAAAAAAAAAATGGAAAAAAAAATGCAAGTGTCATTCCACTAATCCAACAGGGATTGGTATTTTCTCCATTCATGTAGACTCTCTTAACCATTCTCCCATTGTTTGTGTTTTCAGAACCTCATCTTTGGTGAGTGCAATATTAGCGCCTTGGTGCAGCTGAACGCCCTGGCGTCGCTACGGCGACTGGATACGTTGACCGTCTCCGCGGAGGGCAACCCCATCACTAGCTACGTGCTGTGGAAGCATTATCTGCTCTTCAGGCTGCCTCACCTAGCCATCAAGAAGATCAACGGACAACCAGTAAGTATTAAGACAAATCTCATAGACCAGTTGGATTTCCTTATCTCTCACTAGAATGTCCCTATAGGAATAAACAAAGATCATCATCGTTGCTATTGCTAATGCAAACGGAACAACCAGTAAGGTTTCAGACTGATCTCATTGACTTGTCGGATTTCCTCATCTCTCGCTAGAAAAGCCTTATAGAAACGGTGATTATCATTATTATTGCTAATGCAAACAGAACAACCCGTAAGGATGCAAACTGTTAGCATTGATTAGCGAGGTGTCCTCATCGTGAGCTCAACAAGCCCTATATATAGATAAACAATGATTATCATCATTATTGGCTACTGATAATCGTTTGTCTCGCAATGATTATCAGTAGCCATCTTTCCGCAATGAGTAACATATTTAGCATCATCATTATTATTGCTATTAAAAAATCTATACTAATCTGTTTTACTGAGGAATTGTGTATGTTGCTATGTGTGTGTATTGTTATTGCATTTACATCTGTGTGATTTTAGAAGGGTTGTGAGCATGAATTTGAAATGACTCTTGATATATCTATCACTTACCGTCCAAATGTCTTGATGCTACTCTCTTCTCAGGTGCTACCCACTGACCAGTTGAGAGCTGAGAAATACTTCGGCCCCCTCGCTAAGTTGACTGTCGAGCAGCTTTCCTTGTCCCGCCTTCAGATGTTGCTAGGCGACAACCGGCGACGCCTTTCCCAGCCTCTGAGCGAAGCAGAGCTCAAGGCTCGTCGCCAGCTGTCCAGCGAGCAGTGCAGCACTGCAGAGCATGCTGGGAAGGCGGGGCTAGTGTTTGTCTCCCAGGAGAATATGGTTCATTTGCAGCAGGTTGGTCGAACTGTTGTTTTTATTTTTGTTGTTTTTATTTCTTTTTCCATTTTTTTCCTTCTTCTAATTCTTGTTCTTCTTGTTCTTCTTCTTTTTCTTCTTCTTCTTCTTCTTCTTCTTCTTCTTCTTCTTCTTCTTCTTCTTCTTCTTCTTCTTTGTCTTCTTATCCTCCTTCTCTTCCTTCCTTTCCTCTTCTTTTTCTGCTCTTCCTTCTTAATCTTTTTTTTTCTTCTGACTTTTTTTCTCTCCCTCCTTCTTCTCCCTCTTCTTCTCTTCATTCCTTACAAAGTTTCCTGTATTTTTCTGGTTATTCTTTTCTTCCCCTCCTACTCCTGCTCCTCTTTCTTCTAATTTATCTTAATCTTCTTGTATTTTTGTTCTTCTTGTCTCCCCCCACTCTGGCTGTAGGACCGTCTGTCCCGGTCAGACCTAGCGTCCAGCTACCTGCAGCAGCTGACCACCGAGGCCATGGAAGCAGACAGCAAGATGGCCCGGCTAGCCCAGATCTGGCCTCGAATCTTCATCACCCTGGTCCACCGGGCACTCACAGAGATGGCCGACCTGGACGACTACCAACGGAGGGCGCTACATAGGTTTAAGAACAGCTGAGAACAGCTCAGAGCTCTTTACCTCTTTCATTACTTGAACTTGGCTTTAATACGTGTAGTAGGCCAATAGGTCTTTCAAGGCCTGGTAATGTAAGGGATAACTCTTTTATGTACCAGACTAAATGGGATTACTGTGCATTAATCATACCAACCTGTTTAAGAACAGCTGATTGGCCAGAGGTCTTTGACCCTTCATTTGCAAGACTTAACAATGCTCTATAGATTACCAAAGTGTGACATCATATGAGCATGTTGTCAAGATAACTGGTCCTAAACTTTGTTGGTAGAGCAAGCAGCGGTGACCATAGCAGGGACTTTCAATGGGAGTGTCCAGGGCTAGTCTGCTATTCAATGTCGGACCAGTAAATCTTCCTCTTGGGGAATGTTGTTTATAACTAGAGACCTGCCAAACAATATATATGATGACACCACTTTGGTACTCTATGGGATTAGTGTGCGTGACATGACAAACACACATCATATGTGCATAAAGAGTTGCAAAGCTTTAAGAACAGCTGATGGGCCAGAGGTCTTTGACCCCTCATGTTCCAAACTAAATGTTGCTCCAGGGATTAATGTGCATTACCTGTGTAAAAAATATTAATGGCGCATGAAGAGTTAAGATGATCTCTATCCTAATTATTGGTGTACAAAATGCAGTGTGGCACCAAGTGTGAGGTTTAGAAAGTTTTTGTGCATTGTGCATTAATTTACTAAACCAGGCATGGAAAGGATGACAGCTTTTGATAGTATCATGTATTTCTTGACTGGAGAATCGGACCCATGTCAGAATTGCACTTCATTAAATAGGGGTTTGGTTGTCATTACCACCTCTACCCTTACCTTAAATACTATTGTCACAGTAAAAGTAGTGTCACAGTATTGTCACAGTAAAAGTACTAGAATTGAAAATGTGTCATTTAAAAAAAAATGTTTTCAGAAGTGGTTGTTTTTCTTCTTAGTTTTCGCATTCAATCAAGTTATGTCTTGAGAGTTATCCTTCATTGATGTCATCTATGCATTATTCAATAAGCCTCATGCTGATCTTTTGCATACACTTCCATTCTTTGCATTTCGTTATAACTGTACATATTTCTAAAAATGTCTATTCCTTTGTTTTAAAAGGATTCCCGAGAATCGTGCTGTCCCTTTTGCAATACTTACGTTGTATTCATATCGTAGTTCCGTCCAGTGTTTTCTACGCAATTCTGAAATGTCCATCAAGGCTTTATAGGACTTACCAGTAAGTAGCATTTGTAATATTCTAACAATTACTTCTGAAATTCATGCAAATGTATCTGAATAATTTTAGTATATAGTATGTACTCAGGATAGCTTGGAGTAGATTGTTTTTAAAGATAACTAGGCCAGTTATGTAAGTCTACCATGAAGTTCTTCACAAAAATAAAAGGACTGGTCTCTCAATTTTTTTTGTGAGAAGTTCTCTAAATAAGCAATTTGAAAATTAACTTTTAAGGAAACAGTTGCTCCTGTAATCTTCATTTCCCTCTGTATGTACAGTGTATTGTTTTTGTTATAGTGTTTCCGTCAAAAACAGGTTTTCCACATTTAATTACACTATTTTTCCATTATATGGTGTCCCTGAAGCCTGAGAATATAAAAGTAATGTCCAAAAACAGGCATGCTGCTTTCTCACTCTATTAGTCTATTTATCACTAAAAGCATTTGGCAACTTAAGTAATCTTGATCAAAGATTTGTTTTTTCTTCATTAATGTGAGATTGCCAGAAAGCACTACATATGATCGAGTACATCTACTTTGAAGACCTATTGAGACTGACCATATCAAATATGTTCTTTAGATTCTCCATGATATGTTAAATATTATGATGCATTTATAATCGATGGTCTGTATGAAAACAGGATAATCTCACTCCTTTACCAAAAAAATATGCTGTTTCTGATTCCTAAATAAATAGCTTTCATGTAATTTGAAGCATGGCTTGTTTTTTGCAAAATTGGCATCAGCAGATGTGATATGTGCAGAAAAAGATGTGCACATTATATTCCCTTTTCTTGCACACCTGTAGTGACAATTGAATGCAGTTGTTGTGGATCCATGTTAAATGAAATAATGACATTGCTGTGGTGGCATGCACACATTATACAATTATACAATTGTGGGGCACAGACAGCTGGACTAACACTTTCTCCTGTATTTATTTACTTGATTTGAAAACGACACATGACTGTACTTTGCTAAACTTGCCAAGCTGAAAAGTGTTGTTCTTATGTAAAGTTAACATAGGCAGGTCAAGTTATTAGAGTGGGTATCTATACACTTTGTACGTTTTGTTTTCATCATTGTTTTCTATTGATCTACATGTATTGATCTAATGATCTACTGATCGATCTATCTTTCTTTCTATCCATCTATCAATCTATCTATCTTCTATTGATCTATCTATCTTTCTATCGATCTGTCAATCTATCTTTATATCGATCTATTGATCTAATGATCTATTGATCTCCTGATCTGTCACTCTAACTATCGATCAATCAATCAATCAATCTATCTATATGTCTATCCATTTATCCATCCATCTCTCTATCTCTCTATTTATCTATCTTTCACTTGTTTCCAAAATGTGTCCTTCTCACTTTTCTTATTCATTGTTTCTCATCTCATTGGTATCCTTCTGTATTTATATGTCTAGTTGGACTGCTTACAACCAGCTGAACATGTTAGTTTAAGGAAATGATTAAGGACTCCTTTAAGATGTTTCATTCATGCTGAAGTTGCAATGGTCGCCATAATTATTTATGGGAACAATGTGATATAATGGTGAGAGCCTTTGATTATTTAGAGATACCAGGTTTTAACCCAGCCAGTACAGACACCCTTGGACAAGGTGTTTTGCTCATGCTTGTTCCTCTCAACCCAGATGTAGATAATTTTTTTCTACACCAGTTTAAATGGGTATAGGGCAGGAATATATTTCTGGCTACTAGCGTGAATATATCTCTGGATTCTAGCACTTTATGTGGCTGCTTGGTGAAAGCCGGGGTTATATATTGAGTAGCACTTCGTTTTTAGAAAAGCGATGTATGCAAAACGTTTATTATTGTTAGTATTTTTCTTTCATATGTTAGATTTAATTAATTACATGTATTGAGAAAATCTTGTGATTTATTTGAATTGAACACCGGATCAGAGAGTGCAAATATGTGTGAAATAATAATAAAACATCTTTATTCAAAAAGAATATATGTTTGAAAGTCATTTAATGAAGTTTGTACTGAATCTCAAGAGACTTGGGTGTGAACAGAGAAGATTGAAGGGGAAAGATGGAGGGGGATAAACAAAAAAGGACAGGGTAAAGAGAGAAGGAGAGCAAGAAGTTAGGTGTGTGTGTGTGTTTGTGTGTGAAAGAGAGAGAGAGAAAGAGAGACAAAGAGAGAGAGAGTGAGAGAGAGAGAGAGAGAGAGAGAGAGAGAGAGAGAGAGAGAGAGAGAGAGAGAGAAAAAAAAAAAGAGAGGGGTGGTATGGGGGAACAAAAGTACACAAGAAGCAGACATTTGTATTATTTTATAGAAGACTATTGATCTCGGTGCCGATATCCACTTCCTTTATATAAATGGACATGTGTGAGTGGGTTGTTTTTATCTGGTGTGGGCGGTGGGTGCGTAGGTTGATAATACAAACTGAGGTCACGACCTTGTCTTTGTGATTTGTGCAGAACAGAATACCAGCTGTCCGTTCAGCCATTTGAAAGATAAAACAACAAGGACTGAATCATAATCATCAATCATGCCCACTACAGGCCAAGGAAACTATGTAGTCCCACTCATATATGTCATATGTTTATAATCTGCCATCATATACATTCTATGAGAGATTCCTTGACATTGCTAAAGAGGTCTTAGGTATTCTGTGGGGTGGATTGATACACACAAACTCTAAATTAATCTCTTAGATATTACACACGTTTTATGATCAAGGTTTTGCCTTATGCTGCAGTGCAGTTGCCAGTTAACATGAACAGTATGTATACCTTTCAAATATGATTTACAACATGTGCAATGGTGACATTTTAAAAGGAAATATTTACACACGTTCAGTAAGCAAAAACGTGTGTGCCTATGCATATACATATATACACATGCCTCTCATACAGTACATAAACATCACAGCACATTGAGAGTACATGCATCGATCGTCTGTTCCTCAGCTAGCCTAGTTCCATTTGACCCATATCCTCGCCTTTACGTCATATTAAAGACCAATGCAAGTTAAATCTTCTTTTATAAATTTGCACTTTAAATAATATATGTACTATGCAGACTGAATTAGGTGATGCTTATAATACCCAGCATTTAGTAAAGAAAGAATAAAAGCTAGTGATATTTCATTGCACACCAATGGAGTTGCCTTTGAATGTTCATGATCAAGATTCGCTGTGTGCTGGTAAGCACAATTTTCAAACATAAATAACTTCTTTACAATGTGTCAGATTTTCTCAAAATGTTGTCATTCCAATTTTCTTTTTTTTTCTCCACCTAAATGTATCGTGAGGGTAGTATTGCCCTTTAAGTACATCAAAGGAAGTTCCTGCCCATTTCATTTACACCATTACTGAATGAATTGTGGCATTTGAGAGAAAGCTGAACACATTTTTGCACAGGAAGTTCACAATTTCCTCTCAAATTAACAAAGTTCAGTGAATATCTCCAGAAGTAAGTTTGACTTTAAATCACTCCTACAACTGATGTGTGACAGAGTAATAGAACTTTTCACTGTAATTTGATATTTCAAATTCTGCGCATAATTGCAAGTTGGGTGGATTTGGTATAAATCATGCTATCATGCAGTATGTATTAGTTTACATTTATAAAATTGATGTTATCTGCCCTTTCCTTCCCTGTGACCTGTACTACCCCTCCCTTAATTCTTCACGCTTCTCTTTTTCTCCCCAAATTCTGGGTCACTTTTCATTTTATCTCTTAAAAGGCAATTAAGCCTTTATAATATGTTTAATTGAAGAACAGTAGATCAATCAGATAAACTGATCAGGACATTTCTTTCAAAAGATGACACATATCTGGTTATCACCAACCCAGCATCTTGCTCTGTAAATTCAAGGTAGACAAGTAATAAGTCTCAGAATAGGCGATCCCACAAAAATTAGTATGTTTGATTTTCAAGCATAAATAAAGCTACCATGGCCGTCGCCAGGGGGGGGGGGGGGGGGGGGGGTGCGGACTGCTCTACAGCATTACTAGTGACAAAATGCACTCATGGCGCATAAAAAGATAATTAAGAGATGCCACTTGTACTTTTGTCCAGAGCTGAAAAAATCACTAGTATCGGACAAAAAATTCCTTAAATGTGGGGGAAACGATAGCTGCCAGGGCTGACTTTCGGCTTTACCAGCAGATCTACATAAATTGCAAACACACCTCCGAGTCATAATCACACACACACAAACTTTACTATGTACATGCACAACACTCCTTTAGCAACATTCCTCTACACATTGTGTCAAATGGTCACTCGCAACCTCACCTACACATACGCTGCATTGAAACAGACCATCACTCCAATCACAATGCCATAGCATACATGTACATTCTTTAAGGTTCAATGTATTTAAAATCCCCAAGTAATTTTGTTTCCTAATAGAGGACTGCAAAGTACTTTTTGTTTCGTTATACACCTGACAGAAAGAATGCAGCTCTTTAGCATTTAAATGTATTAACCATTTGAGCACCATTGAGGCATTTTTGCACCAGTATCACACACAAAACCCATAGAGCAACTCTGAGACTGGTAGAGAAAGGGTTTAAATGTGCAAAATTGAGGCACTGGCAGATAAAGCATGAAATGTAGTGGTTAATATGCCAAGAAAGATTGAAACAAAATTTACAGCGAATCTTGTACCAGTATCAGAGTTGAGGCCTCTACCTGAAAAAAAAAATGGTATCCTTGCTCATACAGAGAGCCAAACATTTCCTGCATTTATTTTAAAGGTACTTCGGACATGCTAAAGTGCAGAAAAACTATTTTCTCTACAAACAAAGCCTTCCTGTATAACGGTATGTAGACCCTACTGCCCTACTCTGACATAAGGAAGCAAGTGGCAAATCACTCAAATCTGGGTTATTGCTATTTTAGATTGTACCCAGCATTCCCTACATACGGCCAAAATCTGGACAAGAAATATTAATCTTGCTGCGAGATATTCAATCTAACATGATAGTGTTGCACTGATGCCAATGCAAGTGACAGACACATTTAGCTCATTTACAAGAAAAGTCTCTTTTGTTAGTTGCTTCCTTCTGTCAGATTAGGACACCCTGCATGTGCCATACATCAAGGAGAGAAAAAGCTGGCACTATTACATGTACTGCTAAGTGCACTTATTAAATGCACAATGTATCTTATCATGGTATGTCATGTTGCATGTTCATTGTGCCCTTGATCAATTGTTTGTGAACTGTAAGGAGACACTGTATAAACAAAACCTGTTTAAACAACAAAATAAAGTCTTGCACAAACATCATAATTTTCCACCAAATAGTTTAATTACTTCATACAAAGCATTTAATATAATTTCAAAATTCCCGACATATCATGAAAGAAAAAGAAATCATTACTTCCTGACGTGTTTCAACTTTCCACACAATTTGCTTGAATTTTTTCTCAGTTTTGCATCATGGCTATTACCCATGAAGATTCGCATTCTTCCCCAATGACTATTTATGAGTTAAAAACAAAATAAGTTAACAATTTCCCCAATGGTTTTTTTTTCTTCTTTTCATTTTCATTTCTCAATTGTAAATCTACTGTTAAACATGATTAAGGCCAGAAACCTGTCTGTATCATCACAACTCTCCACTACATTGTCTAACCATATTTGAATATGAATGAAGACAAGAAAATTACAAAAGCTTACACCCATACACCGTTATTCTGTGATGTTATATTACACACTCTGAAGGAATACATGTACATAGGACAGCAATTATCTGTGTACCCTCTCAAGTACAAACATCATTTTAATGTAAACTGTTTAAAATTCATTTTCCAGTTTTGTGTAAAAACAAATAAGAGACTCTAAACTAAACTCAAACTGAAAGTATGGAGTGTCCACACGGCCGTATCGATTCTCTTCACGCAATGTACAGCCCCTTTATGAGGAGCACGCCACAGCTGATATCCAGAGCCACAGGGGCTGTGCTCCATACATGTGATGAGAAACCAGCCGTGAGAACAATGCTCTTGGTTGATAATATAAGCTACAGAAATACTGGAATGTCTACCCAACTGCACAACCATTTTGACAGCTAACACCACTCATTTTACAACTAAAAGTGATTTCTCTCCTTTTGCCTGGAACGCAACGTTTCTACGCCTGCCTCAATATCTCAATCCAATTATCAAAAATGAAAATACAATGTACACATGGCTTGTACTACAAGTTACTTCACAAGGTACAAGAAGAAGAAAACTGCAAAGTGATAAATGAAGAAAATGGCTCACAAGTTTGTACATCGACCCTTCCAGATGCTACTATACAATCATATGACAGACATCTGTATACAGATGTCTTTATAATCATCAAATCATCAAGATCAATGTCTAAAGCTATTAAACATCACCTACCGATCTAGTCATCCTTGAAAACAAGAGTATTAATCAAATATTCCATATGCAAAAGAGAGAAAACCGGGACACACAAACATGTACGGCATATTATTCTACTTACTGTATATAATTGCCAGTGCTTACTTTCGTATGCAAACAATATTTACACACATGTACATGTACACGCTGCATGTCTTGACCAAATGCCAAACAGAACTGTACATTCACCTCCCCACTCAACCCCATTATGTTTTTGTTTATCTTTCATTTCTTCCAAAAAAAGGTTGTTTTTATATTCTACAGTCTTCATGTGCAAATCATTATGCTGCAAAAGCAGAGTACTACAAGGTACCATGAAAGTCAGGTTTATTAACAATCTGATTTACAAGGTTAGTTTTGAGGTTCTGTAGATTTCATGTACTGTATGTGTACAAGCTCCAAATCAAATCCATGCATTCCCAGCAGTCTCCATAGCACACATGTACATGTACAGCCAGACAACACACAAACATTTGTTATACAAAGTAATCAATTTTTCTCTCACAGCAAGTGACATTCAAGCAAAAAAAAATTACCTTTGGGGGTCAGTGCATAAAAGCTGAATGGTAAAGTGTACAGTATGTGCATAGCTACATATGATTACACTGTAACTGCATCACTGCTTATTTTCTATCATTAATAATGCCATCGGCCCAATTTGTGGTGGAGGCATAAAAATGGAAGATAAACCTTATTAATCACCTGTGGCTGTAAAGATTCTACTGATGTGGCGCTGATCTTAGGGCGAAGATGTAATCACTTGTAACTGATCATCACACAGTAATGCAACAGACCGCTGGTATCACTGCATTTATGAATACACGTCATGAATGATGATCGCACGTGTTTAGTACGTCGTTGGGCAATACCAAGCATAATGCAATATCATATCCATGCCTTCTACATTGCACTGCACATGTACATGTCTTAATGTTACCGATACACAACATAAGCATCAATTCAATTCTACATCTGAGATCACAACCCTTTTAATTACTACTCCATTCATCCTCATCTTGGATCTTGAATTTGATTTGTACAGACTTTGAGCATTTTAACTGGATATATTGTTGTTTAATGGATATTTTTGTGCCTTAATTAAAATATACAGATTTACATTATCCCTCGTGAAAATCAAAGGGAAGTGTTCATCTTTCAAGTAATTATGCACAGCACGAGAAATCCTCAAAACATGGTTATAAAACGACTTTACCAAGAATAGAAATTTCATAGGATTTATCAGCAGATACTAAGTGAGATGGTGGGTAGAGATGGAACATATTCTTTGTGTTGGAGCTTCATTGATAGAAGTACAACAGGCTATGCTGCTTTGGTCCCTGGACTAGTTTAAGAAATTATGGATGGCAGTAAGAGACTTTTCTTTCCATCATCTACTTATAGCTGTAAGACTAGTGTGAGGTGTTACTTTCAGTGTAACTGATGGATTTAAAAGACAGTGTGAGGTCTACCCGTCCCATACAAAGGAGCTACTAAGGTTGGACAATGATAGTTGTAAAGTGTTAAGACCGCAGCCCAAAGTTGCTGATGGTTATAACATGTTAACTTCTCATGATGATGGCATTTGTGGGGTGCTTATATTACAGTTTTTTTAACAGGGAATCACAAACAAACTGCTTATCACAAGACACCAGTGTTGATTTTAGGGTGCTAAGGCGTAGCACAGGGTGTTTAGTCTGTCTTGTCGGCGTTCTGGGCCATGGACTTCTTGACCTGCTCTGCGGCTGCCTCAGCTGCTGCATCCTGGGCCATCTTCTGGGCTGTAGCACGGAGAGAGAGAGAGAGAGAGAGAGAGAGAGAGAGAGAGAGAGAGAGAGAGAGAGAGAGAGAGAGAGAGAGAGAGAGAGAGAGAGGGAGAGAAAGGAGACAAAAGAGAGAAGGTTAGATTAATTGTGTCATTATTTTCTTTTTAAAGCACTGTGTGTCGATGCAGAGAACACATTTTACAGGTTTGCAGGGCCATTAAGCCCCATCAATTGGAAAAAAGAGCCACTGAAAAAAACTCTAATCAAATTATATTTTCATTGTTAATGCCAGTGACATAATGGTCACAATTTCTTTACAACATGTATGATGTGGATTTTTCTTTATTACCACCATTACATGGACATCGCATCAAATGATTAATTTATGGCATTGTCAAATTGCTGTACCTAGCACATTTGGCAGGTTCATGTAGAAGTCACTGATGGTTCACGCCTCAATTTAAAACGCCCACACACTAGTTAATGCACTCATTAGACTGTATGGTGTACATGATGTATGAGTCAATGAAGTCAGCTGTCTATACATGTACATGTAGTCAGATCTATATTATGTAATACTGCAGGTACATGTAGATGTACTGAAATTAAGGTGTACTGTTCCCAGTCACCCAACCACTGAGAACAGACATGCATGCTGGGATATGCTGCTTAGTGCTTACAGTAAATCAACGCACACATTCATTCGCATTACATAATTCAAGGCCTAGCCAGCATACATTATGCACATCATATCCCATTCCCTCTTCGCTCAGAAGAGAGAAGAAAGACTAGCCAATATTTGGGTCCATACTCAGTGGTGATGTACATGTATGTAGCAAAAATAATTACCCTGCATCTTGGCTATAGCTTTATTGTACATGTCGGTTATATGTAGATAAAACAGTAATATACATTGTATGAACATACTGATTACAGTACATTTAAATCCTGTACATGGACTAGATTCCTAGATGTATATTATGCGTTAACCATAGCAAGATAATAATGGCAATAGACTACATGGACCTGTTTCTACCCCATGTATCACACTATCAGAAGTACAAGCTATACTACCAGCATAATATGCCCTTCATCCCTTTATTCAACCAGGATTTCTATCAAGTTGGAAAATATTGGCGATTCTTCTGTCTGGCTCTAGATCATATTTCATTCTAACACAGGCAGCACAATGCAAATTATGTCGACATACCCGACTTGCAAAAAATGCATAAATCACCATACATGTAGCCTCTCTTCCAGACAATTGTACATTTCTAAACCAGACAACTCAAGACAGGGGTTTGGCTGCAGTAGACTATCACCCATTCTCGATGTCTTCTTTGGCTCTGCCAACTTGCCCAAAAAATTACGAAATGACTAGTCTTGGAATATCAGGCTCTACTTTTCAGTTTGGATCAGAAATGTCCCAACATCAGCCTGGAAGCCATGCAGGCTAAGATTACCATCAATATACCATTTTGGTTATGTATGCAAATGTTATGCACGACTTTCTAGCAATGCATTTCTAATCATTCCCTCCTCGAATGAACTCAATTTATCGAGTACACTAGAAATTCCTGGTTCAGACACTGAATTTCATCGAAACTTTCCAGGTTATAAACAATTGACATACTTTAGTTTTTACAGTAACCACAATGCACAAAGCGTTAGATGTTTCTCAGACTTAGAGTAGCGGTATGCACGTAGACAATTTTCTTTTGAAACCCTACCCTCACAAAGATGGGCCATTCACATTATAGTTGTGCATATTGTGTTGCAAAAGGGCATGCAAACCCACTATGTGTATTGAGATACTAGAAAATGTACATGTACATGCACCGGCTGGTACGTTCTTAAAGTTTCCTGTTCTAGCCTAGGTTCCATGTTGTGAATATTCCACAAATGGACACATATATGTACACATTTGCTATCACAACTCTTAAAGTTTGGATACATTTTAGACGAAGCACATGTAGCTGTGCGCTGTTGCTACTTCCATAGAGGAAGTACAAGTAAAAATGTATAAGCCCAACTGCCCAAGTGTCTAAACTTATTTGTAATGGTTTCAGTGGTGCATCAGAAAGAATTTACCTTTAGAGCCTGGAACTTAGGCTAACAGTGAAACCTTCAGAATGGCTGCAAGGCTAAAGCAGGAAAAATTACCCAAATTAGATCCATGAGAGTAAACAGAGAACTAATCTTTAATCTGACATCAAACAGAAAGGGTGAATATGTTATCAATTAACATTTCTCAAGGTCTCAATCACTCAGTTCAACTCCACAAAGAACAAGACATTTTGCTGTTGCAATCGTGATAAGATGGGCTACCAAAGTACATGTATGCCACTTGACTTTTAACAAATTATGCTATAGATATGCAATGAATCAAAATCTACATGTACATACATGTACTTAAGAGTGTGCATAAATTTGTATCAGATGAAGTACTGTACACGATTCATGCCCACTTTTCCATTGAAATTCAATGAAGAACTCATTGAAGGTATGTATTGCCTCTGTACATATTTGATGTCATTATGCAGTCTGCAGAGTGCAGACATGTACAGATTCACAAAAATTCCCTCAAAATAACTACAGTATGCAAGTCTAAAAAACAAGGGAATTGACTACATGTATGAAATCAAAATTGCATCTTCTTAATTTCTTTTCATTTAAATTTGGAATCTCTTGTCAGCAAAGTACAAATTTTTGATTATCCATTTTAACCCATTTAATTGCAGAAACCCAAATGCAGGAATGTCTATGTGTTGAAGACTTTCAAATAATAATTGACTTGCTCACATGTACAAATTTGAACAGGGTATTAATAAAGACCCTCAATGTGTTGCATGTGTGCAAATATTAGCACAAATCACAAATCGTGATGGGCTGGAAATACTCGGCATTTAATGTGTATGCACAGAAATGGTTAATCCTTTGAAGCCTTTTTAGTCCCATAGGAAATAAATCATGTTTGTAATCCAAATGAGACTATCACAGCTCGGTACTGAGAGAGTTACAGCAACACTCCCAGATACCACACTGCCTCCACTCCGTCCACCCACACACACACAATCACACACACATCTGGCAAACAAGGTACCAACAAAGTCAAACAAGTCGTGCTTCTACAAATCACAGCACCGTATAGACTTTGTTCTATAGATCTCGTACCCCAATCCGTCTACCACATACCAACTTTATATGGCATGTACACTTTACCTTTATCATTATCAAGTCAGACATGGGCTAGTACATAAATGTACATGCATTTACACTGTTGTATGGATGTATATGAATTTTGTCAGAATGAAATGTGGTAATCATTAACTTTTCACTAACTTTTTATATATATACATGTACATGTAGCTTTCCCACTCAGCAGAATTGGAACCACGAGTTGCTGTTACATATGTGGGCGGACATAAGCCCATGGTCGCTGGAATTGTCTTTTGGGATTCACATCAAAGAACACTTGCATGTAATTTGTACAGAGCCTGTACTGCAACTTGGGCCAATTCCTTGCGACTCCGGTAAAAAGACAAGAGAGGTTCTAAAAGTTATGAACATACTCAAAACTTTGACCAACTCGGGGCAATATCTGTGCAACTTGTGCTCAACTCACTCAAACTCATAGTGAACTTACGGTACATCAACTCACAGCAACTCATGATTCCGACTCGTCAAAGTGGGAGACTAGCATTAGTTGTGTAATGCATCTTTCTAATCACCATCCTTCAATTGTCATTTAGAATTACTAGGTATCAAAATGAATCAATCATCAGACAAACTTAACATTCTTCCTTTTCCCTATACCATTGTGTAACATACATGGAGTGAAAAATACATCAGCAATTTGAATTGAAACCCTTTGTCCCCATATGTGACCAAATCCTAAATGAGAGCTTACGTATACAATACCAGCACAAATTCCCATGCACGTAATACATGTCACTTCTTGACAAAATTCCAAAAACCCTCGCAAAAATGTATTTACCAGTATCCATGCACAGACTTAATTCTTGTACCAACTGTATGTTTCTTGCAAGGATGAAATATCTTTCTCTGAATTTGTGAATACATTCTCTAAGTTCTGTATGTAAATTTCTATGAAATTGAACCGACTTACATTTAGTTGTTCACCTTAAAATCCCATGGAATTTGAATGTCTTGATCATGAATAGCATCAACCCCCATCACAAGTTAATTGCATGAAGTATGTGTTCACACTGTACATGGCATTCCAAACATGACGATTCCTGCATGCTGTATTTCTGCATCTCAACAAATAAACATGCAGTGAAGTTCATTATAAGGAAATCAAAATCTAGCCTCAGGTTCAGGCTGGGAGTGCATGTTTTTCCTCTCTGTTTCACTCACAATTCACTCTTTGTGTCATGCATCAAAGTTTTGAGAGAGAGAGAATGAGAGAGAGAGAGAGAGAGAGAGAGAGAGAGAGAGAGAGAGAGATCTATAGAAGAGACAGAGCAAGAGAGAGAGATAAAGTGAGAAAGAGAGATAAAAAGAAAGTGAAAGTGAGAAAAAGAAAGAGAGAAATAGGGCAAGAGAGAGATAGGGCAAAAGAGAGACAGAGCAAAAGAGAGAATGAGAAAGAGAGAGATAGGGCAAGAGAAAGAGATAAATGTAGGGCAAGAGAGAGATAGGGCACAAGAAAGAGATACATGTAGGGTAAGAGAGAGACAGAGCAAAAGAGGGAGAGAGAAAGAGAAAGAGAAAGAGAGAGGTAGGGCAAGAGAGAGACAGGGAAAGAGAAAGACAGGACAACAGAGCGAGAGAAATGGAGAATGAGAGAAAAAGCATACATCGCACATCCTTGAACCATGGCCAATGATAATCTTGCCTGAGTCTCCAATAAGCAATATATATCCACATTCCAATATATGATATCAAGTCCATGAGGCATATCAGTGGGCGATAGCCTGTGCCCGATTAGTGCATGCACGGACCTACTTTACCTTCATTTATTCCCTTGAAGGCTAGATTAGAGAATACAGGGCATACAATGATACAGCGGAGCATTATTACAGGAACTAAAGTACAGAAGACGAGGTAATTATAAAAGTCATTATCCAACGCTGATCCCACACACTTTTTGTGACATTCCATTTAGAATTATACAATACAATTGGCTTTTACTGAACGTTCAACGTAAATTCCTAAATCTTATGATGCAAAATGCATCAAATATAAATGTGTTCTTTTTAAAGCAGATCCAAATGCGTTTTTCCATCAAATCTGTTACATCTACACCACTAATCTTTCAGCATGAATCAAATTAGTGCTGAATCATCGACTTAAAAAGTCCTTGTGAGTTATTCATGAAATGTCTCTGCAATTATCTTTCATGGCTTTCAATTGCTAATAAAAACCACTGGCAACACATTTAACTACTTTTATTACTCCATACATCCAACTAGCATTTTGCCATATTCTGTGCATTATTTAATAGCCGCATTCATGCTGGCATCAATGTCATTATTTTCTTCTGAGTCTACCTCAAGAGAATTACCATGGAAAGTGGTTTCCCTTCACTAGTTTCCAAAAAAAGATTTTGTTCACATGCTTCTGTTTCACAGAGAAGGGTAGTATTGCAGTCATGCTACTGGTACACATGTTACATACTCAGGCATGCAAGCATTCATGTGCAACACTGTCATATGACAACACAGATACACAGCGTTTACATCAATCTCACTTGTGAAACAAGGCTGAGTTAACATAAGCGACACTGAAAATTTCCCCACTTCACTTTGAATTAATGTGTTTATCAATTGTTCATACGATATCAGTCCCAAGTCAAGATGTAAAAACCCTAAAGATCTTTTTGAATTTAGGGATTAGCTGATTAGGAAATAAACTTGCTTATGCATCTAAATAAAGACTAACATTTCAGTAACCCACTTTAATTTGCAGTAAGAAAGCCTTCCAACACAATGATACTCATGCAAGCAACATTTGTGAAACATCAAAGGCAGCAAAAAAAACACAAACACAGGATGAAGATTCAAGATTGTTTTTTCTTACAATATTAATGAACTCCTGAGAAACAAACAGAAAACTCACTTTCACCATGTAAATAATACAGTAAAAAATTCATGCCAACGATTCATATTCCAACTGGTTCACCACTTTTTCCTAACCTTGCATTCTTTGCTTGGAAGATTAAGTGAGCAAGTTAAGAGTCATGTCTTTACATTTAGGATTAGGTTTATGGTAAGGATTAAAACTAGCTGTAGAATCCAATCAACAACCAGAATTGTCAAAACTTTTAATGCATGTAAAGAAAGCTTGCAATGTTAGAATTTCTTGATTTAGGATCAGGATGAGGATTTCAACTAGCCAGCTTGGTGACCTACCTTCACTGAGCGTGGAGCTGGCGATGTCAGTCACCTTGTCCAGGGAGTCCTCGATCTCTGCCTGGTGTTTGAGGACAAAGGGCTTGATGAAGCGATGGTACAGGAACTGGGCGCCGTTGGATGAGATGGGGGCCATGCACCAACCCAGGAACGCCATCTGGTAGAGACACGGATTAAAGTTAATGAGTGATTAGATAAAGATGATGGTTCCTAAGCCATTAGTTTCGCTGGTATCTGTATAAGACCTGGGAGTCAGTGGATGAGATGGGGGCCATGCACCAACTCAGGAACACTATCTGGTATGGACATGGATTGAAGTCGATAAGTAAACACTTCAGTGAAAATTAACTCGTGGTAGGGGGGCTCAGGGCGAGTTAGCCCTCACAGTGCAAGAAAGAGCCATCAGGAATAAAACAAGAGCCCATGTGATCACAATAATCCTCAATAGAGTATACATTACATGACACCAAGGTTGACATCGTTAAGCCCCCCCCCCCCCTCCCCAATGTTAACTGCTGCAAGAGTAATATAATTTTCATCAAAAAGGTAGATACAGCAGTTAAAACATGAATGCTATTACTAAAATTATGTGCAAGAATATATTCATGGATACAATATGTCAACATGTATGTGGCCATTATTCTTTCACATGCTTGCTTATCTTTTAAAGAAATTGGTCTCGTAGAAAACATCCATAATTGTGCCTTGTACAGACTCCTTTAGTAACAATGATCAATGCATGATGCCGGTGTCATGTTCCATTCAACGAAAAGCCAATCAATAAATGCAGGTCTCTTTTATCTATTCCGAGCACTCATCACTTCTGCTGTTCTCCCTGGGCATTCAGAACAAAGGACATGTGTCATCCAAGGACATTCTCAGGTGTTTTTAATCAGACAGCGAATCAGAATTGGGAAGAAGGGGAGTCCAGGGAAGAAGAGGAGATAAGGAAGACATGTATGAGAAGAATGAGAAGGAAGAAAAAGGAAGATACTGTAAAAAAGAGAAGGTAAAGAAAGGATAGATAGGAAAAATAGAAGAGAAGGAAAAGAATTAAGAGAAGTGAGATATAGAAGAGACAGAAGCGAAGGATAAGAAAGAAAAGAAAAACAAAAGAGAAGAAAGGGAAGTGAGAGAAGAAACAGAAGGAAATGAAGGAAGAGAAGGAAGAGACGGAAAGAAATGGGAGGACTGCAAAAGGAGGGGAAAGAGGAGGGAAATGAGGAAGCAGAAGAGAACAGAGAAAAGGAGATATGATGAAAAAGATGAATAAGAAAGAAAGATAGGAGGAGCTAGAGTGTGAAGGAAAAGGAGGCGGGGGAATGGGTCGGGATAAGATGTAGTGGAGGGAGAAGGATGGAGCACACTTACCTTTGCCAGATAGTAGAAGGGGAACCAGGAGAGGAAGATGTCTGAGAAGAACTCCACCAGGCTGAAGGCACTGTAGACGACCCAGTAGGTCAGCCATTGGGTGTCGTCATCCTTCTGGGTGCTCTCAATAGCCTTCACACTGTGAGTGGAGGAGTAGGGAAAAGATAGAGTTACTTCATTAGATCAATTAAATCAAATTCAATTTGATTTCCACAACTTGGCATTCAAAACAAGATAAATCAAACAATGCATTTATCGATACAGGAATCATGCAACAGATAAAATACATATAACAAAGGGGGTTATTAATACAAACAGTGAGTTCAGTGTGGAGGGGGGAACAAAGGCCATTGACCTATCACAGGCTCTTCCCTAGAATCAAGTACAACACAAAACAGTGAATAAACTTTGAGGAAAATTATATTTTTAAGGGAGAAATATAAAAAAACATAAGTAATATGTTAAATGTGATGTACATGTACTTGTAAGAATAAACATTTCAACTACAGGTAGTCAATGTTGGGACTGAAGATTCCTATGTACATGTAGGCGTATGTGTGATCATAAGACTCTCCATGAGCAATTCTTCTTGCAGTTTCATCATGACCTCCTGGGCCTTCCGTCAACCTACACAATCATACATGTATCTAGTCCTCACTGTGCATGTCCTTGTACCTCATCAAAATGTAGATTATGTACCCCGCCCATCTAAACCCAATTACCTCCCCCATCAGATCACTACAACCTACGGAAACTGATCTCTCAATTACACACACAGATTAATTATACATGCACATGTACAGCACACATAACGCAACATCACCCGATAGAATATCACATCCCTGGCGTTGCCATGGTAATAGACGTCCTTTATAATGGAGCGGGGGTCCTGTCCGTTCACACATTTCTCGCTGGCACGGTGAGCATGCAGCACTAGGTGTGAAGGCTTTCTAGATCAAAGCAATCAGTCAATTTGAGCCACCCCCTCTACAGTGCAACAGGCACATTGAAAATTATTGTGTACATGGATGTTTTTTGTGTATGTGGGTACATGCATGGCACAACAGTGCATATGATCATATATCTGTACAAACATCTATAGCAGTCTTTCCACCTAATCCTTGTTTCCATCAGTGAAAAAAATACACTGGAGCTCAGGAAATTTAGCCCCTGCAAACAAACAAAAAAAACCCAGCCACTGTGGAAACATGATGCGCAGACGCCATTTTGTCGTAGGCAGTGGTGCCCAGCCACTTGCGTGTTGTCACGCTCTTCTGGATAATGTTTTGTTGGAAAACACCAACTGCGCATGCTCAGTTCTTATGATCGATTTCATTGCACATGTGCAATGGAAGCAAAGGTTTGAAGGAAGTTAGACCTTAAGTTAGACCTTCCCATAAATCAGAGTCTAACTAAACTCAGCTACAATGTACCAGAAACACAAATCAACTTAGAATTGCCTTAAAGGGCATATACTGTACTGGGAAGGCAAAAAAGCCTTCAAAGTGTAATTGTTAGCAATCTTCTTGCCAATGGTCTTAAATTCATGTATTGTCCATTTTAGAAGCTTGCTGAAAGTTATTTGCCCTCAAATGATCCATATATGGAGTAATTAATGATAATGAATGATAAAGGAATTGCAAGTGATTTAATCACTCATTACTCCAAATGTAGATCATTTGAGGGCAAATAACTTTCAGCAAGCTTCTAAAATAGACAATACATGAATTTAAGACCATTGGCAAGAAGATTGCTAACAATTAGATTTTGAAGGCTTTTTTGCCTTCCCAGTACAGTATATGCCCTTTAAACCAACAATGAGGTTAAATGCTATGTTTAAGCTCGGTCTATGTTTATGACATGAGTAGGGTACACTGTAAGTGCCATAGAGTATGCACATAGCCTACTTTTCTCAGACAGTGTAAGTACCTTATGCAAGTCTGTATTTGTATTGTGCCACAAGGTCAAACTGCGAAATGGTCTGGAGCATTTCAACAATATCTGTATACACGGTGTCATCACAAGGAACCTTTCTCCTTTGTATTACACGTACATAATGTACATGTAAGGCAACAGGTACAGGTGCTTGTTCGGAAGCAGTTCACATTTTAAAAAACCCCACACAATTGAGGTGCACAGTACATACATGTACACCATAGTATTGCCCTGTTTTGTGTAATGTGGACTTGCATAGTGTACATGTACAGTACATGTCATGTTCATAGAGCAGTACTTTCTTCAAACAGTCTGCTACGTAATCGAACATCCCCCTGTACTTAGGCCTGATTGGCTGCTTAGTTAGTTCCCAGGGTTATACATGGCCCAAGATTTCCAGAATGGCAAGATGCATCTGGCAGGTCAGGCTGTGGTTGAATCTTGTTAGTTAGGCATGAGACCGAGTCACAATTTAGTCTATGCCTGCACCTGAATGTTCCGTAAGTGGGTAAGCCCCTTCCCCACCTCCCTCCCCATTTCCACTGCACTTGATTAGATTGGTTCATGCACATGTATACTGTACATTATGTACATCTCCATTCATTTTCCTGGTCTGAAATATGATGCACACAATTGTACATGTAAATATGTTCAGGAATACACCTTTCATTTTATCTCTGGCTATTAAACTGTACGCCTACCAGGATCTTTGTCACAAATTACAATACACGTACATGTATCTTTTTCACATTTTGCGTGTCTGTCAACATGATATAGGATCTCTGTGTAAAAATGCACCAATGGTGCAAAGAGGCAGTACAGCACAATACTACCAGTACCAGAAGGGAAAAGCTGGGATCCCACACTCATTGATACGTGCTTGTGGGACACAAGCCCTGTCAGTATCTCGAGCTCCGTCTGTCAAACAGTGAGCAGGGGAGGAAAATTACATGGGTTCTCTGGGCTATTTCACCCCCGAAATGCTCAAAAGAGCCCTGGAAAATGTTAAAGGGCATATACTGTACTGGGAAGGCAAAAAAGCCTTCAAAATGTAGTTGTTAGCAATCTTCTTGCCAATGGTCTTAAATTCATGTATTGTCTATTTTAGGAGCTTCCTGAAAGTTATTTGCCCTCAAATGATCCACATATGGAGTAATTAATGATTAATGATTAAATCCTCAAAATGTTCGGCCGAACATTTTGAGGATTTGTGATTTAATCACTCATTACTCCAAATGTAGATCATTTGAGGGAAAATAATTTCCAGCCAGCTCCTAAAATAGACAATACATGAATTTAAGACCATTGGCAAGAAGATTGCTGACAACTACATTTTGAAAGCTTTTTTGCCTTACCAGTACAGTATATGCCCTTTAAAAGAGCCCCCTAAAATTCCCATAGACACAATGTAAAAATGTAGCCAAATCGGCCAATGTGCTCAATAAGTAGCCCCCAAAATTCTGAATCTATTTTTGCCCTGACGGTGAGGAAGGCTGAATTAACTGGTCTAAAATACAGAGACTAGTACAAAATATGTTGAGCTGTTATCAATAGACACACACAGCAAGTCAGAATATAGCCTTTCTTCTGGGCACATATTTTAGACATTGTTTCTCTTGAGTCTCTGCTGCAGACTATTTTCCATGCTACCTGCGGAGTTGACTGCCCTAAGCGCACTCCAAGATTCAATGTGCCTGTGACTTCATTGCCTTACATGTAGCCTGGCTCCCTCGCTGTTAGGCATTTCGAATCCAATCTATTCCCCAAAACAGGTCTGGCTACAGTAGACTAATCACTATCTAGTTCTTCTCCCTGCAGCAGAGGAGAATTACATGTACCAGTAGTCTTACAGTATCAGTACTAGACCCTAATGTATATTTGTGGTAGTTTGTATTTAAAATGTTCTACAGCCCGGAACCCAGGCTACATGTTCATTCTTTGCCACATCCAGTGAGCCACCTCCATTGACCCCAAAATAGGTATGATGTCATATCCTGAAAAAGAAACGTGATTCCAGAATCCTGATCCTGTTGCCACAAACCTCACAGAAGGTCACCTTGAGCAGGGTGCGAAGACTCATCAGAATCAGCATGACCCACTCAACTGGCTAGTCTGTTTGGATAATTACCTACTTTAAAGGATTCACGAGACAGGATATCCCAGGAATTTGCTAGAATGGTCATTTACTTCTCTCACTCCTTCACTGTACTCTATTTCAGCATTATTTCATGCGTACCGTGTGCTGTAATGTTATCATCATAACAGTTACACATATGTAGTTGACTTATCATTAATGCAAATTCTTGCCTTGCAACAACTCTTTGTTTTTACACTTGTACTGTGGTTAAAAAAGAGACACATAGTGTGATGTGCCTATCATACCTGAGACTTACATAGTGGTGTACACATATTTGCAGACCTAACATTGTAGATGACTGTAGGTTAAAAGTTAATTTTACTAATATTAGGACACTCAAACACAATTCTCAAGTTGACTTTTTTGACTGGTTGTGGTAGAACAATTTGGGTCTAGTACATAAATGGCGATATTCAAGGACAAACCATTTTACATAAAAAATAACTAAACCCAGAAAAAATTATGATTTAAGCAGGATTCTTTCAATACAATGTCAATATCAATGGTTGAGTACGTCTTTAATCCTACACGTACATGTATGGGTGAATAGAGCTGCCTTTATACCAATCACTGTTCAAATTTGTTTGACACAGGCCACTAGACCGATAGCTAAGAACAGAGGTTGGCAGCTGCAGTACAAATGTGCATTGTGCATGACCACGTACACCATGCAGCTACATACATGTACACGGTAGGCTACATGTTCATTTACATGTAGGCCTCCACAGACTACATGTAGATCAGTGTAGAATGATGCAAGGTACACAAAGTATTACAATTGTATTTATTTTAGAGGTTTCAGAGAAGAAATGTGCAGAATTGGCTACTCAAATACGCACTCCATACTGCGTGGGCACTTCAGTATTTCGGATGCAAAATGTGGTGGACTAATCGTACACTTGATATTTGAAGAAAAAAAACATCTAGGTAAAAACAACATTATGTGGATGACTTGCACATTGTGACAATGTGCAACAAAGCCTGGAAATGTAAATTGCCTTACTTGCCAATCATACAAATGCATGTAAGCTTGGATCAAGAACAATGAAGTGATAACAATACACTTTATGAATTGCAATTTTGGAAGGAGTGTTTGAGACAGGAGGTTCCCTGCTGTGTGCAATGTGTATGAGGATAAATGCACATGTGACACTATCGCTGACGCAATGACATATGCAGATTTGCATTCATGACTTTTCAAGTGAAATAGTAATATTTTAGCAATTAATAAAGGGAAGACTTCCCCTACAGAATAACTTGACTTGTTCTTGAACATCAGTATACATGCACTTGTATACTATTAGTACACTGTGTGTTTGTTGTTTAAAAGAAATATTTTCTCAATGCCAGTTGATATCATAAACAACTTCATGTGCTCCAATGGATTGCTCAGAAAAATAATAATGCAATCGATAAAATCAGCAGCAATGCATGTACAGTATACTGGTAGGCTACACAGTGTATAAAATAGAAAGCACTCTATGATGCATGTCAGGCTGGGGTTCATGTACAGTACATGTACAATCAATCGATTAATTAACATCTGGAGGAGGGGGGGGGGGGGAGGGGGTGTGAATTAATACTCTTAAGGTGTTTTCATAATTCATTGGTTTCATTCACCATCAAAATCAGCACAACTCCCGATTTGTGGATTCTCATTACTTTCGATCTTTAAACTGTGCCATGTAATATTAATATTCATGACACAAATAATAGAGGGTTTTATGATCAATTGTTACTTTGCCTCTTGTCTTTTTTCCTGCTGTTTCTTCTCATATTTCCTCCTTATTCTTCTCTTTCTTTTCCTCTCCTCTCCTCTCTTCATTCCTCTCCTCCTTTTCTATTCCTTTTCCTATCTCCTACTTCTCCTCTTAACCCTACTTCTTTTGCTTCCACCTTCTTCTCTCTCTCTTTTTGCCATTATCAAATGGAGAGTGATTTGAGGGATTTGACGAAGAGAGTGGCTATTTCAACCCCTGTCAATTTACCTGACATGTAGTCCTATATTACATTCCCTAACACACAGTCCTAGCTAGGTGTAGATGTATATGTATACACACTCCTGCATGCTTGGTAGACAGTGTGCATCACAATCCTACCTTCCAGGCTGTTGAACATTTCAAATTCAAACTAAAAAATAAATCTATTAGTCATAAGACTCGTCACTAGATGATTCTTCTCTTTTCTCAGTCTTGGGCAAGCTGAGGAAGAAATCAAGAAGGATTAGTCTACTGCAGCCAGACCCCTTTATTGAATTGTCTGATTTTAATTGCTGAACAGCCTGGATGCCAGGCTATGCATCGTCATTACTACCCTGGTTCACCATCAGGTTCATCAGTCACAACAAGGCCGTAAAACCTGGCATGACAAGGAGTCCATACTCCCTCCCTAAACGAGACGCGCACACCTCCGCTGTTAGCTGCCACAACCAATGAATGCACTTCCATCTCACTGATTTACATGTATGCTCACGGCATGCAGGGCACCTCATACCATATGCATACATGTTATTGTACTGGCCTACATGTATGAATAGCAGAGAGTGTGTGCACATGTATGCACACTGACTTGTCATGTACCCGGTACACATGGATCCACATTGTTTATCTAAAGGGTAAACAATAGAGCAGCGATATGATTTTGAAGATTAATATTAGTCATGTCGCCATGTAAATGTTGATTTCTGAAGTAATCAGAATCACTCTAGTCTCACCTAGTGACATTTAGAGATTTTGCTGACATGACAGGAATTGTTTCGATTAGAGACTGATGAGCATGTGATGAATAATCAGTGTGCATTTTTTTGCATTGTCCGTGACAACTCAAAGATACCGCTAAAGGAGAAAGCTAAGGCTCAAACTAGCAAACTCTGTTAGATGCGAGCCGCCATTTTTTCTTCAATTTCTGGCGGCCGGCCACGAGATGGCGGCATAGAAAAGACCGTAAACCCGGAAGTGTTTACGGTCTCGTTTACGGTATGGTTTTAAAGACCCGACTTTATCTAACGACTTAGACGTGATTTTTCCAGGGAAGAACCCTGCGGCTAATACTCCCGTCTGTACGGTACACACATGTGCACACACCACTCATCGTGTGTACATGCACAATAGCGTATTCCGGCGAATTGCTGATATCGCACGCGCGCGAGAGATCACGACTCAAGTTTTGACCTATCTTGAGGGTGGGGCTCACATGACCGCCGCCAAACACAGCGCCCTCTTTAAGTGTTATTGCACCATAAGATCACAGTTGTCAGGGCCTTTAAAATACTGGTAGTCATTTACAATGACTTTATGATTATCTACCAATAGGCAGGCAATTGGTTAGATACGTGTTCGGTGATGCTACATGTACATGTACTGTAGGTGTGCACAGTGAGACTTGGGAAGGCACAAACCCTCATGTCAGTCAGTCAGTCAGTGAGTCTGAATCTGTAGAGACTACATGTAGCTACCGCACAGTGTATGTTTACAAACACATGTCTGCAGACAAAGAAGGATCTGTGCTAGTTTTATTTTTCCAGACACATTGAATTTCACTTTTGTACTACCTCCTTTGCTGTATTTATTGCATTTCTTCATGTATCTTATCTGATATATTTGATGTTTTCTGTCTCTTGTATTGTTTTTTTTAAATTCAAGTTGTGGAAAAAAAGCGATTTGAATTGAAAAAAATGTGTTTTGAGAAAGTGGATCAATTGACGCTGTGCCTACAGACGAAAGCAGGAAAGCAAGACGAGGAAAGGGAAGAGCAGAAAGACTTATGGCATTGTTTGACACTCTCTCTTCTCACTCTCCACAGCCAGTGAAAGTGAAAATAATCACATGCTATCTCAATATCGGGCTACTGCTTTGCTAGAGAAGACTAATGATTGGTCTCATATTTCTAATGATGTATGTGTTCATGAACAATAGAGCGGTACACATGGTAATGGTTTGGTATGAGGTTGCAGAGAGGTGGGGAGAGGTAAAGCGGTAGTAGTAAGAACATTGCTGTCACATACAGTACTACCTTCTCACTGATGATTCATTTCTTGAAGCCTACATGTAGATAGAGGCAATGTCATTCACCAGCTCCAAATATGGCTTTTTATTATCTGCCATTTTTTTTTTTTTTTTTTACAAATGTAAGGGAATGTGCAATATTTTACTGTGCTGTGGTAACACAAATATTTTCCTGACCACATTGTTCTTGTCATAAGAACCACACATAGCACTGAGGTCAAAGTAAAACCACAATACAAATCTTCCCAAACAAAACCACTTGTAACAAAAGACGTTTTGAGAAAAAATATGCCACGTCATTGTACTGAGCTGACTTCCTCACAAATTTCTACAGATACTGGGTTACTCTAAGTACAGTACATATTTCTGAAGTTCACATCCTATTGCAACAATTATTTGGTCTTGGTTATGGGTGAATATTCTTGACTTCACTTGAGTATGTTCGGGTGGGTAATATGCATACTGAATAGGACAGTGAAAAACTATGCAGCGGCTCAGGGCAATTTGTTCCCCACAATGTATTACATACATAGAGCCGCCAAGTCTCCCTGATTTTGCACGAGACTCTCTGAAAATAGAGCAATGTTACTGTCTTGGATTTCATCACATCACCCAACCTTCCTAATTATTGATAAATTATTGTTATGTGGTTGTATGCCATTGATCTCTCCCTGATTTCTGATGAAATTTTTCTTATATCTGAGCAGTTACATTGTATGGCAACTGGATTAACCCTCCCAGTTCCATGAATAAAAAATTTATACGGAGCTGTCAGTGCTTGGTAATGAGAGGGTTACATCTGGTCATACTATATACATTACCTGCAATATGCTGGGTAGAGGAATCCCAGGAAACTGGTCAAGAAAGATGCTGCATAGCCGACCACCAGCCAGATGCCTACCAGAGCAACGAGACCTGAGTGGGGGGAGAAGAGAGAAGGTACTTCATTAAATCCAGTGATATCAACTATTTTCCATGCAGGATGTATTAGTTGGTTCAGATACGGTAATTTTAAAACATTGTCCAGGCCAGGGCACTGTCTAGTCTGCACACAGAGACTCAATGGACCCTTTTTGTTATGAATTTTCAACTTAAATGCACGTTTTTTAAAAAAATATTATTACATTAGTTATGGTAGCCACACAGGTTTTCTGGGGTTTGTTCAGTTGCATCAAATAATGGATTCAGTAAGTATTCCTCCAATTGAATTGAATCATTAGGTGCACTGTTCAGGTGAATGTCATAATGCCTTGTACTACACATTTAGGGGAAAATGTGAGAATACATCATGAAAAAAAAATATATTGTAACACTTTCTCAAAGACATTCTTCTACCTTTGATGAGGGTGTGCTAATAATTGTTTTTTCTCCAAACCCAAGATTACCCAGATACCAATCTCCTTCTGCAAGCATTCATGTTAAGCCCTGCCCAGTTATACCCTTCTATCTGTACATGTACAATGTAGTTTGATCATACATCCACACACAAAAAACAGACCATTATTATTTGACTTTAGATGCCCAGACTCTATACATGTACGTCCACTCACAAAAAATGTACAGCTAAGCCAACTCCAGAGAGCAAAACAATTATTTTCTTTTGTATGTGTACACATGGTAACTGACTGACAAGAACGTGAGCATGCACACAAGGTATTGTCAACATGAAAAGATGCAAGTAAGATGATTCGTCAAAGGTACAAAGCTAGAAACTTCTGATTGTCTGGTTTAGAAGTCAAGTTACGAGCACATTATAATACTGCATACACTGTACAGTGTATAAATGACTAGCCCAGACAACACAAGCAGCCACACAAGCCACATGCCACAACCTGAAAGAAGTTCAGTATCAGTCCTGATAACAACTCAGTCAGCTGCAACTGTTATGTGCTCTGAGACTGCTGTTCAGGTCAAACCATCATACATGTAGAATGCAACACACAACAGAGAAATACATTTTAGTCCACTGGAGCGGCATACAATTAATTTGTGCACTAGTATACCGTACATCAAGGTTAGTTTGCATGCAGAACACGGTGAGCTTGGGCAGAAGAGTACATTGTACATTGACTGTACCTAAATGTATTGGTAGAATACTAATATATGCTTAAAATTAGGTTTCTGCATTAGGAGATTGTAACATATGTCCACATCCACAGAAATGAGCATGTGCCATAAAACTGGACCGTTCATGCAGTTTCTGATGAATTTAAGGATAAAAGTGATTTAGACAAAGAACCATTATTTAAATGTTTATGTCTGCAATCTTTATATTTGGATACCGAAGTGTACGTACATGTGTATAACTTATGGCTGAACTCAACCTTTCAAATTGGAATACTTGTTGCTATGTCAGAAATGTTCCAGCAATGCCATAAAAGATAGGATACAGTAACTGACATTGTCGACAAAGACACTGCAATGTACATGTCAGAAACTGCAGATACCTGGTAGTCATTGCAATGAAATGAATACAAGTGTAGTTAAAGTTATGTGCATAACTTTGTATGATATTGTTTGCAGCTTATTTCTATTTTGGATGATATATATATCAATTATTTGAAATATGATACACCCCTGTACATTACATTTAACAGTAAGTGTGATGTACATGTATCAATGTGATGCAGTGAGAGAAGCGCATTTCGATGTCTATAGACCTTTAATGTGGAATGAGAGAATGCCTCCATGAACAAGTACAGAAAATTATTTACAATGTGTGCTGTAGATAATGAAGGAAACTGTTTCCAGGAGAAACAGAAGTTGAAAACAACTGTTCTGCCTAATCGAAACTCCACATGTTTGTTCTGTGTCTGCACAGTGTTTATCTCAAACTGATTTCTCCTATGTTGTTCACTGAAATTTAATGTGTTGTTCTTTGACATATTTGAGTTCATAGTCTAACCGTTCGTTCATTACATACCAATTGTCATTAATACTACTGAGCTGTGAAAACTGAAAAGAGAAAACATGAAATCACATACGAACTGCTGGAAATGTACAGTGCTGTAGGAACATATAAAGTTTTCAATTAGGTAGGTGTGCGGGACATACATGTAGCCTACATGTAGTTGACATGCGTGTTAACATGTATGGGCCTACAATGTACATACACTGTGTACATGATCTTACATACAAATTGTTTAAGGGAAATAAAACCAGTTAAAGTCAGAAATATCAGTCTTCAGAGACACAGTCGAATAACGATTAAAGGAAAGTCTGACATATGAAATTTGTGAATTTCTGAAAAACATTATACCAAGTGGTAAAGCCTGGCATTGTTTTCCTAAAGTGAACCCATGGCCTACATGTATATTTTAATACACTCTTTGTGCCATGTGACAAACATGTCACAACTTGCCATTTAAGCCACCTTACTCTAACAAATGAAGGGAACTCTGCATAACAGCCACATCAATTTCAGGTCACAGTCATTGAAGTGAATAATGCAGAGGTACATGTATACCTGACGTATCAACGGCAAATATTCTACACTGTACTTCACATGCTCTTTTTAACTGAGAAAATGCGATGCATCTTAGTGCATGCAGATAACATTTGCAGTTCTCAGTTAAAAATTTTAAAAAAATGTTTCGGTGCCTACTTGGAAGTATAAAAACAGAGAAAGACTCCTAGTATTGTACAATGCAAAAACAACTTTCTACATGGTGTAGTGCCTGGAAACTTCAACAGACACACATCCAAAAAATGGAGAAACAATGTTAACTTAACCAAAAAAAAAGGCCATTATAAGGACTAGTGTCCTAAAATGGATACCGGTAAGTCTTATCACAGATAGGAGACCTTCTTACTCTACCTTGTATCGCTATCTTGATATGCATGGGCTGCTTCGCTAGTTCCTCCCGTAATTTCTGTACATGCTCCATAGCGCTCGCCTGTCAGTGTACAACTCGGCACCAAAATGGCTCTTAACCAAACAAGCACAGATTATCCACTGAAACCAGAATTCTGTGACTAAAACAATGCGGCTGTATCGATACTCTGCTGATGTCCTTCAGCTGTGCAGAAAATCTGTTTCCACGTCAAATTACCGAGTAATTCCTAGAGCAAGAGTTCAGCCAATATATCAGTAAGCCAACAGTGCTGAGCTTTACTGTATCCACAGAATCAAAAGCTCTCCCCGGTTTTATAAATTGTGTTCTATGTACACAGGTATAGTCTCCACGTCAGCAGGATATGTTATTTTGATGTCCCTCCTACGGTGGTTTCCTCTCCTTTTTGGCCTATTCCTGTTCAGTAGCAGCTGATCACCTTAACCGGCCCAAATGTTCCGCAGTGGAGATAAAGGTGAAGGGGAAAAAAATTGTGGAGTCACACGCTGTGGCTTGTATGTGTCACCTTGGTCTAATCTGTTATTTTTTCGGAGGTGATTAGCACAATATGGCCTACTACCCTCTACAAATCATGCAGACCTATCAGTATCAGGAAATATTCAGAAATCCTGTATGGTGTACGTGTACATGTAACAATGATGCACTCCCTTTCAGTTTGAGCCTTTCAAATCAGTATGCAAAGTAGCAAACAATTCAACAGTTGGTAGCTGATGCAAATATTCTTTCAAGCTGCATACCCAATGGTACAAATGTACATCTCATTATAAAAGTGTGTGGAGAGTGTGAAAACTCTGTAGTGTAACTGTACATGTTGTGTACTAGATGTGATATGTCAAACTCAAATCAATACCATCTGTTGAATATTGAATTTCCACACTGATAATCATTTACCTTTCATCTAGCTTTCATTTTCAGCCACTTTGACATAGTGGGGGAAAAAGGAAGAACTAGCAGGGAAATAATTAAAGATTTGAGCTGCAGTATTTCTCTAGACTGATGTCAAGAAAAAATTGTGTTCTACATAATATTTTGCACTATACTCTTTGAGGATTTTTTTTCTTCAGAGATTCTTTTGTTATTCCCAAAGGTTTTTTTTTCTGCATTGCAACGGCTAAATCACTGAATCACTGAATAGCAGGGTATGTTACAATAGACTATGACCATGTAGGGATTTATAGACCTAGACAATGCACAAACGTTGTACTTTGGTCATGAGATAAAATTCACATTTAGAAGCCTTAGTGCTCTCTACACAAGTATGTGTGTAGATCTGTTTCTAGATTATGAGGTAATACAAATTTGCTGATGTAATTTGCAGGAACTTCATTATCATCAAATTGACGTATTCACTGTAATATCGTGCATGTAACATGTAGATCCATTCAAATTATTGTCATGAACAATACGCAGTATAGAAATCATTGGGGTAACCATACATGACAGTGTATGATATATTCATAAAAGTACACATTTTGTAGCTTCCAACTGCAAAGGAATGTAATCTTGTGATTGTTCCATCACCTCATCTCCCTGAATATTGCAATGATCTAATCAACTCTACCAGTAATTGGTTAATGAGTCTGGCCTATGAACATCACCTGCCATACAAATAAGTGTAGATGCCTCTATGGGGAAACACCTGGTACTCAGGCAGGCATTGGTTTGGAAATGAAGCTTCAACACTAGAATTAAAGAATTATACCCCATGGAGATTTCTTCCATGAAAATTGCCACAAAGAACAGACATGTGACGTGAGTACGTGACCATAAATCTATGGATTGATATTTTCCAAGTCAGTTTGGGAATGGCAACATGTATGTAGTGCGTCGAGAATATCTTGACAAAGTAACTTGATAAAGTATCTTGATCAAGTGCATGTAACTTGATGCTCTTGTTCAAACTACTGTCTGATCACTTGAGCACAATTACCAGTACACTCTAAAAATCGAAAAAAGCATCACTTTTCAAGATGCCCCCCCCCCCCCCCCCCATATAGCATGCAAAAGTGAAGAATAGCCCACGATAAACCAGAAATGGGTTGTAGACTATCTGCAATGCCCAGCACATGCAATGCTAGCAACATTTCTGGTTAATGATTAATGTCCACATGTCCAGCAGATAAATAAGATGGACAATGTCTGTGTCAATAATTAGCTCTAATACTATACACATTGTAGAATGTAGAGTACTGAAGCACATATCAACCCACTGTGTTAAAAGACTGTGAAGGGCTGGCTGTACACGAGTATCATCCCAAGTTTCAGAATGTGATCAAGGTGTGCCCCACTGTACATGTCAATGTACTGTAGTTTAAACATACACAGGCCAGTCAGTACAGTCTGAATGTGAAGACTACACATAGTGTAGTATGGTCATATGAATGGATTAGTCTGTTGGAACAGACCCAATGTGCCTCAGTCTCAACTTCTGTAGCTAAGAAGACAATGAACCATCATACCCCAACCCCTGCCCTGAATTGTAAATTGTAAAATAAAACACACCTCATAGGGCCTGCTATACATGTAACATTGTCTTTCTTCTTCTTCTTTTTTTAAGAACAGGTAGCCTTTTTCATCATATTTACGCATCTGAGGGAAAATTTTGTTTTTGTGTAAGTCCTATGGAAACTGCACATGCTCACTGTACATGCACTGCATTTGTATGTAACATGTATCGGGCCTTTACTGCAGATCACCCCTTTACCCTACACTACAGTACTGCACCACTGTATACAAATGACCTTTGAATGACTTCAAGTACCTGACTACAGGCTAGTCTGTTGTATCTCTGAGGTATTTATGATTCACCGATTATCCCTAATTTCAATACAGGAGTGTGGGTGAGGGTTGGGATGAAAAGCCACAAATCCAAGACGGAACTACAGTAAAGAGCACAGTATGCACACACGTGGTAAGCCTACATGATGCAATCCCCCATAGAACTACAGTGTACACGTGTACTTTACTAGGATATATGCAAACTTCATTGGTGCATGCAACTCATCATTTGAGAAAATCTGCACAATACATGTACACATACACAACTGTAAAGTGGTTTTTCTTGGCAAGTCTAACCATATTGCTTTTTACAGTACATTTGTAGTTGAGCACTATGCTCAATTTTGTAGCATTCAATGTATGGAATGCACACTGTGTACATGTACGTACGTAGATCAGAAAATGTGCAGCATATCAAAGGGAAAGGCCGAGTGAAGAAACAAAATCATTTCTTCCTGATTTTTAATTTCATTTAATATATGACAGATGTACAGACACAACATTGTATGTTTGGCATTGTACATCCGTACATAGCACATCTACATTCAGCACCTTGCAACTCACTTTCGATGTGTCTTCGGTTGTGTAGTACTCGATTCAACAGGAGCCCCACCCACAATCCTCCATACATGCATATAAACACAGATACACAGACAAATACACACACAAAAAGTCATGTGTTACATGTACATCTTTTTTTTTTTTAGTTTTAAAGTTTTTACACACAGAACATGTGGTACAATGTCTGCAAGAATTCATCAATTGAATGACCAAAACAAATGTCAGATACCGCCCTCTCAATGTTTAAAGATAGTCCGTCCCTTTTGCAAGCTTAAAATTTGAAATCGTCTATCACGATTGTAAATTGAAGAAAGTGTGATTCAAGACCATTTCTAAGAATATAGCATGTTGAAGCTTTCTGTATATGTAAAAAATTTGAGCCGTTAAATTTCAAACCGACTTTTTTTGTACTACGAAAAAAGTATTAGTCTTTGTTACAGTATCTATGTGGTTATTATTAAGCCTGAGTCATATCGATTTTTTCAGAAACCGGTGTTCGATGGCTTTGCGCCGATCGAACATCGATGCATCGATACATGACGTCACCCAGCCACTGCCAAGAGCCAATTTATGAATGAAAATATAGTAAGCATATACGCAGTGCAATCCTTCCATTTCCCCACATAAACAAGCATGCAATTCTCTATCACCTCGTACCAAAATTGACCTAGAATTTCACTTTCCTATATTTTATATGAATTATGATAGGTAACCTCGGAGAATCTATTTTCTCACCGATACTGCACATGTAAGCGAATTTCGATTACTTCTTGTTTTTCCGTCAAAATCTTACAAATTAGCGTCAATATGGCATCGTATACATGTATGTAGGTTGGAATCTGGAGAGTCTATTGCAACGGGCAGAAAGTCAATCAGCTTCCGGGTTGCGATTTTTTTTTTTTCGTAACCCTAATGCGTCGAAAAATCGCTTCCGGGTTTCGGACAACGTGACTGGATATTGTATCACTGTTTTGGCGACCACATGGTTATGACGTGATCTACGCGATGCACCAATCAGTGGTCTCCGAATCGCTGTACGGAGACGCTCTATTAGTCTGTACGTCGGCAGCGTGTATGCAAATGAGCCTTACGCACGATTGCCACTGTATTTCCGGGTTTTCACAACACACGATGCTATCCGTTGTACAAAGTCTATGGACAATTGTTTGTTGTGGCGTTGCGCTGTATATACACGTATGTGCACAGCTCGCGCTTAGCGTCGCGCAACCATCTTTCAGTTGCGCATGCGCAGATGCGCGTCTTTGTTTACATAATTTCATCGAAGATGACTCATTTTTTGCTTACTTTGAAGGGATTTTTACATGTCGCCCTAACCCAAATCAATCCTGTAACCGTGTGCCCTGCAATTATATCTCCCCGATCGTCAATTCCCACTAGGATTATTTTCATTTTATATGTTTTTAATGCCATTTCGGGGCTTTTCAAAATACCCTTTCTTTTCGTTTTTTTTTTAATTGAAATTTTACTAAAATACCACTTTTTCAAATCACCATGGTAACAAAAAAAAAGTTTTTTGCAGTTAGTGAAAGAATTATTTCGAAAGAGGCTGACCTAAGACGTCATCTGACACGTACCACTAGGCATCCTACTTTTTTCCCCTGTAGCCACCGCTGCTGGAAATCCATGTTAAATACTGAAGGTAAAATGCATGATACTATATTTACAGTTTGTTTACATGCAAAAATGTGTAGTTATGTACTATATGTTGGTTTCTTTTCAAGTTTGATTAGCAATAATTGAAATCTGTCGATCGTTTTGCACATCGTAGGCTGTATTCATAGGCATGGCAGCAGGTGTATGTGTACATTTGTATGGTATTAGCACAGGGCTCAGCCAGGCTCCAGCTTGCACTGTTCACTGCCCGAGCACGTACACGTAACACGGTTACCCCGGGTGCGAACTCGATTGATCCGGGGAACGCTAGCGGGGCAGCTAGCGGCACACGCGAGCGTTCCTCGGAGTTAAAACTTGGGCCCGGGGTATGCCAAAGTCATTTGAGAAATGTATGAGCATTTTAAACTTCAAGTCACTGCGAAGTTTTGTGAAATTTAACACTTATTTATCTACTGCTATTCTGACTTCATACGTATGATTCATTTATATGTTATTGCAATGCAATACTGTAAAAGAATAAGATAAAATCCTCGGTGCTCCTTTTGAGCACATTGCCATTGGCCGATTTTACATGTCATTGTGTCTACATAGTACAGGAATTTGGGGGGCTCTACATCATGTATTTACATTTTCCAGGGCTCTTTGAAGTATTTTGGGGGCAAAATCGCCCCGGGCCGCTGTGTATAATAAATAGCAAATGAAGGGCAAGGGTGTAAATGTGCATATATTTGCCCAAATCTTGTATTTGTTATCACTTATTTTCTATAGATATTATACTTAGGCTACATTTCTATGATTTGGTATGATTATTTAGATATTATGTGTTAGTAGGCCTATGCAGTGCAGTGCCCAGTGGTATGTGGAAGACTTTTTTTTCTTTGTTGTGGTCAGGTTGGTTGTGGTTGCTGTTCGATGTCTCTCTGTCGCACACTCTTTCACACTATTTTTTTCCTGGTTTGTCCATACAGCTCAACTTGATCAGCAAGAAGTCAATCACAACCAGTCAAAGCCAAGCAAATCAGTCAACCTCCGGCTCAAGCCCAAGCACTATCATTTCAAGCTACACTACACTGTCATCATGCCTGGTCATGCTGATCCATCTGATATGTCATTGAAGTTACCTTGTTAACACTAAAACTGCAAGGGGGGGGGGGGGGGATGTCAAGGGATTCTAGGAGTTCTATTTCTTTATTTAAAGCAAAATTAATGATTTAATGCATAAATTAGCATAATTGATTAAAATAAGATATGAAGAAGAAAACCTTCATATGCCTCAAATAACCCGTGTGCTAATTGTCAAAACAATTGTGCGATTGATGGGGGGGGGGGGGGGGGGTAACTCCCCACCCCACACCCCCTCAGGTCACGGAACAGTAATAAATAAAAAAGCCTGGTCTGGTTACGGTTTCAGAGCCAACAACTCATTAAACAAACATAAAACGTGGACCTTTGAACAGGCGCGTATGCAGGATCTTTGTGAGGGGGGGGGGGGGGGGGGTTCGAGCTGATTTGTTGAATCCCGCCGAGTCTCCAGAAGTTGGGGGGGGGGGGTAGTGCTGGATTGTTATTCGGAGGGATGTTTTTTTTTTTAAATTTTCCATCCTGCCCAGTAGGCCTATCTGAAAGTGCTCTTAGAGCTCTAAAAATAAAACGAAAAGGGGGGGGGGGGGGGGGGGGTTAAACCGCCCCCCCCCCAAATACGAGCCTGCCTGTGAAATAACCTTGCATTGTCAATTACAGGGGCTCCACTGTGTCATAATCTGTGATTAAGTTCCTTTTGTTGTGAAAGATCAATTGTGTGTAATCATTCTTCAAAAAAATTATAATCCTTGTACTTTTGTAGTAAAAATGGATTTTCATACACAATATATTAAAAAAAGAAAACAAATGCAACATACTTGTCCTTTTGTTCTATACGCAGCAGTGGGTAGTGGCACAGTCATTCAAAGTATTCAATTTTCCTGTTGTATGGCGGTGCCTCTTTCATCATTTTACTGAGGGGTAAGATGTGTGATGAGGTTGCAATGGTGTTTGTTGAGATTGTGCTTATGGGCGACTGTTGGATGGCTGCGTTGTGTTTTTCTGTCATATGTGAGGATTATTTTGCATGATACGATTGAATCTGTGACAATGTTCCAAATGTAGGCCTATGTGGATGCTGGAGTGAGAGACTGGAAATGTATTTGTGAATGGCAGATGGGGCATTTAATATGAACACAAAGATCACACATATAAACAAGTTCTCTACACAAGACATGCAAAACAAATGCTCACAAGGTTTTGACACAGGACAAAGAAAAACACACACACTATACAAGAAAACTAGCCTCCAAAACATTGTCAGATCGTGTATGTGCCCATCCAGACCCGACCCCCCTACCCCCTCCCTGCCCGGGCTGACACGATATTGAATGGGTGGGACCACACAAGTTGTTCTTGCAGAGGATAGGAGAGGGTGAAACTAGCATCAGATATTCGACAGATAAAAAAAGTAGGACGTATAGAGACAAACAAGAGTATTTAGATAAACACTTAGACAACATGAAAAACGATACCACCAACACCAAAAAACTTTTATCTAATCTTGATATTTTTTTAAATTTATTGTTTAAAAAAAATGATGTAAAATTAACATAAAATCTCAACCCAGCCGTACGTGTCATTGATCGGCAACGTAGGCGGGATTTCTGGGGAGTTTGGTGACGTAACAATGACTGCCATTACTATGTAGTTCATTCTTTCATATCTGATATCTCATTGGTCAAACCACCCAGATAAATCTTTCAAAAAGTTTGTTTACCCGACCCCCTTTCCTATAACTTTTTGGTTCCCGCGCCCGCGAAGGCCAGCGGATGTAAATAAATGTCGCCCTCTTGCGGCCAAGCCTTGAACAATCTAAGTCTTTACACGGCCTATATGCGCGGCACATACGTGAGTAGTGAACGAATCAAATCCAAGTAGTATGTAGTAGCTGCTTGATCATCGAGCGACCTGTTCATTCTCTTGATGCGTTACCTGCAAAACTCACAAAAGAGAGTAGGAACCAAGTAAGCAAATTAAAATTGTGAAAATATGAAGATAAATTGTGTATAACAGGACTATCAAACAAAAGATTTTGTGTTTTCTAGTCAATTTGGTAATTTCGTCGATGCATCGAATTCATCAAAACGAAATCGGAGTTCGACTTCTTCGATCGAACACCGGCTTAATAATCGATTCGACTCAGGCCTAGTTATTATGCATGTGTGAAATTCTAATTTTATGAGTAATTCCCATACTTTGGAGATGATTCCTTCTATAGAACATTTTTTTTTTCATAATGCGTTTTATAATTTAATAAACAGATTAATCAATAAAGAAGATATTTCAACACAAACTGCTAAGAGCCTGAGGTAAAGACTATTAATCAAACGTTGTTTACGTGCATTATTTGAATTTTACACTACGTATCAGTTTCAAATTATGAATATACAGCTTGCTAACACTTCTCTTTATGTTTTGCCTATGTTTCGATGGTTTTGTGGTGATCTGAAAAAGGGATGGGCTGCCTCTAAATTTTCTAATCATTTCTGTACAATCACTTGAACCTTCGAATCAACCCTATTTTATTTTTCTCCACAATATAAAAATAGTGGTCTGTAATCAAACAACAATGTAGTTCAGTTCAATATTTGATAAAAAATGCATCGATAGCATGCACTTTACTCGATTTAAAAGTATGTTTCCTGGGAGCAAGGCTACATGTATGCCATATTGGGACAAAGCTCAGACCTCAAAGTGACTGAGTGAAGCTGAGAGACAGAGACTCATGGGTGAGTGCATGCAGAATGAATGGGTGGGTACAAAGCATGCATGATGGTAGCCCCAATAATCAGCCGAGCTAGACCCTGCTCAGTCAGCCATGTCCAATGCTGTTCATTCAACACGTTTGTAATATACCCCATACAGTATGTATGTAGACTTAGCCTGGCTTTTTACTGTAATGGAGTTAAGGGGTGAAAATGTACAATAGTAGTTTGACATACAAACTATGCATACTATGGCCAGTAGTCTGAACAGAGGTTGAACACAAGCAGTGCACTTAACATGAATTTACTGTATGTGATGCCAAATAAAACTTGAAACATTATTGAATGTAATTGATTTTGACCTCAGAATCACTATGGTAAATTGAGTTTGTTCATGTTACACCGAATAATTTAATTTAGCCGCTGTTGTGATTCTGTGATGAAAATCAACGATTTTGTGACAGCATCAGATGATTTATTTTTGGCCCCATAATGTTAGTCTACATTTTAATGCCCGGTCTAGGTTAAACCAGTATAAGAAGTAAGTACAGTATGTATACTGTAACTGTGTTACAGTATACAATAAGTATAAACTGCAAGATTAAATTGGTAAAGGACACCTAGGTACATGTACGTGTATTTCCCAGTGGCAGTGGAGCCATGTACATGTACTGTCGTATCAAATTATTACTACCAGCAGTAGATCAATAGCCTTGTAAATGTAAGCACCATAATATCTATAGATGCTAATGCATATAATTTGTTTTCTAATAGCACAATGACAAAGTATCACATTACATGAACGTACTAACTTATAAAGGTAAGGGTTAGCAGTGGGAAAGAATTTTACCTTCTTCCTAAATACGACCAGAAACTGCACAGATTATTAATGAGGTGTACATAAAAAGGTGAACTATCAATAGTTTCGACAGACATTGTATTTATTTTAAGTCTTTATTCTTATTTTTCTCCTTTAAACTTTATAGGGCTGTGGAGGCGGAATATGCCCAGCCCACTCATATCTTTTGGCTCATTTACAAGAAGAAAACCAAGAACCCCGAGTGCTAGGCATGGATTAACCTCAAGTAAAGACATGATTTCACCATTCATACTCTGGCCCCTAAATATCCTTCTCCTGACCTTCCCCGGACTCTTCATGTACTTCCTTCCTCAGAAGTGTAGCCCCGATAGAAGACTAGAGCAAGGTTTCTTCTTCCTCAAATACAATTGGGGATATCACCCCAATATCTGTGATTTTGCATTACTACTCAATAGTCTACATGTACTTACACATGTCCACTCAAACTTGTTAAAAAATGCAAAGCTCATTTCAATGAAACTTATGTTCAGGTGTGACGACTGGTCTCTTGTTTGCAATTCCCCAATGACATGAGGAAAAGGCTACTTTCTAGATTTTTGCTATTGAAAATACATGTACAAGCTGTAATTAAACTTTGGTCCATGTTGAGCTTGGTTGTTCAGTTGTTATGCTCATCCCAAATCAAAGTTAGTTATCATTTAACATAGTCTTACAGTTAACCAAACTCGTTAGAAGTTGTGGGTTAGTGCACACTCAGCAAACTTCATGTGGAATACATGTACCTGATGCAGACCCCAACTCGGGGCCAAGTTAAGTTAAGTTTTTCAAAAAGGAGTGACTTCTACTTCTTCTTCTTCCAGTGAAAGTACAGTCCTGTTGGTAGAGTATTCTAGGCTGTCTTCACTGTACTGGACAGCTAAAAAAAGTGTAAAGTCTGCCTTTCTCCAGTTTTAAAAAATAACTGATGATCCAAGTTACTGTGGCCAATCCTTAAAACCGGCCCATGCATATTTCTACTCAAAGTGCATCATCAAATGTTGGATGCAAGATTTATCGTGTTTAACAAATTAGAAAAAAAAAACCAATTGCATGAATTTCAGGGAAGACACAGGGGCAAGAGGTTGAAATATTTGACACTAGTAAATTTTCATAAAAAAAGTACATTTTTATAGTTGTGTCCATACTCCCATTACATTTCCCATTTTTATGATGAAGAAGCAAATTTATTCCCGAGCTTTCGTGACAAAGTAGCCAAACTCAAGGTTTAGTGATCACTATGTGAGACATTTTAAGTGATATTCAAGGTGAGATTTCTCCCAAATATACTTGTTAAACTGTTAAAATTAAAACATTTTTACAAAAAGCAGAATATTCTTGTGTGCAAATGCACTTTCAGTATTCAAGGCAGATCTTGGTACCAAAATATACCAAATTAAACATGGGGCCAGTTTGCGGTACCCGCATCAATTCCCACCATGCTCATGATGCTTAGTCTTGGTCCTTGGATCTATGTTCTAGAATCTAAATTGATATGATTTTAATCAAAGTCGGTGCTATAAACCATGGTCATAGAGGTCTTGACTATATGTATTTTAACTCAAAATATTTCCATCCCTCCTGTAAAAGTATATCTTCTACAGCAGACCATACTTACTTAAACTTAAAGGAGTGGCCAATGTATGAAGTGTCTGGTCTGGATCAAATCATTCATTCATTCATTCATTCATTCATTTTAACATAAAACCACACGCAATGGATTATTCCACACAGTATACAGCCAGGGATAGGCTATGGGTTATCTTTTCCCTCCAGTTCTCAATCTTTTGCTTAGCAGAGTAAGTAAATACAACAATTTGAAACAGGAGTGGCCCAGGTACATACATTGTCTGGATCCGATCATTCATTCATTCATTCAGTTACACACATAACCACACGCACTAGATAATTCCGCACGGTATACACAGCCAGGGATAGGCTAACTACAGGGCGCGGGCAGGGGCTTCTTCGATTTGATCTTGATGCGTTACCTGCGACGTAATATGTCCTCTTCACTCCAGTTTTCTCTTCGAGGGTCGCCAAGACATCGGTGACGGCATTCTTCTCATAAAGAGCCTTCTCGATCTTTTCTCTCCAGTTCTCCATCTTTTGCTTGGCAGAGTCCTTAGACATAATAAGCAATATATTTCAGCTCAAATCGTGAGGATCGGAGTGCAGTGCAGATCAGAATGCAAGCAACCTTCAGCTTTCGCAGATATGGTGGATCAGTCAACTGTCGGATACAAAACAATAGATGGCGCGCGATTGCATATCCGTTTTGGCGCTCTATCTAGTATGTACAGCGGTCGATCATTTTCTTTGAGTTCGACATCGAGAAAACAGATCGTCAAGGCTGACGATGATAGGGCAACGTCTCATAATCAATGTTGAGCACGGCTATCCCGGGCAGCTGTATACCCATTAATCTGCCAGAGAATGTGGACATGAATTGTTATTACAACTGAATGACAATTGGGCACTGCCCATAAAAGTGTACACAGATTTAAAAAAAAGAAATCGCAGTGCAGTCAAAGAAATGATTATGTCTATAAACAAAGAAAGACCCAACAAAAACAAATTGCATTAAAAAAATGCATCACAGCTTGATATGAGCGGATGGCATTTACCATCAACAAACACTTCGCGGGGGACACTCATTAACGCCATTAAACCTCTTAACGTGGTGCACCAATTAGGGATTGTTTTGGCCAGGCAGTAGGCCTACCATTTCCAACGGACATATTTCTTGATAGACTGTCAAACAATACGTTTCTCATGACTCATGGTAAAGCTTGTCCGAGTAAAAGGCTCAAAGTACATTCAATCCATTAAAACTGAATCACTGCATCCAGGTGCATGAAAGAACTTGTAGCTAGGTAGCCGGAGAGAAAGTTTCATTGGAAAGAGTGCAAGTGGCATGTAGCCTCTATAAAGCCGTTTTCAGATAGATTATAATGTTTATAGTTTGTTTTCATTGGGGCATGCGAATGATTTACAAAGGTGCAAAAGTCGTAAATATGATAAAGTTAAATAGAAGTACTTTAGGCTCCTATAGTTTCCAAACTCATCACGGGCGTTCGGAAGCACGACGTCGTTTTTAGTTCGCAAGAAGAAAAAGAGCTACCAAGCATTAAATGATATTATTCACCGTCCCGGCCATATCCTTGGCGATTCAGTTACATTTTAAGTGCAGTGCGCAATATATGGGGGAATTTAAGAGATGTAAAAGAAAAGAGGAAGTTCAGTCTCTCGCTTGGGACATATGGGTATAGCTAAAACCTTTAACAAATCAGCTGTCTTATTCCAAATATGCCAATGGCTTTTACATGAGATTGTCAGCACATCCTGCATATCACTTTTGCCGACAAAAGTAATAAACAAACAAACAATGAAAGGTTTAGAAAAACTTGACGGACATTTAAATTTGGCAGTTCTGACAATAAAATATCAAAGGAGACAATGGGAAAACATTGTCCTTTTTCAAGTGGCAATTGGAAGAGGGAAAGTAAAATTGGGTAGGCTAAGCAGTTCTAAGTAGGCTATCAACCCGGCAATTAAGGCGCGTAGTTTTCATCGAGAACAGCTAGAAACGCCGTTCTAATGACTTGCTTCATGAGCCCACCGTATGCAATATCGAGGATGCATAAATAGGCAACATCATAGTATGAAAGCGTTTAATGTTAGCACGAGTTATTCAAATTAGAGAAAGAAAGAAAAGAGACGGAAGGGGAGCCCTTTTCTGCGTTAAGGGCACACGAAATATTACGATGCACGACGCTCCCAATGCCGTATCTATATCACCACACCAGAACAAAATAACCCGAGTAATCAAAATATATACATTGTATTTCAATGATAAATAGTTAATAGAAAGTCTACTAAGTGCAAAATAAGTTAACATCTTCATGAGATGAGAGTATCTCTTATATTGAGGAATGCCTCTTACATTACTTCGTGTAGGAGGGATTGTGTCCTTTTTACTCGTGATGTGTTTTCATCGCAGTCTGATTTTTGTATGAGATGGGGGTGGTAGTGTAAGCCAATTCTCTAAGTAGGTGAGTAGGCTTTTTTGTTTTTGGAGGGGGATACCTGATCAGGTGCACGGAGGGAATGGAGATACATTAAGGTTTTAACGGGTCCATTATACATCATTATTTCGTGAAGGAGTAGCTGTATTATGTACATTATACCATTTGCTGTATTGGCCATAAGAGGGTCCGCTCAACCTAAATAGAGATGATATTTCTGTGTGAGATTTTTAACATCCTAATGGCAGTTTCTTATAGGCCCCCTATGCCCCTCGGAATATTAAACTTTAAATATTTAACATGTCTCGCTCGTTACTTGATGATACGCCAAGTATCTCCGAGGAACACTTCAAGTCTTTCTATTGTCTGAATCAAAGCTAACTCCACGCCTTGCATGATACGTTTACTTTATCTCCAAGTGCCAAGTACTATGATGCCTTCATTAACAAAATGTTAATTTCATTTAGGCTAGATAATTCATTTTCAGACACAAAAAGGGGGAAAACAGATGGAAATAAAATGAGTCTCAGTGTTCTCTCGAGGATATGTGGATACATTATTTTGTTCTGCGTCCGACCAATTTAAGCCACGCCGTCTTGACATCATGAAATGTAAACATTAACATTAAAAGTCAATAATTTATGAGCACCATCTCTTCCCCCTCCCAATTTAACTGTCATGCTACTCGAGAAAGTCCATACTTTAGACTTGGATGACTTATCATATGTCATGATTTACAATGTATATTGGTACCAAACAAGCCTGAAGGTGCAGAGTCTATGTTTGACATAATTGTTATATTTCAGTCGTTCTCTCCATTCCCTTTTACTGTTCGCTTCCTTGCGTTTATTCTCCCTCTGTCCTTCTTTTTCTTTCTAATTTTCTCGCTATTACTCACACTCACACTCACACGGATTAATCAACTGCAGAACAACACGATCATGATGATAAGTGATAAGTGTTTTTTGTATCTGTTTGCTCCTTTGACTGATTGATGGCACATAATAACCAATGAAGAGCCTTTCCAAATATTACACGAGCAAACAGCTAAATATGAATCTGTATGTGAGACGGGGGATAATTAGTCAGTGACAGTTTGATTAATGTTTGATAAGCCAATCTATTTACCCAAGGAGGCGACACCGCAAAATATATGATATATATTTGAGGAGGAACTACCAGGTTTCAAAACAATTGATATGGCACATGGCATGCACACATCGACGGCACCAGAATCATCAATATCCATTTCAGCATCTGTGAATAAAGCCAGCTTGACGTCATATATACCAGCATTTAACATTGCAGTGACTGCATAAAGAAATATTGTATTTTGACAATCGAAGAGAATCATGATCCTGGAGGAAAGGAACGCAGATGACGCGGGGACGTCTTGTTGGAAGAATGGGGAAGGAGGAGAGAGGGAAAGAGCGCCAGGCGCCAGTCATATCTGGAGCCAGATGGCACACCCTCTAACTATGACGATGACGATCTTCGGCCTTTACCACGAGCAACCACCAGCAACGCGGGAGTCATATGACTTGAACAAAAAATGCAAAGTACCCTTCTTCTTAATCCAAAAATGCTATAATTTTCTGATTTGTGTTTTGATGTGGTTGCACATGGTTGTATTGACTGTATCGTTCTGGTTAGTCGCACCTCCCAACCTGCGGTATGACATGGTCGCCTATTGGATCTGGTCTCTATCTGTTGCTTTTAAAAGTACTATTTTGTTCAAGATTTGTTCTAAGCGGGACGTCTTCTTGCTGATTGCTAACCAGCGAGCTCTTTACAAGAAGTCACATGCGAACAGAGAAGACAAAATCGTGAATCAAGAGATCAAACCAATGTGGAAGAAGTATCGTCCTTTCGCCATCAAATGTGCTATTATTGCGAATGTGTTTTTGTGTATCAACATGATAGTCGATCTTATCTCATCGTTCACAATGAATATCCCCACATTGTTCCACGGTCTGTCCTGCGCGACCAGGTCACGTGATATCGCATGTGTCCTTGTAACTGTTCTTTTGCTGTACACCATCGCTACCTGGATCTTATCCATATCCTTCTTCGTGTTTATCTGCCACGTCGTGACGGATCAATTCGCCGAGCTGAAGAAAGACTTTCTTCAAAGATATCAAAGTCCTAGAGACGTCAACGGAGAGTCATTGAACTTATTCCGATGCCAGTTTAACATCCTTTGTCGATCTGTCCAGCTAGCGGATAAGATGCTTTCCCCTCTGGTGGCTGTGACCTACTCCATTAATGTTCCAATCTTCGTATTTATCTTGTTCTACACATGGTTTCCGGATCCTGCAGAGAAAAACATAGTGTCCAGTATACTCAATCCTTTGTGGATCTCAACGACCCTCTTTGAAATGGCTGTTGTATCAAACTATGCCGTCCGAGTTCACGAGAAGGTGCGTTATAATTATTTAAAAAGAAAACCTTGACGATGTAATGGTGACTTACTTGAATATAAATCATATTGATATCTTTAAAAAAAAAATACACGTAATACCATCAAACAATTACTCGCCTCATGCTACTTCTCCTCCCCCCTTTATCTCTATAACGCTTCTCCTCACGTATGCATGCTGCCACGTATTATATATTATTCGTACTTTCTCATTCATAAGACATTTCCATTAAAAAATACGTGTTTTAATCTTACCAAGCTACTGTTCACATATTATTTTTCCGATCTTCCGTATAGCTTCGGAGTTACTCGTATGTTTGATGTATTTCAAGAATAACATTACGATGTCCGTTTATATCTTCTTTAGATAATAGATAACTGTAAATTGTATGCAAGATATGAAGTCTCAGATGAATATTTGCTAATGATTGAACTGAAGTGATTAATGCACTTCCTGTGAAAAAAGGCATTTCGAATTGGTGCATTCACCATGTTCACCATGAGATCTAGGGCAGGTTCAGGAGAACAAAACTTAATCTGTGGGGTGAGAGGGGGAGGAGTGAGAGGAAGAATAAGAATAAGAAGAAGAAGAAGAAGAAGAAGAAGAAGAAGGAGAGGGAGAGGGGAGAAGAATGAGTAGGAAATAGAAGAAAAAATTGACGATGACGATGACGATGGCAAGAAGGGAATGACATGAATCAAGAAGAGGACGGAGAAAATGCATAAAGACTGAAACGTTTGAAGGAGTGTCGGAAAGTCTTCTGTGCGTTCAATCTCCCCTAAAAATAGTTATGGGAGGACCAAAGGACAAATAGTCGTGATCATGTTACATTGATGGAGAAGAATTGTGAGGAAAATATGAAATCGACGCTGTCATGCGAAATGGTTTCCACATCACTTTAGCCAATATTTGATTTGTTTCAGGAGAAAATCGCAGCGATATTTCATAAAAGCAAATCATAGCATTACGCAGAACTATCTTTTAACGATGCGCAGTGGCCATGATTTATCAAAAAGCACAAAAAAAAAATGAATGAGAAAGGTGTCGGAACAAATCAACATACCCTAATTTCAAAGCCCTGTTCACACCAAGATCACCAAATTGTCTGTACTTAGTATGTCATTTCATAATCAATATACACGATACGTATCAAGGTTATGCAATAGAGTCAACATCAAAAATCCTCGCAGTGTTTGTTTACTATATTTTAGAGGAATGTTCTACAATCTCTCGACTGAAATAGTACACAATAGACGTAGCATCGTCGGAAGCGTCGCGTCCATTAGCCAAAGGGGAAATTAATTACCTTTTAGGCGTTTTGGAGCGACTTTTTTTTTGTGGTTCCGACTCGTTATTAATAGCGGACAATATGCCGTCATCAGTTTTTGGAGACTGGCAGTAGTCACATAGAAATGACTGACTAGACAACAACACATAAGACAACAACAAGACGAAGACGACGACGACGACACATACGCAGGGATAGCAAGCATTTTGTCGCCATACTGAAACCACTTTTCTCGGAGAAACGGAGATTTCAACATGGATGTCAAAGTAACATCTCCAGGCAAGGAAGATGCATTTGATGGGGATGTTCAGAAGAATCGCAACTTAAACGCAAACATGCTCTGGTACCAAGTGGCACGACCCCTTACAGTAATGATGGCAATTTTTGGTGTTTATCATGAGCATTTACCCACACACGCTGATACGCACATGCTGCGCAGAGTGTACTTTCTGCTTCAGAAAAACTTTCACATGTTGATTTGTGGCTGTTTATGGCTGAACAGCGTTCGATTCATCTACGTCATTTCGACCGTCCCTTCAAACTTGCTCTACGACCTCATCTCGTTTACCGCCTGGACACTCTACGTGACCATCAACAACACCATTCTATTCAAGATATGTCACAAGCGCGAGGTCCTGTCTTTCGTCGCTAACCAAGCCAAATTATGCATGAAGGCGAAGACACAATGTTGGGTGAGTCCTGCATGCCCCACAGAGAAAGACATCCACCCGGTTTGGCTGAAGTACCGGTCCTACGCCATGCGATGTAGTGTTGTTGGAATCGGCATCACCTTTTGCGCAGCTGGATCTCTCGTCTTCTTTGCATTTGCCTCACCGGAATCCTCGGAGATATACCGGCTTCCATGCAGACCGTGGTCATCCGACATCGCGTGCGGACTCCTAATCTTCACATTCGTGTACACGTCCGCAGCATGGGCATTCTCATCCATGTTCTTCATTTTCATTACCCACATCCTCACCGGCCAACTTGCACAGCTCAAAGACGAATTCACTCAAAGATTCCAAAGTCCGCGAGACGTCGATGGAGAGTCATTGAACTCGCTCCGGTTGAAGTTCAGCGTCATGTGTCGGTCTGTCGAGCTGGCAGATGAGATGCTGTCGCCTCTAGTGGCTGCGAACTACATCGCTAATATTCCCGTCTGCATTTTCCTCATGTACCAACTCGTGGCTAACGATAGTGAATTATTCTTCATCTGTCTGTCTTTGTTCTGGATGAGTGGGTGCTTCATGAGCATAGTGATCATATCCTACTTTGCAGTTCAAGTACATGAGTCGGTAAGTATTGACGTTAATCTCTCCGGGTGCTGCATTACAATAATGTGAGATTAGTTGCTACTTAATTGCCAAAATGTCAAGAAATGCCCCGATCTATTGCAACTCTCCAAACACTTTTATGAAAAATTTAATTGGGAGAACTATTAAATTACAGTCGATTACATCGCACAATATATCTCATATATGAGTATGACTGGTATCAATGGTATAATTGACAAATGGATCGTAGTATTGATATCTATTCGTGATACAGGGTCCTGATGAGACAGCTCCAAGTTAATTCTATGTGTGCCATAGGCGCCTCTTCTCATTAGCAATGCACACAAACCCCACAGAGCAGCAGTGTCCCTGGCACTAACATGGTTAATGCATTTTCCTATTTTGCAGATTAATTCATATTTTGATTTAGCGTAAAGTCGTTCTTAGCTCACCTGATGTAAATCACGCACGCCATATTGCCCATTCTTATCGCCCTCTATGGTTCTCAGTGACTAAATCGCCTGCATCAATTTATTTACAACATGAATACTTTATGACCACGAGGAGGTTAGGAGTGGAGTGTTGTCCCAGGGTAGAGATATAAGGAGAAGGGCGCATGAGGGAGAGAGGGAGAGAGAGGGAGAGAGGCAGAGAGAGAGAGAGCTAGAGAGAGAGAGAGCTAGAGAGAGAGAGACAGACAGACAGAGATAGAGACAGAGAGAGACAGAGAAGGAAAGAGAAGGAATAAAGGTGAGCACGGGCACGGCTGGGAACCCTGAGAACGCGTACTTGTTTGCAGTATGATCACTTTATCTCTGCGGATGCAATTTCCAAATGCAAACCATGGTTAAAGACTTAGTAAATATTTGCTATTTAAGAGAACTCTTTGCCAAGCTAACGAGAGAACACGGAACATTCTCTTGATTTGTCTTTGTCTATTTTGAAACACAATTCATAATGGACATGCTCTTAATGTAGGTTCTATGCTATAGTAAGCAGTACTGACATGAGAGGCTATAATCCATAGCTACCGAGTCCTCAAGAGGGACGCGGCACCATATGGCATCTGGCAACATGTCTGTAATCTTGTACACATCAAACAGAAACAAAAACGAAAAGAGACTGATAAAAAAGAAGACGAGGAAGACGAATACAAAAAAAAGAATAAAGAAGAATAAGTTAATGCTAAATATGTTACTCATTGCGGATAAATGGCTACTGATAATCGTTTGTCTCGCAATGTAAGGTAAACGGAATCGAAAAGATCACGACGTTTCGTGCGCCGCTGCAACACTTCGTCAGGTGTGATACAAAATTGTAGTAAGTAGGGGTTTAAATACCCTGTGGTCAGTGCAGCGCACTAACTGAAATCTTCTCAATGGTCCAAATGGACCATAAATGGACCGTTTATGAGCAGATTTCAGTTAGTGCGCTGCACTGACCATAAGGTATTTAAACCCCTACTTACTACAATTTTGTATCACACCTGACGAAGTGTTGCAGCGGCGCACGAAACGTCGTTATCTTTTCGATTCCGTTTACCTTACATTGCGAGGCAAACGATTATCAGTAGCCAAGAATAAGTTAATTATAAAAATTAAATTGCTTCTTGTAAATTCTTTTCGAATACAAAAAAGAATAAAGAATAAAGAATAATAAGTTAATCAGAAAAATTAAATCGCTTCTTGTAAATTCTTTTCCAAGAGAAAATAAGATTCCAACATGGATGTCAAGACGAGATCTGTCGATAAGGCTAACGCATCAGATGTGGATGCTGACAGCAACCATAGCCTTAACGCGGACATGCTCTGGTACCAAGCAGCACGGCCCCTTACAGTAATGATGACAATCTTCGGTGTATATCATGGACAACCCAATGAGGAAACACAGTCGTTTGATTTACACACGCCAAACAAAGCGAACTATCTATTTCAGAGAATCTATCATAGCGTTGTTTGTATCTGCTTATGGCTGAACTGTATTCGGGTTATCAGCGCCTTTGGAAGCATCCCTTCCAGCTTGCTTTACGACCTCTTCGCATTCGGCGCATGGAATCTCTTCGTGACCATCAACAACACCGTTTTGTTAAAGATCTGTTACAAGCGTCAAGTCGTGTATTTCGTCGCCAACCAAGTAAAATTAAACTTGAAGGCGAGAGAAGGAGATCAGGTGGATCGACGGCGACCTAGGAAGAAAGAGGTTAGGCCCATTTGGCTCGGGTACAGGTCCTACGCCATCAGATGCAGTGTTGCTGGATTCTTCAGCTGCTGCATTGGAGCGGGAACTATCCTTTTCTTGACGTTTGCCGCACCGGAAAGCGAGAAGCTGCTCCATCGGTTTCCATGCAGACCCTGGACATCCGACATCCCATGCGGAGTCCTAACTATCTCATTCGTGTACACGTCCGCAGCATGGGTATTCCCACCTACGTTCTTCATTTTCATTACCCACATCCTCACCAACCAACTTGCACAGCTCAAAGACGAATTCAGTCAAAGATTCCAAAGTCCGCGGGATCGCAACAGAGAGTCACTGAACCTGCTCCTCTGGAAGTTTACCGTCACGTGTCGGTCTGTCGAGCTGGCAGACGAAATGCTGTCCCCTCTCGTGGCTGCAACCTATATCACCAATATTCCCGTCTGCATTTTCCTCACGTACCAACTAGTGGCTATTGATGCTGACATCTTTTACATCTTTCTGACTTTGACATGGATCGGCGGAGGCCTCTTGCACATAGGGATCATATCCTACTTCTCAGTTCAAGTACACGAGGCGGTACGTAATACTCTCTTTGGACATTGAATAACAATAATTGCACGAGATCAATAGTATACATACTACAATGTTTAACATTTATTCCAATTCTCCCCACATTGTTTACATATGTTTTTTTTTTTTTTACATATTTTACAACAACATTTAGATATCACATTGAGATATATGTTATTTATGTTTAATTCAAAATCTCAGTCTTACCCGAATCTTATCGATAGCAATCATGAGATGCACGATTTATTTCAAGTTAATTTCGATCCAGGGCCATGTGTGACATCTTTTCGCATTTTCTTCATTTCTGCTGGTGAAACTCTTACAGTTCAATAGTAAGCTTATATCAAATTGATCAAACAAATTGGATAGGTAGGAAGGGGGTATCCATTTCAGGTGCTAGATGATGACTGACCATATTATGACATGTAGCGTACGTGCATTCGTGTCATTGCCCCTATTCTTTAACAAGAACTGTCCTCTCTAAATTGTAAATGTAAGGTTAATGACTAAGCAAAATGAGCGACCAAAGGCGAGAGAGAGAGAAAAAAAAAAGATAGTCGGAGAGAATGACAAATTAGGAAGACAGTTCAGTTAAAGTACGGATTGGAATCTGGGATAGTTGTACGTAGTTCCATTTGCGATTACCACTTTCTATTCAATGATATTTTGAGGAACCTGACTTTGACGGATTATCAAATATTTGACAAAGGATTATTGTCGGAGCCACCCACGAGAGCTTATATATCTATTATTCTATTTTCCAACCTATTTGCAAAGCAAACAGTGACCACTATGATTTCATTAAGAGAAATACGTAATGTAAGTGTTCTGAATATTGCTTGAGCGAGAAATATACCATTGGGGCTTAACGTATTTTCTTCCCGTTACGTTTGAATGACTTTGACATAGTACTTTAAAGCACCTTGATTTATTTCACCAATTGTGAAGAAAGAACACTTCAAAATCACCAAAGTTGTCAAGACGATCAGACCCTAACTACCAGGTATTTGTCCGAAAACTCAAATACATCCTAAAGGATTACATAGTTGTAAAAACGAGCACATCTTTGAACGATTATGTAGTTGATTACACATTCATGACATTGGAACATGGAAAAGATCACTTCGGTACGATGCGACGGGAAGATGCGGAAGTGTCGAATCAGTGATCACGAGATGGAATCAAATAAAAACGCAGTTTCGGCTCAGAAGCTCTGGAAGAAGATTACGATCATTTGTCTGATCATCTTCAGAATTTTCGGAATGTACCATGACGTTCCCAGCATGCCCAGAAAAGATTTTATGAACGATGCATATAAGGAACAAAACTAGATGCCATTGTCTCTATTCAAGACAGGGCAAATGGACAATAGATCAACGCAACCGTTTCTACGGGGGTTTGATTGTCGTTGGGATCTGGGCTGATCTTGGAGCATTTGTGATGTTCACACATATTGTACCGTCGGACTTTATTGACAGGTATATATCATGAATAGCTTGGCAGATGCAGTCCACTTTAGGCGTCATTTTGTTGTTCTGGAGTTGTGTTCGACCCTCTAAACTCACAGCCGTCATCGAAAAATGGCTGTCGAACGTAGATGGGCATCATGTGGGGAGACGGAGTATCCCATGGAAACGATATCGTAATTCGACATTTCTCATAGTCTCTTTTTCATCGCTCCTATGGGCAGCATATACAGGTCTTTTGATTTACCTTCCTTTCACTTCCGACATAACTGAGCAACAGACTGTTAATTGGCGAATTGTAATTTATGTTGTATGCACGTCTGTACAATCCCTTAAGCAGGTTATATTTTCCCTCCGACATTATTTGTACGCCTGTGTTACCTGATATGGGGTCTGTTGACAGAGTTGGCCGAAAAGTTTCGTGAGACATATTACAAAGGACATCCTGTGAACGGGACATCGCTCATTTTTTTTTCCGACGACGATATGCTGATTTCTATGAACTGACAGACGTTGTCGACAAAGTTTTTCTCCACTAGTGGCTATTTATCTCTGTATGAGTACCTGCAGCCTGTTGTCCTTGTGCTATATCATCTTCTTCAACAGTCGAGGTGGTGTGTTGATGGAAGCTGGAATTATAGTCTTTTGGATGTTGGCCGCTGTGTATAATCTAGGATTCAGGAATGATCTTATTGATTACTATGGCTGTCCACGAAAGGGTAAGTACATCTTCAATAACCGTTCTCCTGCCGGATGAAATCGTGTCCTTTGGGATTTGCCCTGAGGTAATGTTACACACATAGCACGTATAGAGTCAGTAGCCCCAAACCGCGACGTTGTACACTATTACAGATCACAGCCATTATGTAAGACCCAGAACCCAACTTAACTCACTCGTACTACACATCAAATTGGCTGACATGACGGGACAATTATTCGGCAACAGAAAACTGCCATCACGGTATAGAAACAAATGAAAACGGATTTCCTGCTGAAAATGTTTGAGAGCATTTCATTATTCCTTGGGTCAGCTTCTACAAGATCCTTGGCAATCATTATGATGTCCCCACAATCATGGATGATATGTATTTTTCCTCCGTGTTCTTATACAGCGAGTCGTAAACCTTTCAGAAACTGGCCATGGATGATGGATCACATTTATTTAAGGTTTTTATGGGGTCGTGTTTCTGACCGAGTTGAGTTGGGTCAATGAGTTCTGTCAGACGTACCGCATATGAAGACACGTGCTGTGGACGGGACGTTGCTCAACCTTTTTCGTCAACGCCAAGCCGAACTATGTGTATTACGAATGTGTTTGATGTAGTGTTTTCATTGTTCGATGCTATAGACCTATACCGTGTATACGTAATCGACAGGACACGGCCCTCCTGAAAAACAGCCTTTGGCAGAAGTGGGTCACCGTGCGAAAATAAAATGAACTGAATTTAACATTTTGCAGCATCCCAACCATGGGATACTACGTAGCATGTGCCTGCCTTGGCCGCAGGAACGTAATGTAAACCTAACAGCCAAAACAGGCAAAATGGAAGTTCGCCTGTAAACAAAGGAGACATTCGGGCTGATGTCCACTCTTTGGGAATGTTCCCGTCTTCCGATGATATAATTATTATGATCGTGTTTTAACGATTCTTCACGATATACCTAAGAATCCTTATCACAGAGTATAATCAAGATCTGCTTTTTTTCTTCATTGTAATTACAATTGTAATTTAAATCGAACTCGAAATCTAGCTGTCTCAATCACCAAGGTTAATGAGGGTAACACTGAAATGACTTGTCGGTATTGTAATGTTTAGACAAATTAAGATTTGACTTTTAAATCATATCAATCATATGTATTCGTAAAATATATCATAAATATCGAGGCAAAAGACATACACATGTTATGTATGATGCATCTATGTGTTGGAGAAGGTTTGGCAGGAAGGTTATCTCCTAGACATGTTTGGTTTCCTCATAAACTGTTAAATTTGAATAGGTACCCCTTTTAGTGGTTGTAACTTTCAAATGCAAGCTTTTGTTTGATTCTTTTGTTTTGGCCATTAAGGTAACTTTTCGAATGACCCGTGAGAGCTTCACTATAGAGACATCGATATCAATTACCCTTATTTCCATAATGGCGCATTTGAAAAGTCAACATGAAGGCACTGATCACTTCGCAAAATTTATTTAATTATCAAAGGAATTACGTAATCGAAATACACTTAGAACCACTCATGAGAGGCTTGGATAATTATTTCGTCCTAGTCCACATGAATACGAGCCATTTGGTGTGTAAATATGAATAAGCATAGACAAGTAAAGAATGTGATTCTGTGTGATATGTATAAGACGAAGAATATAATGTAAATGTTCTATATAGAGATTGAAACAAACAGACTGAAACAATCTACAGATTTCTAGTCATCTTTGTGTAAGGTAGAATTCGTTACGTACACGTTACCTTCCACAAAGTAATGATATCTTGCTCTTGCAGCTCATTGACTTCGTTGTTTTATGACACCAGTTTCGTAAAAACAGCTGGATTTATTTCTCTATTAGTGGAAAGGATCAGAAACTGCGGAGCACAGCATCATATTGAACACCTCTGTCTCTGAACTGATCTTACAAGAAAATTGATGAATAGTTGTATCGTAGATATTCCTAGTTCCTATTAACACTGATTAAAGAGAAAATATTTTCAAACGATCACAATGCGAGACAAGGTAGATAAGCTCAGTTCGATACAACGTGACAAGAAGATTAGCAAATGTTGGGCAAGTGCACACGAAATGGAATCGAATGAAAACACAGTTTTTGCTGATACGCTGTGGAAGAGAATCACGATCATTTGGATAACGATCTTCAAGATTTCTGGAACGTACCATGATATCCCCAGAAAATCCGCAATGGACAATACTAATTTGTTCCCGTATTCTAATAACACGGAACAGACTCATAGACGCATCCCCTGCAATTCAAGAAGCTGTCAGTGGACAATTCATCACCTGAATCGTCTTTACCATGGGCTGGTGTTCATTGGCGTCTGGGCGTATTTTCTTTATTCTACTTGTATTATAGTAATACACGTGCATAATACACAATCAGAAGATTTCGATTCATACCTAGCAGGAATAGCTTGGAATTTGCAGTCCAGCCTAGCTATCAGCTTGTTGTTCTGGAGTTGTCTCCGACCCTCTAAACTCCCAAATGTCATCGAAAAATGGATGTCTTACGTCGACGATCATCACACGGGGAGACGAAGTATGCCATGGAAACGTTATCGCAATTCGACACTTCTCATTTTCTCTTTCTCAATGATTCTCTGGACTGGTAGTGTTGCTATGTCCTTGTACTCAAATTTTGATTTGATGTTTGAGTACAATATAGAACTTACTTGGCATCGTGCACTGTATAATGTACTGACGGCTACATACCCTGCAAGTGGATTTTTTGTCCCGCCAACATTATTCACCTGCTTGTGCTACATTATATGCAGTCTGTTGACCGAGTTGGCTAAAGAGTTCCGGGAGACTTATCACAAAGGACAACCTGTGAACGGGACATCGCTCAGCCTTTTCCGTCGACGACATGCCAAGCTCTGTGAACTGATAGAAGCCGTCGATGAAGTGTTTTCTACACTGGTGGCTTCCTGTTTGTGCCTGAGCACCTTCAGTTTGGTCTTCGTGTTATATGTCATGATCTTCAACAGTCGTACCGCGACCACCTTTGTGTCTCTGCAGCGAGTCTTCTGGGGCCTGACATGTGCGTATCCCTTACTAGCGATCTTATGGAGCACAGTAGCCGTCCATGAAAGGGTAAGTGTTTCGAAGTTTATACGAAGTTGATATCACGCCACACAATACTGATCAAATACAGCAAAAGAACTCAAATTATATAACATCTAATGTTTGCCTGACAGGTCGAAACGTTTTGAAAAGGGGCTCCGATTTTCGGATCCACTGGTATATCATAACTAATAAGCTTTCGCGTGATTTAAAGGATACCAACAATACAACTATAATATGCTACAATCCGATAGAGAGATCCCTTTGCTGTTTAACATACGTTGTCTAGATTATTCGGTCTACCCCCAATTGAGAAATTCTTTCTAAAAACAGCAAAACGATCACCAAAAATGTATGAAGGTATGATGTAAATCAAACAACGAATTAGGAAGCAACGTATCTTTATGGGGCGTTCCTACTATCGCGATTGGCGTCACGATTCAAATCGTGATCTTAATCGTGAAGTAATCGTGATGATCCTATCAGATATTATCAGATCTTGAGGTCACTCGTGGCAATCGCGTTGATCGTAGGAAAAAAATCTACGACCAACACGATTAATTGTCAATCGAGATCATCGCATCAGATCGTATTGGATCGTAACAAAGCGCGACATATCGCATTCAATCCTGCTACCTAATCGTGGTGATCGGGATCAACCCTGGACAAGACAAAAACCACGCTCTGTTTGGATGTGCTGCGATCTCCAATGATTTGTAGTCCTTGGTTAGTCGGCCTGTATATTTCCGTCTGGATTTAATCGTAGCTCAAATCTTGATTACTCTCGACCCTGATCGTGAAAGTACATTGCAACCATAACCGTATACTGTCACAACAGGGCGTATCGGTTCGTGATGAACGTATCGGAAGGTACCGGAAGTATCTGCACGTAGTACCCGATCGTCCCAAATCGGGGATCCCGATCATGATGATCGTGTCACATCGAGACCAAACAGTGGGCTCAATCGGGATAATCCTATCGGTACGTATATGATCGTTTCTGAACGGGAGACCAGATCGTGTCACCTGAAAATTGAACAATCGTGACCATATTGCAACCAAAACGCACAAAATCGTACCAGAACGACTCGCATCGACTCGCATCACCTCGTATCCAAACCTGACATTCCACGATCAGCTACGAATTGTCTATCGTGGCGTTCGTAACGGATCGCACGATAGTGGGAACCTAGTGCTAAGTTCACACCGAGGCCGAATGTCGCGCTTTAAATCTGCGATCAATTCGGCGTCATTTTTGTTTACTTTTCAAAAATATCATGATCTCCTAAATGATGTTACGCTCTGATAAGCTCTAATACGCTTTGAAACGAATTGGTTGCCGCTTTGGGTGACGAATTATTTCCCGACTTGTTACGGTTCCTCCCGCTTTGATCAGGCTTTGTTACACTTGAAATCACGCTTTGATAAGCTTTATTACGCTTTATTACGCTCTGATACGATCATGATGCTTTAAAGGTCCCCTGTCATCAAAATGTATGTCGACTTATGTTGATGCCAGATAATATGTACATAACAAAATCACTAACTGTTCAATGGAAATATGTGTCCTATATTTTAAAATAATTTTTCTTTATTTTTTCTCTGCACTGATAAGCCCCGCCTCCAAAAAATCATCCAACTCAAGATTCCCCCTGTGACATCATCAAAGGTAGAACTTAGCAGGGTAATAAGCAGAATTTATGCACATTTTAAACATTGCAATGACTACCTCCACCTGCCCACAAGAGCATCACATGTCTTCACACAATACTATCTAACACCCTTTCATGTGGGAATAATCGTTTCCTTATGTCAGAAATGTGCTCGCTATGTGATGCTCTTATAAGCACTTGCAGGTAGTCATTGCAATGTTTAGTTTGTGTATACATTATGTATATCATTCTGCTAATTTCTACCTTTGATGGTGTCACAGGGGGAATCTTGAGTTGGAGGATATTTTGGAGGCGGGGCTTATCAGTGCTGAGAAAAAATATAGAAAAATCATTCTAAAATATAGGACACATATTTCCATTGAACAGTTAGTGATTTTGTTATATACATATTAAGTTACATCAACAAAAGTTAACGTACATTTTGATGACAGGGGCCCTTTAAATCAGGCTCTGATACGATTAACAAGCTCGTAGTGCATTGTTACGCTCTGTTAAGCTCTGTTACGCAATGGAAAATGTCGAGATCGCCGATTTTATGCCGCTTTTGATCCAGAGCCGATAGAAACATGCAGTAGATCCACAACACTGTAAGTTAGGAAATGATTTTGTTAAAAAAAAAAAATTTTAGTAAAAGAAAAAGAATGCACATTAATTCATTCATCAAACTAGTATAACAGAAGTACAAAAGCATGTATGTAAACAATGCCTATTGTATGGAAAAGTGTTAATTATGTTCTCTGGAACCAGCATGGCTTCATCTTCTGCCAGCGGTGGTGTTGGAGACCTCGGCCTTTCAGCTATCTGACCTCTGCCTGTCCCTCTCTGGTTCTTCTTTGCTGCACCTCGACCTCTCTTGGGCCCCATCTTTGTGTTTTTTAGTAGTTTTTCAAGTTCAGGATACTTCTTCTTCGTTTGGAAACAATGCAATGAGTGGTACTCAAGTCGCAGCGCTATTTATAGGGATGGAGATAGAGCGTGGGTATCTGTTGGAGCGCGTGAACGATCTTGAGTGGGCGTGAGGAAGCTTGCCAAGCGTAACAAAGCCAAACAAAGCGTGTCAATCCTCGACAAAAGCGTCTCAGTTCGTGGGAAAGCGTGAGAGTCCTTCATGAAATCGTAACAAAGCGTATCAAATCGTGTCAGATCTTATGACATCTTAACGGAGCGTGTCAAGTGGTAACAGACCGTGAAGACTGGGGTCCCCGCGCTTTTCTACGCTTTGAGTCAAGCTTTACTGAGCTTTGTAACGCCTTGATAAGCTTTGATACGCTCTCGGCGCTTTAATCAAATCGTGACAGAGCGCCCAAAATTTTTACACAGTTTAAAAATTTTTGGCGCTCTTGCCGAATGTCCCGCTTTACTCGAAGCTTCTCCACGATCTCTCTCGAACCTTACGCTTTAATCAAGCTTTGTTACGCTTTAGTGCCGCTTTGCACGCCGCTTTAAAGCGCCATCAAATCGCCGTTGGTGTGAACCGGGTATAACATTAACGATCGACCTTTCGTAATACCGCGTCATGACATTAGCCATTAGCCATTCCTTATTCAAATCTCCCGAGGCCAAATGTCGAAAGTTGCAATATTATTGTCCTTTCACACACACGCATTTTCTTGGCGCTGATGCCTTTGTAGACAGAAAAATGTATAAACCTTTCCACTGGACTGCTTACATAAACCGGCACATTCCTAATTAAGCTCGAATTGTTTATACGTATGTTGAACAATAATGAGATTTCTACCTGCCAGTGAAAATTCTAATGCCTTTTTTTTTAGCACTGTCGTGTGATCTGTTACGAACGCCAAGATTTTACATTCGTAGCTACTCGTGTGATGTATGTCCGAAATATTGAAACGATTGAAATTACTAGATGGGTCCTATTTAAATGTAGATCGGCATGATCGGTAAATGAAGCCCGTTCAATCTCGTCCGATGTATTTCCATGAAAATGTGGGGCAAGAAATCGAAACAGATTTTGAACGTCCATGAAAAGCCACGATTTCCTGTATCTATTTGTATCAACTCATATGTTCTCGTGATTCATTCATATCTCAGGCTGCGACCGATAGTTCCCTATGCACAGATTACCGATCGTACATCCCAAAAGAGCGGGTTTTGATGTTGTCCAAGGTTGAGCCAGATAAGCGTGATTTAGAAACACGATTAAGCCTGGGTCACACCAACGCAGTTCTCTAACACGCTACCCCATCCTTCAAAAAGGGCAACACGGAATGTGGTCGGGAAAGATCATGCAACGTTGACAAGAATTCCAAGAGTACGAAACTAGTTTGGTCTTAAACAGTTCTCATTGCTTTTATCTCGTCTTTATCCCGTCCACGGTCCGTCGCAAAATGAGCCAGGCGTGAGCAAAAGTGCGCCAAAATAGGGGTTTGGTTATCATGGTTATCAAAACAATTTTTGTCATATTCTAAGCGAAGATTACAACACCTGGCACACCTCTGAGCAATATTCCTTCTTGAAATTTATTTGAAGTGGGTCATTTTTCTTTAAAAAGTCCAGATATTTGGATTATTAGGTAAATCGTGTATAAAATGTACTACTGCATTATTTTGAAGTTTTTTTTTTTTTACCAAACGAATCATTTAATTGCCTTAATATTGCATATGCTTGTTGTAGAATCGTTATTTTAAATCACTATACAGTTTAGAGGCAAAAAAGTATTCCTCCCGGAAGTAAGTCATGATGCAACCCAAAATAATGGGAGGAAAATAGCATATATTTTTTCATGCTAAAAAAATGGCCAACATTCCCGTCGATTCCTGCGCTACAAATATCATGATTGCCTTTATTACAGTTCAAGTATTACAATGGTACCAAATTTGGCTGCATCTTTAAGCAACTTTTTGAGTAAAAAAAAACATTTTCACCTGCATGATTTCCGCTTAAAGAATGTAACGACATGTTTCTTTGTATTTCAATCTGACGACATAGATAATGAACTAAATACAATTATAGAGTGAAAGAAATTGATATTTCTAAGTTTTGCACAGAATGTGAAATCCTTTGTTAGTTGCCCTGACAGTTGTTAGTAAAATATTTCGGTTCACTCCGGTGCCAAGACCATCCAAGTGTCAGATTTGGAAGAAATAGCATGCCTAAGGTATGCGTGTACAGTATGCGAACAGGCCGTAAACATGGTGTCACGGTCCATCGAAATGACGCTCTTTGGCGAATTGCGTAGCCCTGCGGGAGCAAAAATGCGTACAAGTGTCAGGGTGATTTTAGGCTCGAAAAAATAGTTTCGTGCATCTACTGTCGCGCGTGCCACTTTTTGAAATCAGACATAATACATATGCAGTTCATATTTAAAGAAAAGAAAGGAAAAGTGGAAACAAAAAATCAAACGTTATTTTGTCATGCCTACACGTCACATTCAGCAATGATCTACACTGTTGAAAACAAAATAACTCTTAAAAGTGTAGTGGGTTAATGCGTCCATTATCCGCATGAATCTGATACTTTTTGTTTAGATTTTTTGTATTTCAAGGTTTATCAATTGAACACTATTTTGAGGCTAGAAATATTTCTATGAGGGTAACTCAGAGCAATGATAATCAAGCTTCTTAAATAGTTGGACTAATATGTATAAAAAAATCTTAAGTTAACACTTTAAGGTCTGTGTACTCCGGGTTACAGGTTGATATATGTGACAGTTTTCTAAACTTATATTGTTCGATTAGCGTGATGTTTTCAAATGGGCTCGGAAATTCCTAAACTTGCCCAATAATGTAACCTATTATTTGTGCATTATATTACATCCCATGATATTTTCTAATATTTCCGGAATAATCATACAGAGAGAGAGAGAGAGAGAGAGAGAAAGAGAGGGGGGGGGGGGTTACATGTCGTTTTTAAAAAATATGTATACTCTCCTTTCCCAGTTCAGTGATAGCAACGCCACTCCGATACTGAAGTATACCGTTGCCAAACAAACACATATCAAATACAAATGAGAATGATTCTCCGGAGATGAAATGAGTATTACATTCCGTGATTAAAGATATCATTCTTATATCTTAGATGTGAGGGGGTCCAAATGCCCCCCCCCCCCCCCCCGGCGTTGAATATTATAGCGATGTATAGGTATGCCGAGAATGGTACATATTCGTCTGCCTCGGCAGTTAGCCCAGCCCAGGGAAGAGAGGCATCGCAATACATGTACCAACGAACATGGAATGAGACAGGGAGAGAATGATAGAGTGAGAAAGAGAGAGAGAGAGAGACAGAAAGGAGAAAGGAAAGGGGGGGGGGGGGGCACATACTGAGAAAGACAGAGTGTCTTTAGAAAATGAAATAAAAGAAGAGACACCTTGATGACAGTAGGGTATTAGGAAACACGATGTTTAACTCTTTTAGTAGTTGCCAAAGCGCCACATTTGTCGACCATTTTCCCTCGTTCTTGTGACCTGCAAAGTAAACATTGAAACACTGATGATATACAATAAACTTTAATTGAAATGACCTAGTGAAAAAGGAAAGTAGTTTTAGCTAGAAAGACTCATATCCCAAGAGTTGCAAGAGCTGCGAATTTGGCGGCCATTTGCCCCAGTTTTGTCTGACCTCCCTGCTAAGTCAACATGGAAAACTGACTAGATTCATTATAATAAAATGGTAATTACCTAATGGAAAATTATAATTGTTTTAGCGCTAACGACGGACTAATAGCTGTAGGTTGTTTGCACTTATGAAAGAAGAACGTCTGTTCTATACATAGTTACGTAGACAGACTAATATCGGCAGTTGTCTATTAATCATCATTATGATCCTTATGAGAGAAGGACGTCGTTATAGTTACTTAATAGCGTTCATATTTAAGTATGTGTGTTTTAGCAACAAAGACAGACTCATTATGTACAGGTGCCTGGTAATCATTTTTCAATATTAGCGAAGGACCTCTATTCTATACATAGTTAAGTAACGGGAATGTTCTCAATAAAGTGCATTGTGTGAGCAACAAAGACAGAGTTTTATGCGAAGTTAAAGAAGAGATACATGCATTATGTTTCCCGCTTTTAGTAGTTACCAAGAGCGCCCAATTTGTCAACCATTTGCCCCAGTTTTTTTCACCTTTGGTGCCAACGACAGCCTATTATCTTAATATGGGAGGAGGACGTCTTTTCTACGCAGAGTTCTTCTTGATAAAATACATTGTTTTAGCGACAATGACAGAGTAATATGTATAGGTATCTAAATAAGATGTTTCATCGTCAGAGATTGATGCCGTTACATATTTACGGGGTGCTTTGATGCGAATGTTCTCATGTCTAACATGTGCAGCTGCTAAGGAAGAAGGGCGTCGTTCTTTACTGTCAAGCGCAATAATTGTTCTTTTCTTTACGAAGTATTGTTAGACTGGCTGTTTTGACTATTTTTTCGTTGCGTTTCCAAAATTTTAGTTTAAGTGATTTTAGTTAAAAGTGAGTGTCGTTACGACGTCCATGTTTAAGAACATGACACAATCCAAACTTTAAGTTTACTCCTTGCACGCAAACGAATGAATAAGGAAATGATAACAGCCTAAAGGATTTCTGTTTTCGTAAAAACGAGCAGATTTTTGAACGATCTCAATTCGAGAAAGAATCTAACGAAGTTCGAACCGACGGGACGAGAAGATGGGAATTCGACGAGAAAGTGACCATGACATGGAATCAATTGAAAACACAGTTCCTGCTGAGAAGCTGTGGAAGAGAATCACCATCATTTGGATCACTATGTTCAAGATTTCTGGAATGTATCACGATACACCTAGAAAATCCGAGGTGGACAATACAAATATGTCACCGTGCTCTCAGAACATGGGGGAGACTCCCAGGCCCCGTTCTCGAAAATTGAGATGGCATCAGTGGACAATTTATCACCTCAACCGTTCGTACCACGGGTTGATTTTTCTCGGGATTTGGATTTACATGGTTTATTCGATTAGTAGTTTCGCAAAGAACATCCCTATCATCTCACCAGATTATGTTGATGTGTATATATCAGGGTTGGCATTGAATTTGCAGGCCAGCATAGGTATGAGCTTCCTGTTTTGGAATTGTCTCCGACCCTCTAAACTCCCAGCCGTCATCGGAAAATGGTTGTCCTACGTAGATGAGCATCATGTCGGGAGAAGGAATATCCCCTGGAAGCGCTATCGTAATTCGACGCTTCTCATGGTCTTTCTTGCATTAACTATTTGGACTGTAAATGTTGCTTCTGCCATGTACCTCTTTTTGTCACTCTTGTTTAGGTACAATGTAGGACTAACTTGGCAATTAACGATGTATACCGTACTGACGGGTGTATATCCTACAAGTGCATTTTTCGTCCCACTGACCTTCTTTAGCTGTTTGTGCTACCTAATATGGGGTCTTCTGACTGAGTTGGCCAAGGAGTTTCGTGAGACGTACAGCAAGGGACAACCTGTGAACGCGACGTCATTAAACATTTTCCGTCGACGACATGCCGAGCTCTGTGCACTGATAGAAGCTGTCGATGAGGTGTTTTCTACACTTGTGGCTTCATGTTTGTGCCTGAGTATCTTCAGTCTGCTATTTATTTCATATGCCGTGTTTTATACGTACAGCACTCACACGTTGGGCGTCGATTCTCTCCAGCGAGTCTTCAGAATGCTGCTCGCTACGTTTACCTTAATTACTACCTTTTGCAGCACAGTACCCGTCCACGAACGGGTAAGTATCTTGCATTTGATACCAAACCATCCTGCACGTTCACACCAATCACATACAGAGCTCATATTATCCCAAAGTTACTGTCTACCTGACAGATGCAAACACGTTGGAAGAGGACGCCGAGTTTTGGCTCCACTTTTATCTCAAAACTAATAAGCTTTCCCCTGACCGACAGCGAAACGTACCAATGGAGACTACTCTGCACTCGATAGATCCGATAGTTGGATGATGTACGTTGTCTAGGTTATTAGATCCGTCCCCATTTAGTTATCTTTATTGAAAGCAAAACGATCAGAGAAGTATGGAAAAATGATAAAGAGTGTACAAAAATGAAGAGGTAATGACTGTTTAACTCCTGACCACTTTTTAAATCGGCACGATATCATCCAAAAGAAGTGTTGAAATCTAGATCATATCCAGAAAAAGCCTAGAATGGGCTAGTTCTCGTCCCGTTGTTCTCATGTGTCCTGGAGACAGCGGTCGGCGATAAAGCAATCCAAACAAAAAAATTAAATGATACGTTTGTACATTCTATGCCATGCTTTAATCAATCTATTATCCAAAAATCACGTTCCATAAATAAAATCTACTTGAAAAAAAAAATTGGTAAAGAGCAATGTAAAATCTAAAAGTTGAACTATGACACGTAGTCTCCTTCAGGTGTTTCATCTATACACTGATCACACATATGTCAAATGATCTTTGAAGGTATCCATACTTTTAAGAAGAAAGCTTTCGGTAACACCTTGTGGTTACAATAAATGGAAGTTAGGAGGGTGTCTTTTTATAGCAATAAAGCTAATTAATACAATCCAAACATAATAAAGATCAAATTGTAACGGTTGAATCAACACACATAACATAATAATTCTTTCACTATTTAGAATGAAGTGAAATTTTCGCAATACTATATGGTTATATTATTGAAGGTTATTTGACCGACTTATTAGGTGAAAATGAGAAATGAGAGAATGGAAGAAAGATGGATTTTATTGTATAACACATACTACTGCTTTAAGCTTGAGCTTTCGGTATTTTCGCCGAAAGTAAACGATGAAAGAGAAAATAAACACAACAAAAATGTAAGTCCCCCCCCCCTTTAGCAAAATAGCATAACTTTTTATCGAAGAGGTTTTGGGCAAAATGATTTGGCAGGATTGTTTCTTAACTTATTGACTAACTTATGTGTGAAAATCACATTAATCCAGTAATTCATGCATGAATGGACAAATTTTAAAGGCAAAAATATCCCTTTTCAAAAGTCACAAGGGTAATTTCAAGATTCTGTCAAATGAATTTTTGTTAAATTCCATTTCTGGTGCATAATTCATGTTCTTTCATTGTTTATCAGCCATCTCTCGATGCATCAACACCTATCCCGACACTTAACCCATTGTTCTGGTTGAAGGAGCACCGTTTAACAAATACTCATCCCCCTTGAGTTTTAAACTTTTAAAACCCCTTTATTTTGGTGAAAAAATAAAACTGGATATTTTGACAAACATGTAACATGACCTGTTATATGAATATAAGGAGTCATTTTCGTGTCATAATTGAATGAAAACACTTCCAAAATCGCACAAGAAATGCCGAAATGGATTGTTAAAACGGCATAAACAATTACCCTTGTGACTTTTGAAAAGTTACATTTTTGCCTTTAAAATTTGCCCACTCATATATGACTAATTGGATTAATGTGATTCTCACACAGAAACTAGTCAATAAAGTAAGAAACAATCCTGCCAAATTATTTTGCCAAAAACCTCGATACAAAGTTATGTTATTTTGCTTAGAGGGGGGGGGGGGGGCTTACTTTCTTGTTGTGTTTAGAAGGAGAGGGTGGATGTGGGTGCTGTGAGCTAGTCACAAAGTTGTTATGTAGAAAGAGAAAGGAAAGAAGGCTTGCTGACAAAAAAAAGTTTTGCAACAAACTCTTTCCTTTCAAAATCAGAAAGAGAGCAGGTATTGGTATTGAAATTTCAGTTGTTTTTGGTGATTGCTGGTTTTATGCGCGTTTCTCAATAGAACTCGATTGTGTACACGCCGCAGTTCTTACAGTTATGACGGTATAGAACAGAGGCTAGGCGTTCCTACACAGCACATCGCATTGGCGTTGGCTGGATCATAGGAGTCGAATCGACGACCCTGTGGAAGTTAAGTTTCTTTATAACTAGTATTTAGTAAAGTAACATAGCAATTTAAGTTGTAGGTGTATTTCTGTTCATTATGTGAATATTGTTAATTCTATCAATCTTTGAAAGTTCTCTTTATCCGTTTTCTTTCGTGACGCTTTATTGCGCATATTTATTGGATAATTGTTTATGTTACAATGTACTATTTGTTTGATGTAGATATTCTCCCTCACGAATGCCTTATACAGAGTGAGTCAGAAAAAAAGTCCCACTTTTGTAAAGTTGAATTGTTTAAAATATGAATATTTAATCATCAGTTTCATGATATGTCTTGATAGAGGTATCCTCCAAGTACATTCAGGTACCTTTTTCATTTGATCCCGTGCACGCATGACTGAACATGGGACGATCTTTAGAAGACTGTCAGATCTCACTTGCGCCAAGTTACTGGGTGATGAATAAAACAGTGCTTTAGACAAAGACAGTTAGACAGACAGACTGGCATGCTCACACACACAAACACACACAACACACATGGTAATAACTGGCTCATAATTTTCTCTTTTCTGATTAAGCAGTGATTTTTTAGCAAGATCGCTGAATGTTTAAGTGGCAATTCCCGACAATCTTTCCCCTTAAAACACATTCACTACCACCAGCATATCATCATCATCATCCTCATTGTCATCATCTTGATCTTGATCTTTATCTTCATCATCATCATCAAGTGCCCATAAATCCAATATGCTGGTTATGTCTTTTGTTGGTTAACAATGAAAATTTACAATGGATGTCTGTGCTTTTGTTGCACTTGCCTATAAAAGGGCTTGCCTGATTTGGCAGCAGTCACTTGAGCCTCTTTTTACAGTAGCAAATGTACACGAATCACGGTTCGTCCTCAATTGTGTGTGCATGTTTGAGTGGATCTGCCAGTGCGTGCGTATGTGTGTGTGTGTTTGTGTGCGCGCGTGTGTGTGTGTGTGTGTGAACTTGTGTGTGTTTGTGTTTGTGTGTGTGTGTGTGTGTGTGTGTGTGTTTCAGTCTGTCGGACTGTCTTTGTTAGAAAAAGTGTTTTATTCCCCACCCTGTAACTTGGCGCAAGTGAGATCTGACTATCTGAGATCTGCGTGCAGGGGATCAAATGAAAAAGGTACTCGAATGTACTGGGAGGATACCTCTATCAAGTCTAGACATATCATGAAACTTATGATTAAATATTCATATTTTAAACAATTCAACTTTACAAAAGTGGGACATTTTTTCTGACTCACCCTGTATATCTTAAGAAAATTAAAATTTGAGTACAGTAGCCTATAAACATGTTCTTTGCTTTATGGGATCTCGGGGAGAAAGAAATTGCCTAATATAAAGTAAACGCGCCGGGTACTCGGGGGAGTCAGGGAAATTTGATGTAATCCTAAGAAGTCAAAAATTGATTGGTCGGGTACCGGCCAATCAGAATAGCGAGTACTGGCGTGATTGCGCGGTGGTGCATCGGAGCTAAATTGGCGCAAAGGTGCGGTAAAGCAGCGGACCATAGCAAACATGTACATGTATGTTTACCATTTTAAGTCGTTTTCTTTTTCAAATGTTACCTTGGTTGCCCAATCTAAGCATTTAGTATCGAAGCTCTTAGCACAACTGAAATCTTGATTAAAACAGCTGCAATTTTGATTTCCATCTTTTCCACTGTTATCTATTTGAAAAGTGCCCATGAAATCCTGACAGTTCAATTACATGATTCAATTATGAACGGAGTGACGAAATGAAATAATTCTTCATAAAAGAATTTCCTCACCAAGCAAGACATAGGTGCAGCTTTCGAGCTACCATCGCCATTATGAGAGACGGACGTCGTCCTACAGATACAAGGGTTGACTTTTAGAAAGCAATATAATTTGGTTGTTTCGGCTCATTGCCTTCCGCAGTTGTTTCCCGAGTTTAAGGGGCTACCCTACTTTAAAGGACATCATTGCAAATTACGTTATTTCACCCATAGTGAAAAGACTTAAAAACGTGTGAAATCACCGCAAAGCATTTTAGAGTCGTCATAACTTTCACATTGGCAATTGTTAATGAAAATCCAAGACATTTTATAGGTTAATATCTTAAACGATTCAAAAGAAATTCAACAAGTAATTCAAAAATTTCCTAAAAGATTTTTGTCTAAACTAGCCGATATTGGATCGTTCACCGCCTTGGACAAGAAAGATATAAAGCACACATCGGTACAACGCGACGAGATGTGGAACTCTTGGGTAAATGATCAAAAAGCGGAATCAAAAGAAAGCATAATCTGTGCTGAAGAACTATGGAAGAGAATCACGATTATTTGGATGACCATCTCCAAGATGTTTGGAATGTATCATGATATCCCCGACAATGACAAGAGACAAAATTCTAGCCGCTGTACTCGCAATTCACGAATCTGGCAATGGATGACGCATTACTGCAACCGTTTTTACCACGGGCTGATTGTCGTAGGGCTCTGGGTTCATTTGGGTAATTCTATAAGAGGAATGGCGATGGACATTGAAACTTCACTATCTATTGATGTGCACATATCAGGGATAGCTTGGAATTTACAGTCAAGCCTAGGTACCAGCTTATTGTTCTGGAATTGTTTCCGAGCTTCTAAACTCCCAGCCGTCATCGAAAAATGGTTGTCTTACGTAGATGAGCATCATGTCGGGAGACGGAGTATCCCATGGAAACGCTATCGTAATTCGACGCTTCTCATAGTCTCTCTCTCATTCATTCCTTGGACAGTAGATGCTGTTTCGTGCGTGTACGATTTGTATCTTGCTGCCAACAATCTAACCTGGCAAACCGCACTGTATGCTATACTGATGGTTGTTTACTCTACAAGTGGATTTCTTGTCCCGCCGACATTATTCACCTGCTTTTGCTACATAATATGCGGTCTGCTGACCGAGTTGACTAAAGAGTTCCGGGAGACTTATCACAAAGGACAACCTGTGAACGGGACATCGCTCAGCCTGTTCCGTCGACGACATGCCGAGCTCTGTGAACTGATAGAAGCCGTCGATGAAGTGTTTTCTACGCTTGTCGCCTCCTGCTTGTGCCTGAGCACCTTCAGTTTGGTCTTCATGTCATATGTCGTGATCTTCAACAATCAATCTGTGACCATCGTCGAGTCGTTTCAGCAAGTCTTGTGGATGCTGATTTGTGTGTATCCCATACTAACTGTTTCATACAGCACTATAGCCGTACACGAAAGGGTAAGTATCTTGCATTTAATACCAAACCGTCATTATGCACCTTCATACCAATTACATACAGAGCATATATCATTTGAAATCTACAGTCTGCCTAATAGGTGCAAACACTTCGAAGGGTGCGGCAATTTCTAGTATTCTAGTATAATATATTTTCGTTTGGTAAAAGGGAAACCTACCAAACGGATGCTACAATCCCAAGTGTGTGTGTGTGGGTGTGTGTGTGTCTTGGGCCTCCAAGTGAAAACTCATCCAGGCCCGCATGAGAATGCGTTTTGTGGTATTTTGTGTCATTATAAACACACAAAAAAAGATGTCCCCCTCCTAAGCAAAATAGCATAACTTTTTATCGATGAGGTTTTGAGCAACAAAACTTGGCAGGATTGTACCTTCACTATTGACTAACTTCCGTGTGAAAATCACATTCATCCACTCAGTCATGCATGAGTGAGCACACACGAAAGGCAAATTTGTCACTTTTCAAAAGTCACAAGGGTAGTTTTGGGGATTATGTCATGAATTTTTAATGAATTCCATTTCTGGTGCATAATTTGTCTTTTCATTGTTTATCATCCGTCTCTCGACGCACTAACACCTATCCGGACACTTAACCCATTGTTCTGCTTGAGTGAGCACAGTTTAAAAAATATTCATCCCTCTTGAGTTTGAAACTTTAAAAAACCCTTTATTTTTGTGAAAAATAAAACTCTGGATATTTTGACAAAGATGTAACATGACCTGTTATGTGAACATAAAAAGGCATTTTCATGTCATAGTTGAATGAATACACTTTAAAAATCGCACAAGAAATGCCAAAATGTACTGTTAAAACGGTATAAACAATTACCTTCGTGACTTTTGAAAAGTGACAATTTTGCCTTTAATGTATTCTCACTCATGCATGACTGAGTCGGTTAATGTGATTTTCACAGGGAAGTTAGTCAACGAGAGAAGGTACAATCCTGCCTAGTTATGTTGCTAAAAACCTCTCGGGTAAAAAATGTTATTTTGCTTAGGAGGGGGGGGGGGGGGGGGGGGACGCGATTTAGAAACACGATTAGATGCGACCTGCCTGGTTTTGTCACAATTTGATGTGCTGATCGTGAATGAAAGTTTAATCTGACTGATCTAAGAACACTCTTGAGCCATGCGAAATATTTCTGATATAAACACGATTGGCTCCTTCGCCGACAACCCCCCTCCCCCTACCCCATATCTAACCCCTTTGAATATGGTGAACCATACATCAAGAAGTAGAGAATACAAATGCGTGGCTTTCGTGAGGCTCGAGGACAATACTGTATCATTAATACTGTTAAATAACACTAAATATGTCATCCTACACGATTTCATGAACATTAAATGTGCGCTAGTCGCTTGAATAACCATCTCGAGATGCATTTTAAAATTACGCAATCCGTTCTGTTGATCGTGATGTGATAAAGAACTCCCACCATCTGTGTCCATGGCAGTTACATATGCTTTATTTTGTTCGTCTTTTGTTTCCCTTGGTCGGCGGAACCATACTGTAAACCCAAACAGGCAAAATGGAAATAGGCTTTTACGTCCCCTGTAAACAAAGGGATAATTTAGGGTGATGTCCACTCTTCGGGAATGTAACCCTTTTCCAGTGATATATTATGATCGTGTCTTAACGATTCTTCAAGATATACATGTACTTACGAATCCTTCTACACGGAATATGATCAAGCCTAGATGTTCATTGCATTTCGAAATTCTTGTAAGGCCATATAGTATAGTCAAAAGTCAAGTGTATGCAGGCCTCAGTACTGTCAACATAATGGTAAACATCACAATCGAAATGTCTGTATAAGCAAGGTTAATGATAGTAACAGGGAAATTTCTTGTCGGCATTAGGATATGTAGAAATGATAGACAAATGGTAAATATAATTCTTCACTCCTGCTTTCATTATGTATTTAAAACAAATACAAATCAATGCAAAAGAAATCTACCCATTTTTATAGTCATGTATGATGCATTTCATCAATGTAGAATCTTTAACTACGTCTTGGAGAGGGTCTGCCAGGAAGGCTATCCCCGTCCCTGGTTAAGAAATTACTGTGTGTCCTCATAGACTACTGAATATTTGGCTTTCTGAGTGGTTTGTTTAATACCTTTCTTCTCATTAAGGGTAACCTTTCAAATCACTACGCTACGCTAGAAAGGCATCAATATTAATTACCCCCATTTCCAACGTGGCGCATTTGCAAAGTGCACATGAAAGCCCCGAGCAATTAACAATATTAAGATCATGAAAGGAATTACGCAATCGAAATAATCCGTGGAATCACTCATGTGATGCCCGATATTTATTTCGTTCTAGTCCATTTGAAAAAGTAAATATAAATAAGCACTGACCACTTAAGAATGTAATTCGTTACGTAAAAGTACGTAATGGAAATGCCTTAGTAATTCAGACTTAAGTTTCAGCTTTTTAGACGTTATCGTGTAGGGTAGTGATTGTTATAAACTATATTTAAGTTTCGCGATGTAATTACATCTTGCTTTTTTCGACTTGACTTTGTTGTTTTATGACATCAGATTAAAGGTTGTTATAACGGTTTGTTGTATTTAGCCAATTGTGAATAGAATCGGAAACCTTTCGAAATTACCGTTAAACATGGCAAAACATTTATGACACGATATGCGTCCCTTTGATCTGATCGTACAGGAAAAAGTGTTAGATGTTCTATTTTCGATTTGTTTAGTGTCCAATCAAACGATCATTCTTTCAAATGATCACAATGGGGGACAAGAAAGATGAGCCCAGTGCGATGCAACATGACAAGAAGATGAGCAACTGTCTGGTCAATGAACACGAAATGGACTCAAATGAAACAACAATTTCTGCTGAGATGCTGTGGAAGAAAATCACCATCATTTGGATAACGATCTTCAAGATTTCTGGAAAGTATCATGATACCCCCAGAAAACCCACCGTGGTTGATAATAATACGGGACAGAATCAGTCACACAGTTCTTCAAAATCAAGAAGCTGGCAATGGACAATTCATCACCTCAATCGTCTTTACCAGGGGGTGGTTGTCCTTGTCGTCTGGGCCAATATCCTTTATTCTATTAGTATTCTAGCGATGACCTTTCGAAATATAGCATCAAAAGATGTTGATAAATATATATCAACAATAGCTTGACATATCCAGTGTGGCGTAGGTATGAGCTTATTGTTCTGGAGTTGTCTCCGACCCTCCAAACTCCCAGCTATTATCGAACAATGGATGTCTTACGTCGATGATCATCACACGGGAAGACGGATTATTCCATGGAAACGCTATCGCAACTCGACGCTTATCATGGTCTCTTTCTCATTGATTCTTTGGACTGTAGATGTTGCTGTTTCCATACATTCCACTTTGTTTCTTTTCGTCGACAATCAAGAAATAACTTGGCAATTTGCACTGTCAATTGTACTGAAGTCCTTATACCCTACAAGTGTATTTTTGTTCCGCCGACATTATTCACCTGCTTGTGCTACCTAATATGCGGTCTGCTGACCGAGTTGGCTAAAGTGTTCCGGGAGACAACCTGTGAACGGGACATCGCTCAACCTTTTCCGACGACGACATGCCGAGCTCTGTGAACTGATAGAAGCCGTCGATGAAGTGTTTTCTACACTCGTGGCTTCCTGTTTGTGCATGAGCACCTTCAGTTTGGTCTTCATGTCATATGTCGTGATCTTCAATAATCACCCTGTGACCATCATCGAGACTTTCCAGCTAGTCTTCTGGATGCTGATATGTGTGTATCCCATACTAACTGTTTCATGCAGCACTATAGCAGTACACGAGAAGGTTAGTATCCTGCTCTTAATACCAAACCGTCATCATGCACCATCATACTAATCAAATAAAGAGCTCAAATTATCACAAATCTTCTGTCTGCCTGACAGGTGCAAACACTTCGGAATAGGGCGCCGTCTTTTGGCTGCACTTGAATGTTATATATCATTAAACTATTAAGCTTTCGCGTGGTTTAACATGGAAACTTGTCAGTGGAGGCTACAATCCGTTTGATAGAACCGTTAGTTGGATGGTATACAATTTTTAGTTTATAATACCACCACAAATTATTTTCATATAAAAGCAGGACGATCAGAGAGTGTAATCTCACAAAAAAATTGGAGGTAATGGCTGTTTGATTCCTTAAATCGGAGCGACATCAACCGAAACGGCTGTTGAACTTACCCAAGTACATATCGACAGTTATCAGGTTAGAATGTGTTTGTTCTTGTCTCCTTATTCCTAACACAACGGTAAGCGAGAAAGGAATCCTAAAATAAAACACCGGAAAAGTGGATATATCGTATATCATCTTATCTCCATAATTCATACAATAATCTCGTTCCGTGAATAAAATCTGCTTGGAAAAAAGAGCAATGTAAAATGTAAAATTGGAACTATGGTACATTGTCCCTTTCATGTGTTTCATCTATACACTGATTACACAGATATCAAGATGATCTTTGGAGGTTTCCATGATGAGAGTACTGATGGAAACCTTTCAGGAAAAAGCTTTAAATGACAACTAGGTTGCATTCTTTTTCTAGATTTCACCTGCTTTTGTGCTGAAGAATGACAAATATAGTCATGACGAGATTTTGTTTTCAATCTATAGGCCTGTATTCATTTATGTTAAAATTTCAATAGTATCTAATGCTGTTTGAATAGAACGGCTATTTTGCTATTTTAACCATTTTTAAACATAATCTTTTCTTATAGGATTATTAGGCCTATAGAATGGGTTTAAGAATCTCATATGTGTTTGCCTACTTAATTTTTCCCATAATGCATTTTAATTTGCATCATAACACAAATTATGACAATATTTGATCTGTGTTGCTTGTTTTGGTAATGAGATTTACCCTCGAAACAAAACCATAATACTTGCAAAATATGTGGTAAATCATTGTCTCTGTGTAAAAGACTTTCAGTGTAATGAAAAGCAAACTTACATTGCTATTAAGAAAAATAGGGTACTAAGTAGAATGATGTTTACCGATTTAAGAAGCCCCCCTTTTTTTAACAAATGGAAACCTTGTTTGATCAATCTAAGCAGGAAGCATCGCAGATAATACCTTAGCCCAACTCCACAAATCTTATTTACAGATGCGGCAAGTTTGATGTCCATCTGTTGCACTGCTATCGATTTCCAAAGCGACCGCTGAAGAATATAATGTCATTTTCATCGGAATTACTTGATGAAGTTATTCCTCATAAAAGAGCATTTGTCTAAACGAGTAATACATACTACACCCTGCATCATCTCCGTCGGGAGAGAAGGACGTTGTCCTCCAGAGCCAAGCGTTGACTTTTAGAAAGCTATGTAACCAGGGTATTTGTGCTCATTGACTTCGGCATTGACTTCTGCGTTATTTCACCCATTGAGAAAAGTCAAACAAATGTTTGAAATCACCGTCAAGAATTTTTGTTCACATTGTCAAACGTTTATGAATATTCCTAACGTTTCGTAGGTTATACTTTACATGATTCAAAAGAAATTTAACGAATAGTTCAAAAATACCCTGAAGATTTGTCGATTTGTCGAAACTAGCCATATTTGAAACCTTCACCACTGTGGACAAGAAAGATAAGCACACTTCGGTACAACGCGACAAGGAGATGCGTCACTTTGGGGTTAATGATCACGAAGCGGAATCCAATGAAAACACAATTTCTGCAGAGAAGGTATGGAGAAGAATCACGGTTATTTGGATAACCATCTTCAAGATTGCTGGAATGTACCATGATATCCCCCACAACGACACGGTGCAAAACTCTAGCTGCTTTTCTCGCAAATCAAAGGTATGTCGGTTGACAATGCCTTACCTGAATCGTCTTTACCACGGGCTGGTAGTCGTTGGCCTCTGGCTAAGTCTGGGTTATTCTATTACAGGAATGGCGATAACCATCCACAATATAGGCCTACCCTCCCAAGATATTGACGTTTTTATATCAGCAATAGCTTGGAATTTGCAAGGCAACCTAGGTATCAGCGTCTTGTTTTTGAGTTGTCTCCGACCCTCTAAACTCCCAGCTGTCGTCGAAAAGTGGTTGTCCTATGTAGGTGAGCATCATGTAGGGAGACGGAGTATCCCATGGAAACGCTATCGCAATTCGACGCTTCTCATGGTGTCCTCCTCATTGATTGTTTGGATGGTTAATGCTGCTTCTATCATGTACACATTTTTAAGTATGGCTTTCCTTATGAACAATGCAGGACCAACTTGGCAGTCTGCAACGTATATTGTACTAATGGCTATATACTGCTCAAGTAGTTATTTCTTCCCGCCAATCTTCTTTTCCTGCTTGTGCTACCTAATATGTGGTCTGATTACCGAGTTGGCCAAGGAGTTTCGTGAGACGTACAGCAAGGGACAACCTGTGAAAGCGACATCACTCAACCTTTTCCGTCGACGACATGCCGAGATCTGTGAACTTATAGGAGCTGTTGATGAAGTGTTTTCTAAACTTGTGGCGACTTATGTGTGCCTGAACACTGTCAGCTTGCTGTTTTTTGCATATGCCGCGTTCTTCAGCACACCCAGTACTGTGCTCATCGATACTCTCCAGCGAGTTTTCTGGATGCTGATGGCTGTGCATACCTTATTAGTTACATTGTGCAGCACAGTAGCCGTCCACGAAAGGGTAAGTATCTCATATCTCATACCGAAGTGACATTATGTACCACCACATCAATCAAATACAGAGCTCAAGTTATCCCAAAGCTATTGTCTGCCTGACAGGTGCATATTCATCGGAAGGGGGCGCCGAGTTTCAGCCCCATATACAAATAATGAGTGGTCATGAGTGCGAGACACGTATTCAACTAGACGTCCCCTCATTGAATAAGGCGCCTGATTTAAAAGCACGTATTAAAGGAACGTAGGAGTACAAGATTCTAAGAAGGTATTATAGAACACCTCACAACTTACATGATTAATAAGCTTCCTCGTGGTATGATCGTAAAACCACTAGTGGTGGCACCAACGTGCTCAACAGGCTCGTAAAGGAGATATACCGAAGTACAAAATGTGTGATTTTTCGGGGATCGGTATTAGGACGGCAGCGCAGCTACATAAAACGCTGGCGCATCGCCATGACATTGTCCGACCACAAGAGGCGGTTTAAATGATTGTAAAACTACTAGTGGTGGCTCCAATGTGCTCAACAGGCTCGTAAAGGGATTGTCACATCTAACCAATCTTGATTTTTGGAGATATACCGAAGCACAAAAGGTGTGATTTCCGGGGATCGGCGCTAGGACGGCAGCACAATTTGGACAAAAACATGAGGAGGTCGATAAGTAAGGGAAGAGAATAAAATTATGGATAATAAGGCACGCACGCAGGAGAATGCATCTGTTACGTCACAGCTTTATGAACGAGTTATCAATTTGTCGCTTCAAAAGATTAATGCTCGTACCAATAAAACATCCACGCCTTTCTAACTGCTTTGGCTCTACTCCTAGGATTTTGTTTGCGTCTATTGAGAGCAACTTACTAAGACTGGACTTCCGCTTTGAGATCAGGTAGAATAACGCCTACGTTCATAGATGTATAAAATAATTTACTCATTTGTTATGTGTGTAGAGATTGTTAGATATCCATGGCCTGGGAATGTCTAGGAGGACATCTTCTCGCAGGACAGGAGGGCAATTAATAAGAACATTGAATGAGAGAGAGAGAGAGAGAGAGAGAGAGCAGCGAAGGGACGGATACAAAATATGTCTGTTTGTAAAAGACTCTCAGTGCAATTCAGTTCAGATCGTACATTAGGTAGCCCAGTTGCATATAATAAATATCTTCTACCTTTAAGATTCCCTGATGATAGAATAGAGGATTTTTAGGATTTTTATGAGTTTGAAGATCAGCATCACAGATTGTTCTTATTACCGTCTTTTGGACCAAGAAGGGCTTATGCAATTGTTCTTTGAGATACTTACCCCAAGCTAGCACACAATAATTGTTGTAATGTAGTAATGTAGAATTAAAGTTCAATACAAAATAAATAAAACGCTTTGAGGAAGAGCATATTTTAACCTTCGAATTATGCCAGTATTCCTCGAAAAAATGTCTGGCATAGATTATGCAAGTGCATTTGAGTGCCACATTAATTGTTGTTCTATGTGATTTGCGTGTATGACTTGCGATAAAGAGCACATATGGCACACCAAGAGTGAAATAAGTTTTCTCTGTTAAGTTTTCGTCAATATGGAGACTATAGGAATTTAGTATCCCGTCTATCACAGCACCATTGAAAGTATTGTCAATAAGCAACAACTTGAGTGAATTGCTATACATCATACAATTTTTTTTCGATATAGGGACAGTTTATTTGCATGAATCCATGTAATATTACATAAGTCTAAGTAAAACTCCACATGAAATATTTTGTATCTCTGGAGCAAAACCACTAGTGGATGAAAATGGCTGTCTGTCAGCTAAATAGCTCCTGAACCAGTCCAGCACTGCATTGATCCCGTAGAGCGATAATATACTTAACAAATGTTACGATGTACTGTATAAATTGCCTTAGAGTAATCCAAGAACATTCCAATTATGTGCATGTGGTTGTCCAGGGAACTTTTTTTATTAGAGACTTTATTAATAAGTGCAATATAGCAGGTTGGTAGTATTTTTCTGACGGAAGCCAATTTGAAGGTTTTACTTGCATTTTGTAAATTATTTGAAAACAATTTTAGATAAAGCTCTTAAAAGAGAAATGAGTCGGTAGTTTGTCGAGAGCTTGGGGCCACCCTTTTTGAACATTGGGACAACCCTTGCAACTTTCTTATTACTCGGCGCAATTTCATTTGTCATTGACAAATTAAAAACGTGCATTGATGGCTGTACCATACCTGGTGCCTTCGAGGAGACATTCACAACTTTCTTCTTAGTTACCCAACGTCCACAAACTGTTTTGGCGCTGCTTCTAGGATATTGTTTACTTCTATTGACAGCAAGTTACTCTAAGACTAGACTTCCGCTTTGAGATAAGCTAGAATAACGCCTACGTACATAGATGTATGAAATAACTTACTAATTTGTTATATGTGTAGTGATTGTTACATATCCATGGCCTAGGAGTGTCTAGGAAGACATCTTCCTCCAGGGCAATTGGGCAAAAAATAAGAACATCAAATGAATAAAAGAAAAAGAAAGAGAGAGAGAGAGAGAGAGAGAGCAGCGAAGGGGCGGATGAAAAAGATGTATGTGTGTGAAAGACTTACAGTGCAATGAAAAGCAAACATACATTGAAATTAAGAAGAATAGTGCACTTAGTAGAATTATGTTTACCGATTTAAGTACCCCCTTTTTCTCAAATGGGAAACTTGTTTGATTAATGTAAGCATGAAGCATCGCAAACAATTTCTTCACACAACTTCAAAAATCTTAATTAAAAAAGCGGCAAGTTTGATGTCCATCTGTTCCACTGTTAAAGATTTCCAAAGCGACCGCTGAAGAATATAATGTCATTTTTATCGGTATTACGTAATGAAATTATTCTTCATAAAAGAGCATTTTCCTAAGCGAGCAATACAGACTACAACCTGCAGATATCTAGCCATCAACGCCATCAGGAGAGAAGGACGTTATTCTCCAGAGCCAAGCGTTGACTTTTAGAAAGCTCTATAACTAAGGTGTTTGTGCTCAAGGTGTTTGTGCTCATTGACTTCGGCAGCTGTTACCCTAGTTTAAAGCACATCATTGCTTTATTTCACCCATTGTGAAAAGGAACACAAACGTTTGAAATCACCGGCAACATGGTCAAGAATGTTTGTGTTGACATAACGTTCACATTGTCAAATGTTTATGAAAGTACCTAACATTCTGTAGCTTATAACTTACATCATTCAAAAGAAATTGAATGAATAGTTAAAAAATACCCCAAAGATTTGTTGTCGAAACTAGCCATATTTGAAACCTTCCCAACTGTGGGCGAGAAAGATAAGCACACTTCGGTACAACGCGACAAGGAGATGCGTCACTTTGGGGTTAGTGATCACGAAGCGGAATCCAATGAAAACACAATTTCTGCAGAGAAGGTATGGAGGAGAATCACGGTTATTTGGATAACCATCTTCAAGATTGCTGGAATGTACCATGATATCCCCCACAACGACACGGTGCAAAACTCTAGCTGCTATTCTCGCAAATCAAAGGTCTGTCGGTTGACAATGCCTTACCTGAATCGTCTTTACCACGGGCTGGTAGTCGTTGGCCTCTGGCTTAGTCTGGGTTATTCTATTACAGTAATGGCGATAACCATCCACAATATAGGCCTACCCTCCCAAGATATTGACGTGTTTATATCAGCAATAGCTTGGAATTTGCAAGGCAACCTAGGTATCAGCGTCTTGTTTTTGAGTTGTCTCCGACCCTCTAAACTCCCAGCCGTCATCGAAAAGTGGTTGTCCTATGTAGGTGAGCATCATGTAGGGAGACGGAGTATCCCATGGAAACGCTATCGCAATTCGACGCTTCTCATGGTGTGCTCCTCATTGATTTTTTGGATGGTTAATGTTGCTTCTATCATATACACCTTTTTAGGTTTGGCTTTCCTTATGAACAATGAAGGACCAACTTGGCAGTCTGCAACGTATACTGTACTAATGGCTATATACTGCTCAAGTAGTTATTTCTTCCCGCCAATCTTCTTTTCCTGCTTGTGCTACCTAATATGTGGTCTGATTACCGAGTTGGCCAAGGAGTTTCGTGAGACGTACAGCAAGGGACAACCTGTGAACGCGACATCACTCAACCTTTTCCGTCGACGACATGCCGAGATCTGTGAACTTATAGGAGCTGTTGATGAAGTGTTTTCTAAACTTGTGGCGACTTATGTGTGCCTGAACACTGTCAGCTTGCTGTTTTTTGCATATGCCGCGTTCTTCAGCACACCCAGTACTGTGCTCATCGATTCTCTCCAGCGAGCTTTCTGGATGCTGATGGCTGTGCATACCTTACTAGTTATATTGTGCAGCACAGTAGCCGTCCACGAAAGGGTAAGTATCTCATATCTCATACCGAAGTGACATTATGCACCACCACATCAATCAAATACAGAGCTCAAGTTATCCCAAAGCTATTGTCTGCCCGACAGGTGCATATTCATCGGAAGGGGCGCCGAGTTTCAGCCCGACTGATATACAAATGATGAATGGTCATGAGTGGGAGACACCCTATTCAACTAGACGCCCCCTCATTGAATAGGGCGTCTGATTTAAAAGCACGTATTAAAGGAACGTACTAGTACAAGATTCTAAGAAGGTATTATAGAACATTTCACAACTTACATGACTAATAAGCTTCCTCGTGGTATGATTGTTAAACCACTAGTGGTGGCTCCAACGTGCTCAACAGGCTCGTAAGGGTATTTTCACATCTAACCGATCTTGATTGTCGGAGATAATTATACCGAAGCACAAAAAGTGTGATTTTTCGGGGATCGGTAGTAGGACGGCAGCGCAGCTACATAAAACGCTGGCGCATCGCCATGACATTGTCCGACCACAAGAGGCGGTTTAAATGATTGTAAAACTACTAGTGGTGACTCCAATGTGCTCAACAGGCTCGTAAAGGGATTGTCACATCTAACCAATCTTGATATCCCATCTATCACAGCACCATTGAATTTGTTGTCAATAAGCAACAACTTGAGTGAATTGCTATACATCATACAATTTTTTTTAGATATAGGGACAGTTTATTTGCATGACTCCATATAATATTACATAAGTCGAAGTAAAACTCCACATGAAACATTTTCTATCTCTGGAGCAAAACCACTAGTGGATAAAAATGGCTGTCTGTCAACTAAATAGCTCCTGAACCAGTCCAGCGCTGCATCTCTGATCCCGTAGAGCGATAATTTACTTAACAAATGTTACGATGTTCTGTATAAATTGCCTTAGAGTAAACCAAGAACATTCCAATTATGTGCATGTGGTTGTCCAGGGAACTTTTTATTAGAGACTTTATTAATAAGTGCAATATAGCATGTTGGTAGCATTTTTCTGACGGAAGCCAAATTGAAGGTTTTACTTTCATTTCGTAAATAATTTGAAAATAATTTTAGAGAAAGCTGTTAAAAGAGAAATGAGTCGGTAGTTTGTCGAGAGCTTGGGGCCACCCTTTTTGAACATTGGGACAACCCTTGCAACTTTCTTATTACTCGACGCAATTTCATTTGGCATTGACAAATCAAAAACGTGCACTGATGGCTGTACCATACCTGGTGCCTTCAAGGAGACATTCACAACTTTCTTATTAGTTACCCAATATCCACAAACTGTTTTGGCGCTGCTTCTAGGATATTGTTTGCTTCTATTGACAGCAAATTACTCACGGATGAATTGCGAATACAAATTTCGATCATTCGTTGTCATCCGCATTAAATTTGGCAAAAATAATAAAAATCCGCTTTAAAATTGCGGATACATAAAAGATGTACAACGAACAAATTACGATCAAAAGCGGAAATATCACGAATAAAAACGAATTACCTTGCGAATGCTATTTTACGAGGGATATTGCTTGTAAAATTGTGGAATGTATTGCAGACATTGCGAAAATGTAACGAAAGTAATGCGGAAGTACAACAAATGTATTGCGGACAAAAATAGGATGCTAAACGATTATAACGGAAGTATTACGTATGCATAGAGAATGCAATGCGCACGTGGTGCGGAAACAACGGTCGCATTGCGAATGTGATACATTTGAATGGAGACCATATAAAAGAAGAGCACTCCACTCTTCAGCGAAGATGAACAGAAAAAAATATATATTTTAAACTTTTTGTTTTCATTTCATGGAAAGTTCATGAATGTTTTTTTTAAGACCACATGAATGAATGGGCTAGTTCAGAAATAGAACCATATTACCCTATCTTTTATTAAGTATCAATGAAAAAGACAATAAATGTTTGTTTAGATGTTTTATGTCTTATTGATCTGCCTTACTTAAAATACACTTGTTTATGTGATGTTTTACATACAATGTTACACTTTTAAACATGTTTATGCTTTTTCAAAATGTTGATCTTGAACAAAATAAAAGAAGGTATTGAGATTTAATACTTATTTTTGTTTTATCAGTTTATGTGTTTTCCGATCAGGAAAATTTATTTTCCACTGTTAATTATTTGTTAACATATAAAACGTTATAAAATACTATACTACAATTTTTTTATATAAAATTGAATTCAAAATGTAGCTTTACATCGAATAGCAATTCTCAAAAGAATATGATGATATTGATGGGGTTTAAGAGGGGATACAAACATAAATCGAGCCTTTGGCTCAATTTACCTCTTCCACATGAAACAATGATGTATGGTTAATATGAAAGGAGTATGTATGTGTATTGAAGTGTATGGGCATATTCCATAAGTGTCCGTGTGTGCATGTACATGTATGTATGTGTGTGTGTCCGTCTGTCAACGAATACCTGAAAATAATTCCAACCCCTTGTAAAATCTCGTTGAGGTGATAAGCTATGATTATTATAGCTCTGCACTATCTGGAATTAGGTATGTCCATGGTATAAGTGTCATATTCTATCTGGCGATACTTTTTATTAACAACTTTTATTAACAAAAATACAATTAAAGTGGCAGGGGCTATATGGCAATGACATCCGGGATTTTTATGTTGTTGGATGGCTGCAACTATCAAATGTCCGTGATGGTCCCTGGCAACTTCCTATATTCTACACAACTGTTCTTAAAATGACGGTCAAATTTCATTTTCTGTTACATTAATACAGTAATCTGGGTTTACGATGAATGTTTGCTGTGTACTCGCAAATTGTTCGCAAAACGTTCGTAATACAAACGCACTATTCGTGACCAGTCTGTAAGCATTCTTTCTAAATTATTATAGCTTGGTATAAAGTCGTATTAGGCACGCTATGCATTCGTTTCGCATTCTATCCCAGTCCGCTACTTATCCGCAATCCCATGTCCGTTGCGGATATCACAGGATAACTGCGACAATTCAGCGCATACATTGAGTATGCATTGCGTATGCATTGCGCATATAAACCGGATGATTTCCGCTCCCAGGAGTTTTGGGCAGCCCAAAACTCCTGGGAACGGAAAAATGTGCCTTTGCGGATGATTACGAACATGTGCGGAAAATAACCGTCTTAAAACAGCATACTTTACGAACATTGCGGATGTTTAACGTCTGTAATCAAATTTCATCCGCAATTTATGCGCAATCCATCCTAAATGTCACTGGGACCGGGCCTTAAGACTAGACTTCCGCTTTGAGATAAGCTAGAATAACGCCTACGTACATAGATGTATGAAATAACTTACTAATTTGTTATATGTGTAGTGATTGTTACATATCCATGGCCTAGGAGTGTCTAGGAAGACATCTTCCTCCAGGGCAATTGGGCAAAAAATAAGAACATCAAATGAATAAAAGAAAAAGAAAGAGAGAGAGAGAGAGAGAGCAGCGAAGGGACGGATAAAAAAGATGTATGTGTGTGAAAGACTTACAGTGCAATGAAAAGCAAACATACATTGAAATTAAGAAGAATAGTGCACTAAGTAGAATTATGTTTACCGATTTAAGTACCCCCTTTTTCACAAATGGGAAACTTGTTTGATTAATGTAAGCATGAAGCATCGCAAACAATTTCTTCACACAACTTCAAAAATCTTAATTAAAAAAGCGGCAAGTTTGATGTCCATCTGTTCTACTGTTAAAGATTTCCAAAGCGACCGCTGAAGAATATAATGTCATTTTTATCGGTATTACGTAATGAAATTATTCTTCATAGAAGAGCATTTTCCTAAGCGAGCAATACAGACTACAGCCTGCAGATATCTAGCCATCAACGCCATCAGGAGAAAAGGACGTTATTCTCCAGAGCCAAGCGCTGACTTTTAGAAAGCTCTATAACCAAGGTGTTTGTGCTCATTGACTTCGGCAGCTGTTACCCTAGTTTAAAGCACATCATTACAAAGTACGTTATTTCACCCATTGTGAAAAGGAACACAAACGTTTGAAATCACCGTCAAGAATGTTTGTGTTGACATAACGTTCACATTATCAAATGTTTATGAAAGTAACATTCTGTAGCTTATACCTTACATCATTCAAAAGAAATTTAATGAATAGTTCAAAAATACCCCAAAGATTTGTCGTCGAAACTAGCCATATTTGAAACCTTCACCACTGTGTACAAGAAAGATAAGCACACTTTGGTACAACGCGACAAGGAGATGCGTCACTTTGGGGTTAGTGATCACGAAGCGGAATCCAATGAAAACACAATTTCTGCAGAGAAGGTATGGAGAAGAATCACGGTTATTTGGATAACCATCTTCAAGATTGCTGGAATGTACCATGATATCCCCCACAGCGACACGGTGCAAAACTCTCGCCGCTGTTCTCGCAATTCAAAGATCTGTCAATGGACAATGCCTTACCTTAACCGTCTTTACCAGGGGCTGATTGTCGTTGGGATTTGGATAAATTTGGTTTATTTTATGACAAAATTGGCGATGAATATCCACAGTATGGCCTCACAAGAAATTGATGTCTGTATAGCAGGAATAGCTTGGAATTTGCAAGGCACCCTAGGTATCAGCCTCTTGTTCTGGAGTTGTCTCCGGCCCTCTAAACTTCCAGCTGTCATCGAAAAGTGGTTGTCCTACGTCAAAGACCATCACACGGGGATACGGAGTATCCCATGGAAACGCTATCGCAATTCGACGCTTCTCATGGTGTCCTCCTCATTGATTGTTTGGACTGTAAGTTCTTCTTCTATCATGTACACCTTTTTAGGTACGGCTTTTGTTATTTACAATGAAAGACCAACTTGGCAATCTACAACGTATTCTGTACTTATGGCTATATACTGCTCAAGTAGTTACTTCTTCCCGCCGATCTTCTTCTCCTGCTTATGCTACCTAATATGGGGTCTGATTACCGAGTTGGCCAAGGAGTTTCGTGAGACGTACAGCAAGGGACAACCTGTGAACGCGACATCACTCAACCTTTTCCGTCGACGACATGCCGAGCTCTGTGAACTTATAGGAGCTGTTGATGAAGTGTTTTCTAACCTTGTGGCGATTTGTTTGTGCCTGAACACCTTCAGTTTGATGTTCTTTTCATACGCCGTGTTCTTCAGCACGCCCACTTCTATGGTCATCGATTCTCTCCAGCGAGTTTTTTGGATGCTGATGGCTGTGCATTCCTTACTAGTTATATTGTGCAGCACAGTAGCCGTCCACGAAAGGGTAAGTATCTCATATCTCATACCGAAGTGACATTATGCACCACTACATCAATCAAATACAGAGTTCAAGTCCCAAAGCTATTGTCTGCCTGACAGGTGCATATACATAGGAAGGGGGCGCTGAGTTTTAGCCCGAGTGGTCATGAGTGCGAGATACCCTATTCAACAAGACGCCCCCTCGTTGAATAGGGCGTCTGATTTAAAAGCACGAATTTAAGGAACGCAGGAGTACAAGATTCTAAGAAGGTATTGTATAACATCTCATAACTAACATGACTAGAAGCTTCTTCGTGGTATGATTGTAAAACCACTAGTGGTGGCTCCAATGTGCTCAACACACCCGTAAAGGGATTGTCACACCTAGCCAATCTTGATTGACGGAGATATACCGAAGCACAAAATGTGTGATCTTCGCGGATCGGCGCTAGGGCGGCGGCACAATTTGGACAAAAACGTTAGGAAGTCGATAAGTAGGGGAAGATAATAACATTTTGCATAATAAAGCACGGAAGTTGATAGCAGGAGAATGCTTCTGTTACGTCACAGTTTTTTGTCCGAGTTACCAATTTGTCGCTTCAAAAGGTAAATGCTCGTATCAACGAAATATTCACGCATTTCTATTAGTTGCCCAATCTTCCTCGAACGGTTTTGGCTCTGCTTCTAGGATTTTGTTTGCGTCTATTGAGAGCAACTTACTTTAAGACTGGACTTCCGCTTTGAGATCAGGTAGAATAACGCATACGTACTTTTGTTATGTGTGTAGGGATTGTTAGATATCCATGGCCTGGGAATGTCTAGGAAGACATCTTATCGCAGGACAGGAGGGCAATTAATAAGAACATGAAATAATTAAAAGAGAAAGAGAGAGAGAGAGAGAGGGGGGGGGGGAGAGAGCAGCGGAGGGACGGATACAAAAGATGTCTGTGTGTGAAAGACTTACAGCGCAATGAAAAGCAAACATACATTGCAATCAAGAAAAAGAGAGTACTAAGTAGAATCATGTTTACTGTTTTAAGTACCCCTTTTTTACAAATGGAAAACTTGTTTGATCAAATTAAGCATGAACCATCGCAGACAACTGCAGAAATCTTAATTAAAAAAGTGGCAAGTTTGATGTCCATTTGTTCCACAGTTATCGATTTCCGAAGCGACCGCTGAAGAATAAAATGTTATGTTCATCTAAATTACGTAATGAAATTATTCTTCATAAAAGAGCATTTGACTAAGCGAGAAATATAGAATAAAACTTGCAAATACACAGCCATTATCGCCATCAGGAGAGAAGGACGTTATTCTCTAGAGCCAAGTGTTGACTTTTAGAAAGATATGTAACTAAGGTGTTTGTGCTCATTGACTTCGGCAGCTGTTACCCTAGTTTAAAGCACATCATTACAAAGTACGTTATTTCACCCATTGTGAAAAGGAACACAAACGTTTGAAATCAACGTCAAGCATTTTTGTATTGTCATAGCGTTCGCATTGTCAAACATTTCCGAGAATACCTTACACTTTTTAGGTTATACTTTCCATGATTCAAAAGAAATTTAACGAATAGTTCAAAAATACCCTAAAGATTTGTTGTCGAAACTAGCCATATTTGAAACCTTCACCACTGTGTACAAGAAAGATAAGCACACTTTGGTACAACGCGACAAGGAGATGCGTCACTTTGGGGTTAATGAAGACGAAGCGGAATCCAATGAAAACACAATTTCTGCAGAGAAGGTATGGAGAAGAATCACGGTTATTTGGATAACCATCTTCAAGATTGCTGGAATGTACCATGATATCCCCCACAACGACACTGCGCAAAACTCTAGTCGCTATTCTCGCAACTCAAAGGTCTGTCGGTTGACAATGCCTTACCTTAACCGTCTTTACCAGGGGCTGATTGTCGTTGGGATTTGGATAAATTTGGTTTATCTTATGACAAAATTGGCGATGAATATCCACAGTATAGCCTCACAAGAAATTGATGTCTATATAGCAGGAATAGCTTGGAATTTGCAAGGCACCCTAGGTATCAGCCTCTTGTTCTGGAGTTGTCTCCGGCCCTCTAAACTTCCAGCTGTCATCGAAAAGTGGTTGTCCTATGTAGGTGAGCATCATGTAGGGAGACGGAGTATCCCATGGAAACGCTATCGCAATTCGACGCTTCTCATGGTGTCCTCCTCATTGATTGTTTGGACTGTAAGTTTTTCTTCTATCATGTACACCTTTTTAGGTACGGCTTTCTTTATTAACAATGAAAGACCAACTTGGCAATCTACAACGTATTCTGTACTTATGGCTATATACTGCTCAAGTAGTTACTTCTTCCCGCCGATCTTCTTCTCCTGCTTATGCTACCTAATATGGGGTCTGATTACCGAGTTGGCCAAGGAGTTTAGTGAGACGTACAGCAAGGGACAACCTGTGAACGCGACATCACTCAACCTTTTCCGTCGACGACATGCCGAGCTCTGTGAACTTATAGAAGCTGTTGATGAAGTGTTTTCTAACCTTGTGGCGATTTGTTTGTGCCTGAACACTGTCAGCTTGCTATTCTTTTCATATACCGCGTTCTTCAGCACGCCCACTTCTATGGTCATCGATTCTCTCCAGCGAGTTTTCTGGATGCTGATGGCTGTGCATACCTTACTAGTTATATTGTGCAGCACAGTAGCCGTCCACGAAAGGGTAAGTATCTCATATCTCATACCAAAGTGATATTATGTACCACCACATCAATCAAATACAGAGCTCAAGTTATCCCAAATCTACTGACCACCTGACAGGTACATATACATCGGAAGGGGGCGCCGAGTTTCAGCCCCACTGATATACAAATAATGAATGGTCATGAGTACGGTACGCCCTATTCAACTAACCGCCTCCTCGTTTGATAGGGCGCCTGATTTAAAAGCACGAATTAAAGGAACGTAGGAGTACACAATTTCAAGAAGGTATTGTATAACATCCACAACTAACATGACTAATAAGCTCCCTCATGGTACGATGGTGAAACTGCTAGTGGTGGCTCCATTGCGCTCAACTGAACCTTAAAGGGGCTGTCACACATACCAATCTTGGTCGCCGGAGATATACCGAAGCAAAAAATGTGTGATTTTCGAGGATCGTTACTAGGACGGCAGCGCAGCTACATAGAAGGGCAGCGCATCGCCATGACATTTTCAGAACACAAAAGATGGTTAAAATTATTTCACATAATTCGGTAGAGCACTGCCAGCGCCCTGTAATGGATCAATAGCTCTCCGAGAGCCTCGATGTAGGCTATACCGTAAATGTATCTAGGAATGCCATACTAAATTACGAATACCTCGAAAGAAGTACCGATGCGCCGCAAATGACACGATGAAACGGTTATGCATCGGAAATGCAACGGTCTCATTCCGCTTTAGGTCTATTCAACTGTGTCACATGGTTAGGACAAAGGTGGCACCTAGATCTGTATAACATAGACGGTGCATCGGTAACACGTCACAAAAAATTGGAAGAAGATCAGTACGACAACTGATACCCAACTGGAACACCGGTACTACATTTGTATTGCTACGGTTATTATTTTTTTTTATTTTCCAAGCGTCTTCTCGCCGTTGTTAAATGTTTGCTCCAGTTCAGCCACCCTGAAAAATTGATTGTATGTGACTGCACATTTAGTTGGTCCACGTACCCTAATACACCAGTTCGTAGTTAGCTCTGGAGCAAGTTTGGTCACTATGACCTTTCCCTTTTTCATTAGGATAAGCAGTTAATATATCATTTCAAAAGGAGATGTTACGTAATGTGTTTACCCGACATAGCAATTTGCGATATTCAACCTCTAATAAAGGAACCATCTCAAAACAGGTGAAAAGAATAGTAGGCTACGGTCTGTGAACAATTGGGAAAGCTTCTATTACATTGTTTATTGTAAACTAATTGTTGTCATTTGGCCTGTTGTCAAATACCCCATGATTGAACACCTTGGTGTTCTTTTATAAATTGGATAACAAGCATATTCTAAAATAACTTATCAATGATGATGCTTATCTCAGTGATTTAAAAACCAACAAGCTGGTTTGGTCACTATGACCTTCATCTGCTCATGTGCAAATTGTAATTACGAACTGGCTTATTGAGAGGTCCTTGATAATGAAAGCAGATCGATCAAAGAGGAACATGTATGGGAGTATGATAAAAGAAAATCGGACAAACATGAATGATGTTTGACGCATGGGCACTCTCCCTAGCAAATACCGACAGTCCCATTTGCTGTACGATTAGCCTATGGTGGCCGAAGTCTAGGTATAGAACAAATAAAGTCCATTTGCTTCATCGACACAGGCAGACTATTTACTGTATACATGTATAAGTCAACAGCATTACGGGAGAAGGATGTAGTATAATACATAACTACGTAAAATACATTTGTTTTGAGTGACAAACATAGCCTGATAACTGCAATTGTCTAGTAATCCCGTCATTATGTGGGAAGGACGTCATTCCATACGGAGTAATGTGATTGAAATGTTCTCAATACAGTTGTTTTTAAGTGACAACGACAGCCTAATGTACGCAGCTGCCAAGTAATCACCAACATCGTGATAGACGGACGTCGTTCTCTGAATTCAAGCTCATGAGTTTGTCTTGGGTGACGTAAACATATCAATAATATGAAGCTATGAAAAGTATTTTGTACCACGTGACGAGAAGATGGGAGACCGTACTTGAGGCTGTTTACCCTACGAGTGCATTTTTTTTTGTCCTGACCTTCTTTAACTGTTTGTGTTGCCTAATATAATTAAAGGTTTCAAAGGCGAAACCTATACTACCAGAGGATAGTATCTCTTTACTAGCTTCGTTATATGTACTATATCACATTGGCGGAGATTGCGGTGACAACTTGAACCATTTTTTATTGGGGGGTGGGGGGGGGGGGCACGTCTCTGACGAGGGTTTTTAGTCATTTAAGTAGATTTTAGTCTCGGCGACGTCCGGAACCCGCTGGAGATGGAAAATAAGAGTCCCCCCCCCCCCCCTCAAAAAAAAAAAATAAATAAATAAAATAAAATACAATAAAATAATGATAATTATGAGAATAAAGTCTAACATGGTTTAATTTCCTGCGACTTCCCACAGACTCGGCTAATCTTTAGGAGACGTTCCAGAGATTCCAACTGGTCGCTTACTAGTCTCCAGACCAGTGAGATAGCTTTAGGAATACACTATCCTCAGATCGAATTTCTTTAGGTTTTACAGGGTTGTTTCAGTCAGATATAATTATTTCCTTCTGGAACCATCCTTGTGCGTCACCATCTGATTGGTGCGGCCGCGGATCGCTCCTCGAACCTTTGCCGGTTTCTAATTTCTACAGTTGGATTCCATGCACACGCCAACACCCCTAATGTGCCACTGCATGTCTTGGGTGCCGTATTACGTTTGACATGCTGTTGGCTCCCACTTGTCTTGACGGGTGTGTGGAGCGCTTTGCACACATGAACAGTCGGGGTATTTTCGGCAATGGTTTCAACAACGCGCGCTCGCTGAACCCATCTGCCTACCCTTGTTGATTTGAGTAAATTTGAAAAATAATGAATAAATTTCGTCAAGTGTGTTAATGAGTAACAGAATGTATATCTTAACTCTCACACCAATTATTCAATTCCAGGAAATAAAAAAACGTATGTTTCCCACACACAGACACTAGCATTGTATACTGTTTACAAGTTATGTACTTTTCTCTATTTTACTAAATATTTAATTGCTGTGAAGTTATTATATAATCATGATAATGCTTATGTGCAGCACTCGATTGATAGTCTATAGCGCCCTGCTTCTGTAGCCCCGTTCTTATACCATATACCGCTATTATTACCGATGCACATCGGTAAGCAAGTTTCCAGCGAGACAGCTGGACTCTCTCCAAACCAATGGTGACATGTTCCGCTCAGCCATACGAGCGGTAGGACTAGCGACCCACATGCCAGAGCGCGATGCAAAAAGCGCAACATTTACGCCTATTTTGCGGACGCAGTTTATAAGATTCGCTTACCGCAATATTGCGGTTAGGTCTCGATCCGCGAAAAGGCCGCAAAATATGCGTAAAAAGGAGGAAACAAATACCGCATTATTTGAGCGTTTCCCGTTCATATACGCAGCTATCGGTAATGCATCGGCAAAATTGCCGGAAATGTTACGCCTTTTTCGCGGATAGGCGGTGTATATGAACGGGGTTCATGAGAAGTTTACACTTCCCCCCCCCCTCCCCGTTGGTATTTTCTTGACGATATTAAAGGGAATATACTGTATTGGGAAGGCAAAAAGCCTTTAAAAAATGATCATGAGCAATCTTCTTGCCAATGGTCTTAAATTCATGACTTGTCCATTTTAGAAACTTGCTGAAAGTCCCATAAATTTTGAGGATTTGTGATTTAATCACTAATTACTCCAAATGTGCATCATTTGAGGGTAAATAACTTTCAGTGAGTTTATACAATGGACAATACAATACATGAATTTAAGACCATTGGCAAGAAGATTGCTCATAGATTATCGTCCTTTTAAAGGCTTATTTTTTGTCTTCCCAGTACAATATATATCCTTTAATGAATGACTGTTTTATTCATTTAATTATATATCAAAATTTGGCCAATCAGCGTAGAAATGATCAAACACTGTAATATTTAAAAAAGAAACAGAGCAGAATGGAAATATACAAAGGGGGTTTAGTATGATATAATGTGTTTGCCAATCCATCGATCACTGAATAATCACGGTCCACAACACAATTTGCATCAAGAAAATTAATGAATATCAGAAGATGACAAGTCAAAACGTGATCGACATATACAACATCCATTTCCTGCGGGTCATCTCTGAATACGATGCTGAGTTTCCTAAAAAAAAAAAAAAAAAAAAAGGAGTACAGTATGAAATAATGTTTGATATACATTGGAAATGTATTTGTTGATCCATCAATGAAATGAAAGTGAAAAGTCAAAACGTGATTGACATATAAATTGTCTGCATGTCATTTAAGCACCAAATGAAGAGAATTACGTATTATTTAGTGAACACATGCAGATAATTTGGGCAAACATAGACAGATGGGAAAGTGACAACTGAATACCGTCTCCAACAAATGACTTGGTGAATAGTATTATCCCCTCCTTTTGTCTGTTTATAAGGAGATGCCGTGTGCTTACTCCGCAAGTATTGATACGATAGCATTGAACGGATACGAACTAAGCTGAAGATTGTAATCTGTCGGCAACTTGTGATTGACGAGTTTAATATTTCCCTACTTCACTGAGGCAGGCCAAATCCTCGATAGGGCACTACCAGTTTTACTTTAATCGGGAAAGTTTGCCCTCATAGACGGCAATTGCACTGCAGGAGAAGTAATGAAATGAACCTTTCAGTGTGTGATATATATCAGCAAAATATGAATAAGATACCACCAGCATCATTTCTATGAATTTGTGCAGTATGGCTACCCATTTTGAACGCGATGTGGAGTCAGCCAACGATCAACTCTCTGCAGAGAAACTGTGGCATAAGATCACTTTTCCAATGATTTTGGTTTTAAAGATCAGTGGATTGTACCACGAAGTCCCTCGTCAGAACTGCAGGTTAATGGTCGGTGAAAAATGCGACCGGAAACCCGCGATGGTGATGTGCAATTATTGGTCTGTGATCCCGTGTCGCTTATTACAACTGTATCATGTGCTAGTCGTGGTGTTCATTTGGGTTCAAATGTGTTACATGGCTCATGTTTACGTTTCGGCGTTTATTCTTCGTTATTTCGAATATTTTATGACGGTGTCTAGCTGGCAACTTCAGTCGACTCTGGGTGCTAGCGTTCTATTCTGGAGCTGCCTCCGACCAAACAGACTGCAGTCAGTGATCGACCAGTGGGTGTCCTACGTAGATCGGAACCATCTGGGGAAGAGGATAATTCCATGGAGACGATATCGCAAAGTCACCATCGTTATCGTTATCATCAACATCATAATATGGGCCGGAGGTTTTGCGCTTAATTTGTATGTTGGTTTCACAGCTTACCCGCCTGAAACACCCACATCTTGGCTTTTCATGAATATTTCTAGCTGGGTGTATTGCATAGCAGCGTTCATATTACCACCATCTTTGTACACGATTATTTGTTTCCTCATAGGTAGGCTTCTGTCTGAATTGAAGAAAGAATTCTTTGAGACATATGACGGTCAGCCAAGACTCGTCGACTGGAGATCGTTGAACTCGTTTCGCCGTCGTCACGCCGAGATTTGTTCCTTGATAGAGAAAACCGATGAAGTCTTTTCATTGTTGGTCGCCGCGATTCTGTGTACAGGAACTTCTATCTTGATTTTCATGTTGTACACAGCCGTCTTCATTCCTCATGAGTCGGTAGTCTACACATTGCAACTGTTGTACTACGTGCTTCTCACTCTGTACCCCATAACAATGATATTATACAGTGCTGTATCCTTATATGAGAAGGTAAGTCTTAAGCTCATCTACAAACTTATTGTGAAAGTATTTGAATATTTTTTGTGGTCATTTAGTCGTCTATGTTTCCAATATACCAATATCAATATTCTCATATCGATCGATTGTAACGTTTTAACAAAACGCAGTCCCGCAATTACATACCCACACTCTTTCGCAATGACGAAAAGCACATGGAATATGATAATTCATTCATACGGCGATGATTATGATTACAAAGATAGTTGTTCCTTTACAGTTCATCTCTTCTAGGTACATTTAGGAGTACACTCTACACTTTCAATGATCAACCCAATAGCTGATGGTTCAAAGTGCATTCCACTCATTGAAACGAAAGCACCGGGAGCAAGTGTATGTCATAACTCGAAACTTGGCAATTAGGAATGTGATTACATAGTGAGAAAGTTTCATTAGGTGGCATGACTTAGCACAAATTATTGAACAAAATAATATAAAACATAACGTTCTATTTAGCGGCATTAATCATTGTTAATGGGCCTCGCTAATGGAGTAGACGCTGCGCAAGAGCCATTAAAAATTAGTCCCTTACGCCAACTCCCTAAAATGTTACGTGAATCGATTCTCTGCTTACGTGGTTAAATGAAAGTAACACGTATTTGAGTCGCTTCACGGATATTAGCATTGAGATCTGCGTGACTTTGCAAAATCTTTTCATAACGTTGGCTTCATTGCTCAAATCGTCATTTCATGGAATCCTACTTACATGACTGTTTAAAACCCACAATAATAGGGTTGTTCTAATGAGACTCGTCTGCGTCGGCAACTCTTTGAGTGTCCCCTAAATCAGTATTTGTCTGGCACAGGACATGCTGGAGAAATCCCTTCACAGGTGAACGTTCGCGCCGTGGAGACAAGATATAGGCCGCAAGTTTAATGTTAATTTTACCATTTCCCTGCTACGGTAGCTGCAAGAGCTTGATTGTGCGTAGCGTGAACTGAGGACGCTTGATTTGTGAAGTGTTAACTAGGCGATTGGCAAAACGTTATTTTTTTTTTTTTACAAATCAACTGAGAAAGTAACCATTGCCCAGGACTCCTACATAAATATCCAAGTATGGAAAAGATGGCGCCACAGTGGAAGGAAATAGCAGAGCCATTCAATATTACAATGAAGATGTTTGGAGTCTACCACGACAATCCACCTTGGAGCAGCTCACCCGTACACCCTACTCTCGACATCCTGAAAAAGGAAACCACGGATACCACTTACTCAAGACCATGGACCAAAATAATGATCCAGATATACCATGCCGCCATTACATGTTTCCTCGTTGTGAACACCTGCCGTTTTTCACTTTCTTTTGTAGTCTCTTGGCTTCGGGATGGAGAATTTCACTACGAGCATATTTGCTTCGGGATGTGGTTTATCAATGTTGCTCTTGTCAGTGCCGTCATGTTTGCCGCTTGCACAAAGGCGGGGTCCTTGCCTATGTTCCAAGAGCACTGGGACAGGTGTATCAGCGCGGCTCAGAATGTGAGCGCTGGTCAAGAGATGATTATCCAGGATCATTTAGCAAATAAGTCAAAGCGAAAAATGAACAGCCTTGCTATCAAGTGTGTCGTGCTTACGTGCTGTTTCACATGCATAAACACATGTTGTAACATCTTTCTGACTTTTGCTTTCGGTACGGACACTCTCTCTTCTCGCCCTATATGCGCGCCCTGGACATCTAAAACGGCGTGTTCCGTTCTCTTTGTTGGCCAAGTCTACACTACACCTTCCTGGTTAATCCCTCAAGCCCTCTATGCTCTAATATGTGACTCTATTAGCGACCAATTCTACGTTTTAGAGTCCAACTTCGCCGAGTATCTATCGAATCTCAATTCCGTTGAGAAACTGAACAAAGACATGTTGTTTGGTTTCCTAAAGAGACACGGTGCACTTTGTCGTTCTGTAGAACTTGCAGATAACTTTACGTCCTGGATAGCTGGACTTACCTACTCGACTAACATTCCTCTTGCAATATTCTGTTTGTACCTTCTTACGTCTCCAAATGACATGTTTCACGTCGGCTTGTACTCATACTGGTTAGTTTGTGTCGTAACCGGTATATTGCTGATATCGTATTTTGGAGTACAAGTGCATACCAAGGTAATTATGTTGTACGTACATTGGTGGAAGTGTAAAGCCATGTCAAGCATAAAGTCCGTTTCCCTGACCCGTAGGAGGGTGACATCTGTAACTGGACATGGCTTTGTTCTCCCCACTTCCTCAAGCAATATAAATATATTTCATATCCCACACTATCTGCACAGTCTTGATCATCATTTTTTCCAACATTCCAATGATACAGTGCATGGGCGGAAATCCGGGGGGGGGGGGGGGGGACGTGTCCCCCCCCCCCCCCCCCCCCCACTATACAAGATATAGTGCACTTCATATATTAAGCACTTTCAGAGACTGGGCGGAATTAAAATTCATGGAAAAAAACACCCCCCCCCCCCCCCCAAAAAAAAAAAAAAAAAAAAAAAAAATCCATCACTACCCGCAACCTCCCCTCCCTTCTCTCCCCCTCAATCATGTGAAAGAGCTTAAAGGGCCCCTGTCATCAAATATATATGTTGACTTCAGTTGATGCAACTTGATATGTATATAACAAAATCACTAACTGTTCAACGGAAATATGCGCCCTTTATGTTAAAATAATTTTCTATATTTTTTCTCAGCACTGATAAGCCCCGCCTCCAAAATATCCTCCAACTCAAGATCCCCCCTGTGACATCATCAAAGGTAGAAATTAGCAGGATGATAGACATAATTTATGCACAAAATAAACATTGCAATGACTACCTGCAAGTGCTTATAATAGCATCACATAGCTAGCACATTTCTGACATTAGGAAACGATTATTCCCTCATGAAAGGTTGTTAGATGATATTGTGTGAAGACATGTGATGCTCTTGTGGGCAGGTGGAGGTAGTCATTGCAATGTTTAGTTTGTGCATAAATTCTTCTTAATATCCTGCTAATTTCTACCTTTGATGATGTCACAGGGGGGAATCTTGAGTTGGAGGATATTTTGGAGGCGGGGCTTATCAGTGCTGAGAAAAAATGAAGAAAAATTATTTTAAAATATAGGACACATATTTCCATTGAACAGTTAGTGATTTTGTTACGTACATATCATGTTGCATCAACATACGTTGGCATACATTTTGGTGACAGGGGACCTTTAATACGCTCTTTCATTTTGATACTAAATTCGTCATGGTAGTATTTATATTTCTGGAGATATAGTAAATTTTACGATGTATGGCATGCAGTGATCAAATGTCGCTAAATTCTAAGGGTGTATGTAAACCGTTGGTCTCAACTGTATATATGTGTGTGCGTGTGTGTGTGTGTGTGTGTGTGCATGTAAAGGAGAGGGAGGGGGAGGGGAGGGGAGGGGACTGGGTGTAGCGGGGCGGAAAGTAACATGAGTAACAAAGGGAGAGGAAAGTAAAAGATTTTAAAACAGATCGCTCTATTGTAATAATAATGAAAGGAAAAGGGGTATGAGAATGCAATACTAACCTTGCAATGCGTGTTGGACTTAATCTTGTTCGTGTGACGTAATCACCTGCTAATGGATCCTGTATTTGATCAGACCGTGCGCATTGACTTATTAATGGAAACGAGTCCGTGTCATTGATTCAGTGGGAAGTGGAAGTTATTTGTCGACTCGTAGATCTCTAATATTGTTAGCCTGCGTCACTGCGCGAATATGTAACTCCGGCAATGGAACAGTGGTTCTGACATTTTGAGTAAGATTCTTACACTTGAGAGGATGGTCCCTTAGAAGAGTGCAAGGCGTAGGCCTACATAGTCTGTCGAAGTCACCTCGCTCTTGAGAAAAGTATATACTGTAGTCAAAGAGAGATAAAGAAGAATCATTCGTCATTCATACCTTATTTTTTAAAACGTTTTAAACCGTATTTATAAGAGATAAAGAAGGACCACTCTGCATTTTAGCTATATTTATACCGTATTTATATTTATACACTTTCAAGACAAAGTCGGATACTAACAGTCTGTTTGCCATCAAGACGACCCTGTCCTCTTAAAAACCAATGAGAATTCAGAAGATATTCTCCTTGGAAGAGTTGAGCTGGTCTGTTTTGTGAAGTGCTATCCCATTGTGATGGATTAAGATTTGATCAGGTGATCAAAATATAATTCTTTACAGAACGCGGAACATTTCATATTCGAAATTTTGGGACTTGAGAATCCCACGTTGAACGAATATCATGCAATCAGGACTTGCAAATAAATCTTCAAGCAAGGGGGCGATGCCGCTACTGTGGAAGGAGAGTGTATCGCCGCTCATTGCTATGATGAAGATGTTCGGAGTCTACCATGATATCACCCCATGGCGCAGCTTACCTTCACCCTCTACTCTCGACATCCTAAGAAAGGAAACCAGGGATAGCACTCGCTCAAGACCATGGACCAAAAGAATAATCCGGATTTATCATGCCACCATTACATGTTTCCTCGTTTTGAACACCTGCCGTTTTTCAGTTTCACTTCTGATTTCTGCGTTACGGACTGGTGAATTTCATTACGACCATCTTTGTTTCACGATGTTTTTCATTACTGGTACTGCCAACTGCGTCGTCATGTATGTCGCTTGTTCACAGGCGGGATCCTTGCCAAAGTTCGAAGAGCACTGGAATTCGTGCGTAGGCGCCAATCAGGAATTGACAAAAGATCAAGAAAACACTATCAAGGAATATTCATTGAATACATCAAAGCGAAAAGGGAACCGTCCTGCTATCCTGTGTGTAGTGTTGGCATGCTGCTTCACAATAATAAATATCAGTACGATAGGGTTTATGACCTTCGCATTCGGTACTGACAGTATCTCTGCCCGTCCTGCCTGTGCGCCCTGGACATCTACAGCGGCCTGTTCCTTTCTCTTTGTGGGCCAAATCTACACTACAACTTCCTTCTTACTTCCACAATTCCTCTTTGTCTTGATCTGCTACTTCATCACCAATCAGTTTTCTATTCTGGAGTCTGACTTTGTCGAGTTCTGCAACCCCGAGTCCATAGAGCGTGTTAACGCTGACTCGTTGAATTGTTTCAGGAAACGACACGCAGCCATTTGTCGTTCCGTAGAACTTGCGGATAACGTTTTGTCCCGGATTGCTGGTATCTCATACACGGCTAGCATACCATTTCTTATCTTCTGTCTTTATGTTCTCACCTTTCCATTGGAGATATTCTACTTTAGCATATACTTGTTCTGGTTAACGGCTGCACTTGCCTCGATGTTGACGATTTCGTATTTCGCAGTAGAAGTACATGATAAGGTAATTTTATAATCGATGAAAATAGCCAAATATGACGGCTAGTATTTTTGTAGAATGACAATGTGTCTAGACAACGCTCCAAAAAATGAAATAAAAATTTTAGTTTGATCATTCAAACACTTTGATGACTTCATCTCATGTATTTTTACCTCGCAATTCCTTATTTGATTAATTAAGCAGTTTGTATTGTGTTTTGCTCTCGCGAAAATCGATGACACTTATTCTTTAGGCATCAAAAGTAGATTATCATCAGCCATAAATCAGGTAAAGAGAGCAATAATGACAATACATAGACGTATTAGCCTGCATGATGAGTATTGTTATTGTGTTTTTTTACAATGCGATTACGTTACGTGTTTGTGAGAGAGCGTAAAAATAGGAGAGGGTGGAAATGTTCGGAATGATCTCTCTCGTCATGATCTGACAGCAAGTGATATGACAAAATGAAAGTGCCATTTTTCGTTGACAGAATACCTCGCTAATGGGTTTTGTTATTTAACGTTGCGCGATAGTACTTTGAAATTACCCTATTTTCAACATGTTTTCCAATTTGCGTCACATTTGTTGATTCGCATCCGCTTCGGAATGGAAGTCAAATAATCCCTCGTCAACTCACGGATAGCTTAGCCTAATTAAGTGCGACGGATGTACGCTTAATGGTGTGCGCTAGCATGCAGGGTTGGTGATGACGCTGGTTTAAAATGACTTAATATCTCGTTTATTCTATAGTGAACAGCACAATATGATGAGAATGGATATGTTCTACGTTGCTCTCTACTCGTGTTGGTTATGCAAAACACTTTTCTTTATCTTGCAGTTCAAGTGCGTGGCAAGGTAACTGTGTCTTGATTTCCAATGAAATTGAATAATACTCGGTAAATTCCAATCAGTCGGATAGAAATGAAAAAAAAAAACCGACGGCGAAAGAAAGAATGTGTGGCGAAGAGAAACGGAAACGGAAAATAAAAAGAGGTACATGTAGTATGAGAGACAGGCAGAGCAAGACACACTTTAAAAGAGAAAGAGAGAGAGAGAGAGAGAGAGAGAGAGAGAGGGAGAATGAGAAATATGATTTCTACCCTAATAAATTTTTCTCTTAATTTATTAACTGACTTTTGATATCTTTGTTTTATTCCTGTCATTTGCAGGCCCATGCACTTCGCAGACATGTTCATGAGTTGCAGACTGAAACATTTGATCCAGACGTTGCTCAGGTAAATACATCATTACTAATTGTACATTCATAAATTGCGTGTTTCGTTGTTCGAATTGTTCTTACATGATATGATGTTGACAATGTAGAAAAAGAACTTAATCAAATTTACTCACACGATTAAATGGTAAACATAGATGATTATTTCGTCGTGTCAATGCTGTGTGTGATTTACACAAAACAATTACTCAGTATTAAGAAATCGACGCTTGTGTGAATGTGGGTTGAATAACAGTTTCCAATCTGTCATTGTGTTTTGTAATTTGATGTCTTTACTTTGGTGTTAGCTAGTATTCTTGAAGTCATCATGGACATTGTTTACCAGATTGAAAAGAAAGGAATAATCGAGATGTGGTGAGCCCCAAAATGAGCGTAGTACTTTCTATTTGGTTATCCTATCATCCTTTGGGACTCTTATTTATTCAGTAATTTGTTACGTGAAAGAACCGGCTACATATTGAATACGTGTAATTACAGCGGTTGAATAACAGTTTCCAATCTGTCATTGTGTTTTGTAATTTGATGTCTTTACTTTGGTGTTAGCTAATATTCTTGAAGTCATCATGGACATTGTTTACCAGATTGAAAAGAAAGGGATAATCGAGATGTGGTGAGCCCCAAAATGAGCGTAGTACTTTCTATTTGGTTATCCTATCATCCTTTGGGACTCTTATTTATTCAGTAATTTGTTACGTGGAAGAACCGGCTACATACTGAATACATGTAATTACAGCGGTTGAATAACAGTTTCCAATCTGTCATTGTGTTTTGTAATTTGATGTCTTTACTTTGGTGTTAGCTAGTATTCTTGAAGTCATCATGGACATTGTTTACCAGATTGAAAAGAAAGGGATAATCGAGATGTGGTGAGCCCCAAAATGAGCGTAGTACTTTCTATTTGGTTATCCTATCATCCTTTGGGACTCTTATTTATTCAGTAATTTGTTACGTGAAAGAACCGGCTACATATTGAATACATGTAATTACAGCGGAGTACAATCACAATTTCTCACCATCCACATCTTAACCCACCTTTCCAACTAACACCCCTCTCGCTATCGATCATCATCCCTATCACTATCCAACTTATATCCCTCTCTTATAACTATTACACCTTCACTATCCAACTTACCCCTCTCCCCTTCCCTCCCCCTCCCCTCCCCTCCCCTCCCTCTAAATCCTATCCATCTCACTGTCAAATTCCTACCCCTCTCACGTCCTAATTTGTACCATTTCCCTCCAACTCTTTCACCGCTCACTATCGAAATTGTACCACTATCTTTATCCAATTTTCACACCTGTACCTCCAACTCTTACCCCACTCAATATCAATCTATTAACCCTTCGCTATCAAACTTTAACCCCTCCTCTCCAACTCTTACCCATTTCACTATCTCTTACCCACTCCCTATCAATATCTTACCCCTCATCCCCCTTCTCGCTCTTAGATCCAGATGCTATTCCTGGCGCGCCTGGACGGGCCCGAGATCGGGATGACGGCTCTAGGATGCTTCGTAATCACCAAGGAGAGAGTCTTGGCTGTAAGTTCAGAGCTCCTTCCTTTTACAAAACATTCCTTTCTCGTATGTAAACTAGAGCAGGCAAACTTGGCACTTGATGAGGTATGTCACCAATTGGGGCTACCAATGCGGGTCAGTGAACAGGGATGTCGTGTCACAGCACACTGGCTCGTGACATGTTCATGGATCTGTACTTGACCACAAGGACAGAGGTCGAAGTCTGTGATGCCCCATCTTTTCATATTCGATTCAAAACATGTAAACACGAAAATGAAGCAAAGGTTTCCTGCTCATGCAATATACAATTACGTCATCACATCCTGTGTATATGCTCACAAAGTGCATTGCACAAAGCTATTAACATTGAGGGCAAATAATAAATTACCCTTTGGTAGAACATGACATGAGACCTGCTTTTGTCGAGAGGTCACCTTAAAAAGCATAATTAGTAATTTGTGATTAAATCACATTTTTTTTGAGGATTTGTGATTTAATCCCGTACTACTCCAAATGTGGATCATTCGAGGGCAAATAACTTTCAGCAAGTTTCTAAAATGGACAATACATGAATTTTAGACCATTAATGAGAAGATTTCTCACGATCGCCATTTTGAAGGCTTTTTGTCTTCCCAGTATAGTATATTTCGTAGAATTGCCTCCCATTCACATCCATTGTTGACTCTTTGTTTGCCCACTATAGGTGATAAGCGCATTGATTACTTACTTCACCATCTTGCTGCAATTCAAGGATTTCTGCAGCACTGAGGACGTCGCTACAACCATGCCAACCATGATGAACAGTACCATGGTAACAGAGATCTTTACTACATGAGGTGTGGGATATATCCCTTGAGTAGTTTGATGATCTCAATATTAAATGAAGCTAATAGATTACATTGCCGTTGAAGAATAAATCGTATCCATTTCATCTTTATTAGTTAAAAACAGAATAAACTCAACATTGAGACACGATAAAGGATAACTCAATAATTGTGTACATTAATTTAAAAGAGACAGTCGCATTTGTCATTAAAAACACGATAATGTTGGGATATTTGCATTAAAGGTGTAATATGTAAACCACATGAAGATGATTTTGTTAGACCGAATAATAGTAATAACAGATGAAAGTACATATAATTTTAGATTTGAATTTGTTACCAGTGTGAGCCTTTATTATATACCATTATCAATATTTGTACACATGTACATGTACTCATTTTTATTCAATTGCTTTTTCAATACAAATTTAATGGAAGATCTTCAGAAATGTATATAATGTAACATGAAATTCGGAGAAGACTCTTATGTTCACAAATGAGTGTTTAGTTGGTACCCCCTTTTTTACCGAACCTTTAGCGTTTGCATTCATCAAGATTTACCCTTTGCATAGTATAATCTATTATAAGATATGGCTGAACATGATAGTTTAGAGATATGATTTAATGAAAAAATAGCATATAAGTATATACATTCATTTTATCAAATGTTATTCTGTAGGTATTTCCATATATATATATTTATGTGACATTTACACATATACATGTATGACATAAAAATGTGTCAATATCGAAACTATTGAAACAAATCAGCAATTGTAATCGATTATATGTTTTATTTTAGTGCTATGGTTATATAGTTGTATAAAAACAATATTATGTAAATGTGAACAAGTTCTACCTAGCAACAGGTTTTTAATTAATTGATTGAAAGAAAATTAATATGCACTTTGATGATCACCATTTTTCATTACTTGTGATAAGAACTATGACATGGCTCATCTCTCATTGCTTATGGAAGGCAAGTCAATATTAGAAGTTGATAATGTTCACATTAGTATATGTGTTGTATGCTTATATCGAACAATTACCAGGTATTAAAATCCCAACATGTTGTGTCACTTGTAATCCGTATCGATATTAACAAAATATATGTGTGCTTCTTATTCGTTGTTATAAATAATGGTATTTGTATTCAAGAGAGTATTGGAAAGTTTGTAAAAAGTTTATAAATGTTTGTAAATATGTTACTTTAGATTCCAACATCTTTCTTTTTAGTAAGGTACTGGCTGTGATATGTTCCTATCAAATATAGGCATCGAATATAATTTCTAAAACATTTCAACATAGACGTTCATTATTGCTTGATTCATTCAATGCAAGCGTATATAATCGTTTGTTATTTCTAAGCATGTTATAAAATTGTGTACATATAGGTGTAGATTTGCCAGCTCAATTTTGACATTGTCTGTCTGAAATTCACATCATTAATCGCAAGTTTGAAGTGGATAAAGCGCGACAGCCGATTTTTTATTTATTAAATTGAACTTTTCCCATCCCCTTTCCCATTCCAGACAGGCAAGTGATTTGTCTTTTTTTTAAATCAAAATTGAAGCTTGTCCATTAATATGAAAACGAATTCCAAGTGTTGAAAATTACGCTACATTTTGTAAAAACCTTACACCAACGCGAACAATTCATTGGAGCAAAAAGACAAATGAAAAAGCTAAGGACCCGCATTGGCCGCGCCTTGGAAAATTTGAATCTCATTTTAATGATTTTTTGTTGAAGCCTGTCAAAATTGAGTGGTAAAATAAAATATTGGTTGTGACAGGTAACTACCATAATTTGTTATATAGACAACGAATATATCACATAAAACATCTATATATCATACTTTGTTATTATTCAATGGTTCAAAATATGTAATCGTTCGTTATCTATGAGCATGATAAAACGTTGTAAATAACAATCTTTTAGTTAGCTTGTAGTTGTGACAGGTCACTATCCTTTATAAATATCGAATATATTATATAGAAAATCTCAACATTTCAAGTGTATCATTGCGTGATTGGTTCAATATAATCGTTATTCATGAGCATGATAAAACTGTGTACATAATGATATTTTTAGTAAGGTATCATTTGTGACAGGTCACTTTCGTTTAAAGGTATCGAATATATCATTTAAAATATTTCAACATTAGACATTTGTTATTGCTTAATTGGTTCAATGTCTATAAACCTTCGATATTTCTGAGCACGACAAAACTGTGTTCACAATATATGTTTTTCTGTTTCAAATTCAACTTTTTCGATCCAATTTTCCATCTCAGACAGGCAGCTGCTCTGGTTTTGTTATTAAACTTGGAGAAATGTGCCGATGCGCTCTTGTCGCCTTAACATTTAAATATAGATGTTGAAGACTACGCTGCATTTCGTGGAAATGTAAGACCAAAGCGAACATTTAAATGGAGAAAGAAGTAAATTGAAAAAAACTAAGGACCCGCATTGCCTCCACCTCGTAAAATTTTATTCTCATACTGATTTTGAGTTAAAAACCGTCAACTTTGAGCGTGTAAACCTGTAGTATTTTAATGAGGTATTGGTTGCGACACGTCACTATCTTAATAGTACTGAATATATTGTATTAAGCATCTCAACATTAGACGTATGTTATGCTTGATTGCTTCAATGTATATAATCGTTCGTTATTTCTGAGCAATGATATGACCAACACTTAGTGTTCGATAGAATGAGATCACTGCAGACACAAGTGGTGCAGTCGAGTCATAAGTTTAAGGCCAAGATCGCAATTAATGAAAAAACACGTTACCTTGATATTTGTTTTACACTGTAACTCCATGTCAAGCCCGAGTCACAGACCCAATTACAACACGCGTAACTCTTAACTAACGCTTAACTCTTAATGTGCCTCTATGTGCATTTCTTCACTTTTAATGCATACAAAGCCCATATAGTGGCGTTGTGTCAGGCACACTGAGAGTTAAGGACGCAGAGTCGTACCTTTTTATTTTTAACGTGCGGAAGTGTTTTAAGATCAAAACTTATGAGGAGGATTTTAAAAGTAATACAAAATGACGGCATTGTTATCTTTCTTGTGTTCACCGCATTAATGTAGTGACATGACTGTGACGGATGATTTTGATACGAGAGTAGCAAGAGTGGTGCGCAAACATGGTGGGAATTTGTAAATAATCAAATAGTGACTAGTTTCATCAAAACAAATATTGGTATGAGGTAAGGTGTGTGCATATGCTACATCAAATTATTTATACAGCTACTTTTCGTGGACTTTGGCCTACTCTCTTCTCTTATGATATAGTATATTTATATTTCGCTACCTTTTTTTAGAGTTGAAACTTGATACATTAATCACCTTGAAGATGAGCCTTAATTTCCTTGCGATGAGTTCGGTGCAATATTTATGACAAGTATATGTAAACATTGTATTATAACCTACATATATATGTTTTGATTTTTAAGATGTAGGCCTAGTTTTTACGTTATGTTTCTCATGATAGTGATGATATACCGATTAATAAGACGAATACAATTTGAATAAGAAATCTTTACAGGCGGTCTAATTATCTTGAACATAATGTAATCACTTTGTTCTTCAATTGTCATGTAAACATAAACGATAAGTTTAGTTTCTAATTATATGATGATATAACGCATGCAACGGTGAAATTATAAGAAAACTTGAATGATTACTTGTACATAGAAATTATTGCATAAATAATGTATTTGGGTGTAATCCAGCAATTTATAGCGACCAATGTACTTAAGCTGTGATGACCTATTCTCTATTCTATTAAAGATCATAAGTTTGCAGTGTGTGAAAAAAATCTTAGCGTGCTTGTTATTTCATTTCGTATTGCCTTGATATAAATTGATGGAGGCCGTATATATTATAACTGTCATTTGGGTTTGAATGTGTTTCTAAGGTAAACTAGACACTAGAATTGAATAAGGAAAGTTAACATCATGTGATGTTACACAGCTCTACAGAAACATCAACATCCGCAAACTCATGAAGCGAAAACTCTTTAATGTGAGATAAAATAGGGTTGTGCGCTTAATATAGACAAGCCTAAAGGGGGTGCATTGGTGAATTGATTGGCTGACTGATGGTTGATGTCAAGAATAGATGATTAATTGACTTACTGAGTAAGTTACCGAGTGATAGATTGACAAATTGATTGGTTGATTGTTGAAGTGATTTATTGAATGAGCGACTAATTGATTGACTGGGTAATTTGTAACTTGATTGATTGATTGACTGAGCGACAATACAGATTGCTTTATCAGAGATTGATGATAGGCGTACCGATTGTATGGTCATTATTGATCAATAATCATTAAGTGATAGAGTACCGAGACCGAGAACAATAGCCTATGATGACGGATGAATATTCTGGTCTCGAAAGATTGGTTCAATGACTGGTTGATCAATGAATGGATTGATGAATAAATAGATATATAAATTGATGGATGAATCGGCTGACTGACTTCTAGTTTGGGCGAAAGGAATGACCTATTAGTTAGTGTACGAACAAAATCGGTGATTGAGTTTGATGGTTCTCTCTTTAATAAATATTGAGTAAGGTGCTGCGAGGGTATCTAAGCTAGTGCTTGTCACAGAATGCTGTCCCCCCCCCCATCCCACCACACATGCTACCCCGCCCCCACCCCCTCACCCCCCCCCCCCCCGTTCTCCCCCTTCCCCTCGTCCACCCCTCCACTCTTTCCATAACGCTCATATATACGGACCCTCTCTTCTCTCTCCTCCATTTGTCCACTCGCTTCTATTGACCATTTTCAATATCACTCTAGTATTCAATCAATATAATGTAGCCCTATCGCTGCATTTACCTGTCATCTGCCACACTTATCAATATACATATAAAGCAACAAATTTTGCAACATCATCGTGACAATATATTTTGCTAATCACGTAAATTCTCTCTCTCTCTCTCTCTCTCTCTCTCTCTCTCTCTCTCTCTCTCTATCTATCTCTCTCTCTATGTTTCCTACCCCATTCCACCCCTCTCTCCTTCTCCTTTGGTATCGATCTATTTAGACCGGAATTAAAGGGATAGTTCTCCCTGATATGTTGGTTTCAACAAAAGACACATGAAAGAAACATATTAGTAAAGGTTTGACGACAATCGGTCAAAGGAGAAAAAAGTTATTTGATTTTAAAAAAAATATTTTGTGATGTCACGTGCCAGGTGCTCGCCCATATGTTGTGTACAATTTTTTTTTGGAAAATATAGTTTCTCAAAAGGACATTTACTATTTCACCTGTGTGGTTGATATATCATTGGACATATGTGTTTACACACATCGCTATGAAAAGAATGTTATATTCCTTCATCAAAGAACAGAAAAAAAAGCAATAAGTGAAAATGTAAGCGCGGGCAATATTAATCTATGATAATCATAAAGTCAAAGGTTAATTTTTTCACATGATCTGCTTACATTTTCACATGATCTGTCGGGGTGAACTTCCACAAGTACGAGCTTAAAGGGATAGTTCACCCTGAAGATAAGGTGGTTTCAATGAAAGCAGAAACATGAAAGAAACATATTGGTGAAGGTTTGACGAAAATTGTTCAAAAGATGCGAAAGTTATTTGATTTTAATGTTTTTAATTTGTGCCGTCACATGAAGTAAATTTCAGCTTGATTTGCGTTTTAACCTATTTCTTATTTCTCACATTTTAGCGTCAACATTTGTTTAACACCTAAAATTGCTTATTGTGACACTTTTTTTTATTTTGAAAAAGTAATAAGAAATAAATCAGTAAATAAGTAAAATAGCCTATTATGGAGGGTACTCCGTGGTCAGATGATGTCAGTTTTTTTCGGAAGTAGGCCTACCTAGGTTTTGTGACATTTTCATCAATTAATATTCTTATGATAACCCTTGGAATATTAATAAGATGTTCACTTTCGGACAAATTTGGAGCTAAAAAGTTGTGTGTACATGTATCAGTGATTAATTCAGAACACAGGAGTGACCATAGTGCATCAAACCTGTCAATTCACTAGCAAGTGCCATCACTAATAATGCATGATGCTTCTGGCAGAAAAGAATTTGTGGATTGACATCGGATGCACGTTAATGGTCATTGTTGTGTTCTGAATCAATAGACCGGTTTATATTAAAATTCCATGCATACCAGTTTAACAAATGTTGCCCCTGACAACATGAAACTTGCCCGAGGTTTGCCCGACATAACAACAACTAATGTATGCACAGTGGATTCCAAGTGCTGAAATACCATTGTTAGGTACAGGTTAATGGAATAACTCGTTACTAGGCCCCGAGGGAAGAAACATCCATTAATTTGACTGCTAGTACGTTAGTATACCAGTCTATTATCTGACAACCCTATAGGGTCCATGATCCAAAATTAAAAATCTCATTAATTGACAGAATTATATCAAGAAAAGTAATTAATGAAATGCAACAAAACATGCCTCAAAAGAGGTTATAACTTATTTTGAGTCATTTTTTTTTTCCCTTCAAATGTGTCAAAAAACTATGTCATTTCCATCCTATGGAAAATATTCCATCGCCAAATGCGTACATGCCATGTGATGTGAATATAATGCGATGTGCATGCACATGTGGTACACAGTGCACAGGACGTCAGGAAACATTGGTGATCACACTATTTCAACTAAGTACAGGTACTGGTAGGTACATTTATTGTAAACTGTGTGGCTGTCTTGCATGGGTCTTCCTGCAAATTAGTGCTTTGTATTCAGTGACCATTTCACGTTATTCCTGAACTCTGGACAGCTTAGGCCGGGCTTTGCTTAAAGAGAGATGACATAGACCCGACATGCACTGCCAGCGATCAGCCTGTAGCTAGCGTCTGACCGGAGCGGGCCGGGCTGGGGCCCGGGGAGGCGGCGATGGAAATGTGCGAGGCCCCGCTTGCGCTAAATCTGCTCATCAGTCGGATTCGGCCGGGATTATATCTTGTCACTAACTGAACGAAAAAAAAAAACACTGATACTGTCTACATCGTTTATAGGATTGAGTCAGTTTGCTGTTCTGATTATATATTAAGTGCATGTCATAGCTTTTTGTCTTGATTATATTTTAGTTAGGCCCCCAAAATATGAGATGCAAATGCACCTTGAGGCATGAGAAATGCATTTCGTGTAACGATGTATAGCATTGACTAGACCGAAAAATCAGTCTCTGTCAGAACGTTGGATCCGCTATTCCGCTGAGATTGCATCTGGCTCCTCTGAACGCCCTATCGAGAGACTGAACATTACACCTGTACACTGCAATGGTACACTGTATGGCGATCAATGCGCCATTTTGAATATGAAAACACCAGTGCTAATGCACATGAATAAGTAATTTCACGCATGCGCACATTTTTTCCTACTTGTTTGCCGTTTGCTATTTTTTTTTGTTGAACCAATTGACGATTTAAATATTCATAACCAACAACCCGTCAAACAATCTGATTGGTCAGACTTATGTCAGACTCGAGCAGATTAAAAATGTCTGCGATAAACGTGTTATCGGTGGAAAGTGAGTCTTTAATTTTCACCTTTCTGTGTATTTTGGGGGAATTTTAGTCCTAGAGTTTATAGATATATAATAAAGATCTAATTTTGACTGAAGTAGATTTGTTGCATCATAGCTTGAAAGATGTTAAAATTCTAGACAAAGTAGCTATGATAATCTCAAAATCCGTTTTCCCATAGACTTTCTACAGAATCGGGTAATTTTCTACTTAACGCGCATTGAACTGCACATTGTACTAAATCGCCTCTGCGCGTGTGGTGTGGATATACCGTCTCTATTTGGGGGTGTGTCCAAAAATGTAATTTCAATTAAAGTAGGCCCCGAATGAGACGGTTATTCCTGTCTAAGTATGGACCTAAAACTGTGATTGTGCGCATGCATGCATACATCCACAGAATCATATTTGACACCATACTAACTTACATTATTTAATGGTTGCTAAACAAAATTAAGATAAGAGTGAATTTCCTAGATTATGAATGTTGTTTTTCATTATCTATTCAGAAATACGACCAGATGACGCATATAAGAAGAAACCCGAGTGACATCTACTAGAGTTCCTAGAGGTCTGGCAGTGACAGCTTGTGCGAAAATTGGGACCTGGAGGGTCAAAAATGGCATTGCTATGCAGGGCTCAATTCTGCCTTCGTTGGCAAAGCAGCCTGCGGAAATTAGCCAGCCATCTCCCCGTGAGATTGTGTGCCATGACTAGGAGAGAGAACTACATGTACGTTTATAGACCAATATCACAAGCTGTAAGTGCTTCTATTCATTGCCAAACTTCAGTGCATTGTCCACAGTGCAGGACATTACCAAGGATGTTCCTGAAGGTACGGAGAGATATGTCATCCAGTGTTGCATGTGAGACCAGTGTGCCTGTGCTACAGGGTTTGTTCCATGTTGATTTGAACAGAGAATCCCACAGAACTGACCAGGAATCCCTACCTCCTAGAGGAGGGAAAACAAGGACGATAGACAACAAGGAGGTTCAGTACGCCTATAATAAGGAGATGATCAGTCCGAGTGCTTACCTGCGTCGTGAACGTAACAAGCTGATGGCAACCCCAAGAACAGAGAAGGAGCTCTACCATGCCAAATACACTCCACGGCTCTTCTATCTTGAAAGGGACGAGTACAGCAAGACAGCGGTGTGTTTGCCCAGAGATGACATACACACAGGCGATGCGTTTCATTTGCCAGAGGAGGAATTCCTGGACCGAATTGCTGCTGATAAGGACTCGTATTATCCTGTGGATTACCTGATGGATTGCATACAGTCATTGAGCAGGAGGTCTGATGACTGGCTGATTGATTTGAATAACGATGCCAGGTTCCTCAGACTCAGCCTGATCTTGGGGGTCATGAGTCCCAAGATGTCTGACGAAGAACTTGGCGAGGTTCTCAGCTTTCTAGCCAGAGTGCAGGTGAGGACAAGGAACCGCTGCTTGTCAGCGCTGCACGACGAATGCTGTAAAAGGGTCGACGACCTCAGCCTGCGGTCGCGTCTCTTGTTCTTGGATGCGTGGCGGATGATCGGGTATCCCACCCCTCACCTAGCGGAGAGCGCCCTCGCCTCCTGTGTGGACGATGTCCCTAGGATGACACCCCCAGAGCTTCTCCAGCTGGCCTACCTGATCGGGGAGAACCGCAGGGCTCCTGACGGCCTGGAGAAGCGGCTCGTTGACCTGCTGCCCGGTCTCCTCCCGTCCTTGACGCTCACTGAGCTGGGAGGGGTGTGCACTGCCCTCTTTAAGTCGTCGTCTGCGCCCCCCACGGCCGACCTGATGGCTCAGGTTGCTGACCACGCCTGTAGCAGTGAGATCCAGAGCATCCATAGCTTCTTTGTTGTGGGCATTCTGAAGCACTTCCGGAGGCAGTATGTGGGCTACCAGCACTTCTTCCAGTACATAGCTAATGCAGTGTCTCCGTTGCTGCACATCTATCCAGTCACCTCATGCATGCAGGTACATTGTAATGCATATCACATACATTGAAATATATTATTTTGCAAAAGCTACAATTACTTCAGCACACTTTTTCTCTCTCATTTTCTATAACTCTACAACTACTTTTTGACTAACTCACAACTTCCATCACTGTGTGATTCCATTTTGGCTCATTTATTTTTTGTGTAAATACTGAAAATTGAAGCTAAAAACAGTCTACTATATCTAGAAGTAAAACATTAATTCATCTCCTCTTTTCCACTCTCTCATTCTTCGTGATCTCTGTTTTCGTAAAAGAATACAACCACATGGTGTGGAAAGTTTTTAATATTTTATAGATAGTATTTAGTATTACATTGTCACCAGAGAAACATACAATGAACAAGTGTTTGTTTCTCCTTCCATTTCATCTCTTTTGGCCTAAAATGCAAAACACTCAAGATAAGAACAGTCTAGATTAAGTGTTACAACATAAGATAAATCTATCTGTCTGTCTTTTACTCTTTCCTTTCTTCACCCCATATGTGAGTCAAATATCTTGAAAGAATACAACCTCATGGTGTAACAGGAAGTTTTACTCCCAGTATTTTCTACAAAAAAAATGGAAGTATAAAAAGGACATGTAATCAAGCTATTTTCCACGAACCTATTCCCTTGTTGCAGATCCTGCTGTCGTATGCCTCGTTGCACATCCTCCACCCGCAGCTCTGCGACACCATGGCGGTGGAGATCACGGACAAGGTTGACCAATGGCGGTCCAAGGACGCCACCAAAATCATGTGGTCCTACGGCACCCTGCAGTACCTGCCCGCTGACCAGCCAGCGTTCCTGCCCACGGTGCTGGGCCAGCTGATCGGCCTGCAGGGGGACATGGAGGAGTACCCCATCAACCTGGTGACTAGTCTGTTGTCCCTAGCCTATCTCCAGCTCTACCCCTGGGAGCTCCTCCATCGGCTCTTCAGCAAGGACTTCTTACAGAGCACAGCTAGTGAGTTTTCCAACTCCATGTACCCCTCAACCAAAACAACAAAAGAAATCATGTGGCGTGTCCTTAGTACAATAACTACAATTAAACAAAATGTAAAACCAGTTTATCAGCTTGGGGTGCTAGGAGGTCAGCAATTTGCTCTTTCAAATAAAGTAACTGATTCTTTGGTTTAAATGCAAGAACCATTTTTTTGTTGTATCACATTGCAATTGCCTTACATTTCAGGAAGACTTGTTACACAAATTAGCAGAAAAGTAACCATTCTGTACACCGAGGTCTACATAGTTATGTTGATAAACTTTAATTATTCAAGCGTTAGTGTTTTTTCAAGGTTTAATGAAAAATTATGATGTGAAGTGTGTTATTCACTCATTTGGGACAAGGATTTATTAATTGATGATTACTTCTTAGACTACCAAACTTATGAATATAACTTCATCACCTCGAAAAAGAAGTACCATTGCGAATTCAGGAATGATATCACAACATATTATTAAACTGATAATTCAAAAAAAAATTTCTCCTTGACTTGTGTATACAAAGCTTATCAAGTCAGCTCTATATACTGAGAGATTACATATCTGACTCTTGGCATGTATCTCTCGTCAATAGTATAAGAACATTTTAATTTCGTGCACTAATGATTTATATTTGTGATTCTATGTTGCAATGTTTGTTTTTTCATGTTTCATGTTTTTTCATGTAATAGATTACATGGCTAAGACTGGCATTGATCTGAGAAGAGACATTCTACTCTTGCACCGTTCCCTGGAGATTGAATGCCCAGAATATGATGGCAACAAGCTGGATGAGGTATGGAAAACCCAGCTGTTGGGGCTGTTACACCACATGAATATCTTCTCACATTAAAGGTGGCCCGTCCCTTTTACAAACATCTCAAACGTCATGAAAGTTTGCACATATTTTTCACGCATCTTTGGGATACCAACTGTGAAATTTTAAGGTCAGAGGTACTAAAACTCCTGTAGAATAAAAGAAAATCTAACTAATTTTCACTGAGATTTGACTATTTTCGTGGTACGAAAAAAGAAAGCTTGATCAATTATCAAGATTATTTCCTAAAAATGGAATATTATGCTTTGTCGATTCCAGAGAAAGGTTATATAGCCACTCTCTCTCTCAAATGATACAAAGTCAGGGTACTTTCAGAATGAGGTCTGCAAAAGTGACGAAAAAGGACTGGGGAGTTGAGTGAATTTTCATTCAAATTTCAGCATATTATTTATTGCTTGTGTAAAGTGTTCAATAATGACTGTCATTGTAAGCCAAGCTCTTGTGTTTAGATACATCTGTAGCATCAAAGTGTGTTTGTATCACATAGAACCAAGTGTGAAGGACAAGTGTCGGAAAGAAGTATAAAGTGGACAGTCTATGGTAAGCCAAGTGAGTCACATCACACCTATCTTCCCACAGTCCTGGATGTTGCAATCTGATGACATCCCGTCCAGTGTGGTCCCAGGAATCGGTCAACAGCTGACTAGCCGCACAGAGGTCCGCTTCATTGCTGGACTGGTCAGGGCGGTGGTGGGACGGAGAGAAAACTACAGGATCCACCCAATCCTACCGCATGTCAACACTTT